>LQNS02001155.1:8641624-8660829 GCA_001587735.2 Parhyale hawaiensis
TCACTCGTGACACCAACCGCGAGGGTAACCGAGGGAAGGGCGGGGTTGGGGAGCGCGCGAGGGTAGCGCCGGGCGGGCGAGGGTAGCGCGGGGCGCGCGAGGGGAACCTACCCTCAAAAACGAAGGATTCGCATCATTACCCACTACTCTGCCATAAGTTGCCATCAACAAAATTGTATTGATGGATTTCTATAACAAGACGATCACAGCCCCCTTACAGAATACACAGCATGTCTGTCAGTTATGATGAAATTGGCTTGGAACTATAGTTGAGCAAGAAATCGGTCAATCATAATATTTTCGCTCTTTCTTTGTAACTTGTACTGATTTTTTGCAGCGATTTTGCAGGAAACTCTGAATTTCATTTGGCAACACTGAGCAGCAGGGCGCACCTGACGCAGAACCTCTGCGATGAACGTCCTGGTGGACTCTGATCGCAGTCCAGCAATGAAGCTCATAGTTTTTCAACTTCCTCAAATGGGAGTTCTAGATTTTTCCAGATCTTAAGAAAATTCCGCGGATTGTTCTAAAAGAATACAAATAAAAACTCCTTGCTTATCTCAATGTATGTGGTAACAGGTGACAGTTAATTATTTATGTAATTCTTAAGTATTAGGCTTGGAAAAATTCCACAAATTGGTTTGGAAATTATTGGAGCCCTCTCAAATGCCCAAGATCTGGAGAAAATTTCCAAAGAGTGGCAGCCCTGTATCGCACATCTGGCAAGGCACACAGCACCAGTTAGAGCAGGAATCGGTCGCACCGCCCGCCGCCAGCGCTGGCTGCTCTGGACGGCAGCTGCCTGATAAACTGCCGCTGTTCCGTGTACACGCTCCAATGTATTCCGTGCTTCTCAAATACTGCCAGCCTGCCCGCCTGCTTCTCGCTGAACCGCGTTTGGTGTGCCAGCCGCGTTTTGCCCTTTGATTTTTGTATGTGGATGTTGGAAAGTACTGGTTTATTCTATTCTTTAGATTACTGGGCGTTTTAAAAATATGCCGAGTTGAGTTGTTTTATTTTGATGAAGGTGCACACTGAACGCCTTGGAAATCTCCTCGTAGGAATAGCATTATGGAAGTAACTTTAGTCACTTTAATTGTGAAAGCTTAACCATACAGTCACGGGTGTCAGCAGTGCATGAGCTGTCGAACAGGATACGTGTTCTGTAAATATATAATTTTATACACCTTAACAAATACTTAACTGAACTTAGGCGGTCGTTAAACGAGGATTATAGCAATATCATAATACCAGCCGTACTTAGTAGTTGTAATATAAGTATGGTATTAATAACGAACGTTGTAGTAATATCGCAAAGAATGATAATAACCGTAGTCCTCGCGGAAACCCACAGTCCGCCTCTTGGCACATCTGCATGCGACAACAGCCTGAGAGGCACTGAACAGACGCGGCCATCGGGGTGAGGGCACACACGTACAGGCAGACACTGGCGTCTACAAAGCATTGCTTTCGCTTCACAACAGCTAATATTTTCGCCTATACGTCCTGGCTTTTGCTCCTGCTGGTTGTATCAATAAACAAATTTGACTTGTAACACTATCATGTATGAATGGTTTATTATCATTAACATGTAACCTTTGCCGTACTACCCAGACTACTCCGGCAACAAGACGCTGCTGCAGGAGCGGTTAGAGGGCATTCAGGATCTGGAGCGCAATAAGGGCGACGGCCGCAACCTTATTGCCCAGATCTCTGCCCACTCCCACCAGCTGCTGGAGAGGCTGCCCACCCGCGCCAGAGAGACCATGGAGAGAGACATCAACAATATGAAGTGAGTGTATTTTTGTGACAAGAAAATACCGGAAATGAACGGAAGATTTCATCAAGAAAATTATGATTATATTCGCTATTATCGATAACGTTTTGTGACCCACACTAGCAGGATGTTAGAGCACTCCCTTGCGTACTCTAGTATCCGGAATCGCCTCCCCGTCAGGATGGTTAATTTTTATTATGCTTGGCTTACGGCGTCAGCATTTCTGGCATTCACACTTCATTGTGGAGGTACTGACCTCAACAAGAATGGACTCGGTCTGAGGGTTGCAGTTTTCACATGAGCCTTCCGTATCTGAAGCCATGACTGTCACATTTTATGGTTAAGTGCAACTGTGCACTCCTTCCGAGCCAGCGAGCACTGACTTGCAATACGAACCAGTGAATGTGGATTGCCCAGCTGAGGCCGTGCGGCCATGTTGCCTTTACCTTTGCTAATTTATTGGTAATTACTTTCTACCCAAGTTGCCTTTACCTTTAATATTTGCTAATTAACTTCTACCACCCCCCTCCCCAGGTACGAGCTGGCTAAGTACGCCAGTAGCGTCGCCGACGCCAAGCACGGGCTGGAGGACAGGGTCCATCTTTGGCGGGACTACGAGGCGACCTACGAGCGTATCCTCAGCTGGCTCGAGGAGTCCGAAGGATCCCTTCGGAACTTCTCCTACAAGAACAACCTGCAGGAGAAGATGGAGCAACTCGATAAATTTCAGGTAAGGAATTTGGGTTTAATGCAAGTGGTGTAAATTTATTGAATAGTGGCTTATACGAGAAGTCTCAAGTAGGAATTCGGAATTGATATAAGTGATACGTATTTATTGAACAATAGCTTATACGAAAAATTTCAGGTAGGGACTTCTGGTTTTATATAAGTGATAGCTGCCAATTTATCGAATTATGGCTTATATGGCAAATTTCACAAGGAAATTGTGGTTTATATAAGTGATAAAAATTTATTTAATAATGGCTTATACGAGAAATTTCAGCTGGGGAATCAAATTTTAAGTAAGTAATGCAATTTTTCGGATAGAGGTGCATACGACGAGTGTGGTAAAACGGTCCTGCGTTTGAATCTGTTAGGCTGTAGCAATTGATAAAAAAAAATTGTTTATGGTATAAAAGGCGGTAAGTACGATAGGATGCTGTACATAATGTTCATGGAAATATGTTTTCTTTATTCAGCGAAAAAATACGTTAGAAAACGTGTTTACCATAGTACAGGGCTCTTCATGCGAGTAGTGCTGAAAAATTCATGGCTTTAACTTTTGGGTTTGTTAATTGTATGAATATGGGTGCAAAATTGATTGCTTGTGATGTCAGGGCTGGTGCATGCCCGAATGGTGCTCAGAAGTTTATAGACACGATAAAACAATAAAAAAAAACAGTATGATGACAATCCAGGAATTTATGCTATGTTACTTTTAAGTACCAGTAATTGCTATATTTTGACTCCTCCTTCATTATATTTTACTTTCTTACTTACAATATCAAAATTTAGCCAGGTAGCTACTCTGAATCTCTCGCTCTTTTCTTACTAACCTTAGCTTTTGTTCTTTCATTTGGCTTTGGTTTTCTTATTTGTTTCCTGACTGTAGGAACTGCAGCTTGTGTTCGCCAGTCGCCATGTGCTTGTTATGGAGTTCTGTTCCATTGCTGACAAGTTAGAACAAGTAAGCACGCTTGGCAGAGTGCCTAACCCTTTATCGCTTTCTTCGATGGTTTTCTGTGCGCTGAAAACTTGTGGTGCATAAGTTCTAAACACCAAAGTGCATAGCGTGTGAGTGAAATTTTCATCCGGAGATTATCATACAAAGCGCTTCATAGAATTAGTATTGCAGTTATATTCATCATTATTTATTTTAATGAATAGTAATAATAATAATAATATTACATTATGATGATGATACTGGCAACGAATAATATTATACAATGGTTCTTTTTATAGTGGATGTTATTATTCTTAAGTATAATATGTGTCTGAACCTCCGTAGAATCTGGATGTTTCAACAGGGGAGAAGCAATTAAGGCCGGGGTCCCACCGACGCAACAAGCGATGCAATGCGATTTTTGCGGGAATCACGTTGCCTGTGACCGACAGCAATGCACAGTGTGTCGCGCGATCAAGGTTGCGTCGGTGGGGCAGTATATTAGTGTACCTGACGGTGCATTTTTTCACGCAGCAAATTTGTTGTGTAGCACGTCGTTCGTGCGTCTATGGGGCCCGGCATAATAGGGCGCCGTTGATGAGCATTCTGCAAGTAAAAATGCAAGTAATATGAATCAAACATGCGTTTGATTGGGCACTTGGAATTCAGTTTCAGACGGTAAATCCATTACGCTGACAAAATTACATTATTTTAATTGCAGTGTGTAATCAGAAACTTCATCGATAGCGAGCCCATGCCCTTCTGACTTACTGAATATTAAGTGATAGGCGACATGTCAGAGCGCTTCCATCACCGACGACAATGCACTCCTAAAATCTACGGACATTTAAAACCAGATTTAGTGTGACTTATTCAATCCTTTACAGACAAAAAAGAAACTTTTGCACTTCACCAATAATGCTATTTGTACAAAAATTAATGTTTAATTGGCACGTTAGTAGGTAAATTCCTGTTCCATAAGCCCTACCTTCGATATATACAGTGAAGTGTAAGATACACTAGCGTGCCGCGTAGCATGTGTTTGCGCCTTAAGAGGCAACTGAATAGGCCTAGCTCTATTTCTGAGTTCGCTCTTATGCTATGCACTTTGCTCGCTAGACACTGTGTACGAAAGTGTTCCCCGCATAAACCATCCCTATAGTTAGATCGGTTGTTCGTAATCGATTTGATTGGCTATGTTTTGTTAAAAGACCGTTAGTGATCCGTTCAGAGCTTTGATGGCCAATCAGACTGGTTGGCCAATTTTTTGTAAAAAATAGTCGTGTTAGTGACCCTATTGAAATTTAATGCAGAATGTGGATTTTTAAAAAGATATGAGTTTTTTTTATCGATGGGATACCCATCCATTGTACACAACTTTGAATTCTTTGTGTTTTTTTTTTTCTATTTTCCATAAAAAGAGATATATTTTACATTTTCAAACTGACCCGTTCAAAAATTTTACTGAGACTGGTTTCTGTGTCGTGTTAAAATGATAGTTTTAATGAATTCGTCGGTTGTACGTATATGCTTGAGTTCCACACAACTTTCAGTTTTTACGTTACTTTTCCTTTTTTTTATTGCATTTATGAAAACTAGCTTTTTCTTATAATTTTTAGCGTTGCGTACGAAAATTTTTCAGTTACGAACCGTTGTACATAACTCGGATTTTTATATTTTTGTCTGTATGTTTATGTTCATTTTCTTTCTTTTCTATTAAAATTCGTGGTAGTTTCCCTATATAGTTATTATCACTTTTTATCTGTTCTTTGTTTTATTTTTAGTTTGACAGAAATTTATCACGCATGGGCTCACGCATGGGCTCACCCTATTTTAAATTTTTTAATATCGGTAATACCAAGGTGCCGAAATCTTTACTCCATTTTTTACGTATGCAAGTGTGTAAAAATGCAAGTGGCTGTAATTAAACGGCTAAGTACATATAAGCATCGGTTGTGCAATCTTTATATTCCAGTTTCTATTCCGAAAGTGTGGCCATGTTTGAACCCCCACTTTTTCTCAGAGACATAGCTACTCCATGTAAGGAACCTCTTTTCGGCTAACCTGCTTGAACTCCTGCAGGTTACCTTCCCTTCCCCTGGGGAGGGGGGGGAATCTTACCCTCTAGCTAAACCCCTGATTAAAGGCAATGCAGATTAACCTCACTTCCCCAGGGAAATTTTGCCTCGAACGAAACTGTTTCCTTCGCAGTTGATGGAAGGTAATGTATATTACCCTCACTTTCCCAAAATAATCTTTCCCTTGAGCAAAACTGTATTTTTTGACCTGATTCAAGGCCTCGCGAGTTACCTTCATCTTTCCTGAGGGAAATTTTCTATGTTTAGCGAAGCCCTGGTTATCTGGCCAGATTGCTGTTCGTATTATATTCCTCTTGTACTACACATACTTCAGTGGTGTCACCTGTTAATTCCGTGCTGATGTGCCAGCTTATGTTCACTCTGATATTCTAAGGGCGCGTTCAGCTGGTCGATGAAATTAAGAATTTAACGCTTGACTCAGTCGCTCGCTTGATCTAGTTTCAGCCTTTGGTCTTTAATGAGATACCCTTGAAATGTTCAGAAACTCATCCATCAGTAGTCTATAGTTTTCAGCCGGCTCTGCAAAACCTGGCTGTTGCTAACACTCCTAGCGCCATCCAAAGTGGTTAAGCCAAGTGCCAGACAAGTCAATGGTCTAATATTTAATTAAGCTCGCCGATCGAACGCTGCCTTAACTATACTCTAGAGAGGGTTTGACAACACACGAAAATAAGGGATGAACTTATTTTCCCATGTTTGCTTTTTTGGTTGAATTGGCTGTTTTTGATTGTTTTTGTTGCTGTTAAATTTGTTTCCTTTTACGTACGTTGTATCCTTGGTGACCCGCATTACGTTTTGTATATATACAATATAACCGGTTTCAGAATACGGCCGAGAGTTGCATTGTATGTATCAATTCTAGAAGAGTTTTATTTTCATAAGTCCTCTTGTTATCCTAGATTAGAACCGTTCTCAGGAGCTTAATTTGCCATATTCAATTATACAGTAGTGCTTTACAAGACTATTGAACGCAAAAAACTTCCGTAAAAATGGCAAAGCCTGCTCAGCATAGTATAGAGATATATTTAGAAATAATTATATGAATTATGGAAATTCCTACAGATTATGAATGAAAATGTCGGAAAACAAAATTCTCAGCACTGTTTGTTCTAACTATTAGGTTATGCTTGTTCTAGCTGTTAGGTAAACGAATTTCGCTATCTTCGTTATGCTAAAAGAATTAAGTAAAATATCGATTATCTTCGCTGCCTATTTTCGAACAATTAAGGTAAACGAGGAGTATAACCACTTATTTTGTTAAGCTAATAAGGTTAATAACACGTGATTGTTCCCTCCAGAACTTGATCTACTCGATAAACCAACACCAAGGAGAGATCGAGCAACTCACCGGCGACTCGTCTGACCTCATGGGCTCCGTTGTCGATTCCAGAATTTCTGTGAACATGCAGCAGGTCACGTCCAGGTTCAAAGCCATGCAGCAGACCGCCAAGGTAATACATCTCCTGTCATTGCATTAGATTAGACAAGCTGGCAATAGAGGTCCAGGCTCCGGCCCTCTCCGTTGTAACATTATCATAAATAATCTGATATCTGACAATAAACCGCAACCAGGGGGTAACTGTGCAAGTATGATCAAGTAGAGCAGAATTGTGATAGTTCTGAGATATTAAGTTAGATTGGAAATTGAAGTTAATGGAGCAAAGCTGAATGTATGTAGGGCTGTAGTTCTGAGATGCTGTTCTGCATTCCTGTTGCCTGTGTTGGAGTATTGCTCGCCGGTCTGGGCTTTTTTTGTAGAATTTTTATTTGTGGATGTCGCTATGCATGTTTAATACGTTTGGTTTCTTCATTCATATTTTATGTACCATCTTGACCTTCAGGAGCTGCTGAAGAAGTGCGAGACTGGTGTAAAGGACGAGAAGAGCTACACGGAGAAGCACAACCAGTGCGTTGGGTGGCTGACGGCCGCCCAAGACAAGCTGGCACGATGTCTCGAACTCCCTGCCGACCGCGTAGGTCTTGACAAACGTCTAGAAATCGCCACGGAGCTTTTACGGGAGAAACAGACAGCTTTGGCCTTACTCAACAGTACCCTGGAGTTGGGAGAGAAGCTGTACGCCAGCACGGGTGAAGAAGGGACTGAGGTCATCCGCAACCAGGTGGAAGATCTCCAGCAAGCTTACGAGTCCCTCTTCGATACCTCGAGCACCCTGGAGCGTGAGCTAAATAATAAGATTGGCCGCTGGGGCGACTATGAAGAGGCTATCGATGAGTTCAAGAGGTGGATGAAGGAAACCCAAAGACAGATACCGGATTATATCGACCTGAAGACGACCCTGGACGAGAAGCGTGCCCAGCTGCAGACCTACCGAGTCCTGCTGCATGACATCAGCGCCAAACAGCAGACATTAATTGAGCTCAGGGACAAAGCCGAGAACTTGCCTGAAAAGTCCGATCGAGTCGAGTCTCTTTTGGCATCCGTCACAGGCCAGCACGAAGACATGCAACAGAAGATCCAGTCGTACCTGGAGAGGTACGAAGCTATTGTGAGCGACCACCAGCAGTACAGCAAGTCTGTTCTGGAGACCCAAGAGTGGCTGGACGCCACTCACGGCACCGTTGAGATGTGGGGGCAAAGCAACAGCGAACACATCAGCCTTCGGGCCAATTTGGACAAGCTGAGGAATCTGCAGAACAGCTTGCCTGATGAGGAACCTCGCATAACCCAAGTGAGGGCCCTTGGGGAGAAGGTACTGCCGGGCACAGTGGAGTCTGGCCAGAGCAATATTCGGTCCCAGATCGACGCGACTCACCAAGATTGGCAAGCTCTTGTATCTGCTGTCGCCTCTGCCATCGACTCACTGGAGGCAACACTTGGCAGTTGGACTGACTTCGAAAGCGTCAAGGATGACATGCAAGCCTGGCTAAGGGACATCGACAACAAACTTCATGCCTTCAATCTCAAAGCCACGCTCGCTGAGAAAAAGGAAACTTTGAACGAACTCAAGGCGATACAGGGCGAAGTGCGAGCCAAGGAGCTGGAGGTTGACCAGCTAAGTGAAAAAGCCCAAGCACTTACGAGTGATGCCATCAATGGTCGTGGCTTCCAGGTGAAAGAATTAACCTTGTCTTACCAGCAGATATCAAACAGAGTGAAAGATATGTGCAACAAGTGGCAGCAGCATGTTGCCTACCACACCGACTATGACTCCAAAGTCTCCGAGTGCCAGAACTGGTTACTGGATATCAAAAAGAAACTAACGTTCTGCTCGGACATGACCTCCGGCACTGAAAAAGAAATGGACAAGAAGCTGAAGACCATTCAGGAGTTACTAATGTGCAAAGAGGAAGGATTTACAAAGGTTCAGTATACGGTTGAGTTGGCTCAGACTGTTCTGGCTAACACAGCACCCGCTGGACATGATCCCATCAACACAGTTGTGGAAAAGCTGCAGCTGGAGTGGAGTTCTGTGGCTTCCAAGATGGTCGAAACGAAGACGTACCTCGATGACACCGTCCATCGATGGGCTGGATTCCTCAACAACATCAACCAGCTGAAGAGTACCATTGAACATGTTGAGGCAACACTCTCCGATGTCAGCCAATTCCAGTCGAACTTGTCGGAAAAGCGGGCACAGCTTGAGCGTCTCAAGGTTAGTATTCTCTCGTGGGACTTTTTTAAGGCTGTTGATTTTCGGTCAAATTCCAGAAATAGGTAGTACGAATGTGGAGGTTATTATGTTGATGCTGTGAACCGTTGATTGAAAATGATTTACGACAATTTTACAGCTTATGGTGCAGCTTGAACACTTTAATTGAGTAATTGATTTTATGAGTTTTATTGGCTATATGACACCTCTATTTAATTTGGTGTAATGTTAATATTACTTGGAAATCTTCTTGCAAAGATGAGGTAAGTCCAAGCATGGTACGGTAACGTTGCAAATTAGACATTTTTATAAGGGTTTATTTTCTTTAACTCCAGTTAAAGCAATGCAATAGCAGTTTATATCATATTTGGTTTCATTATTTTCTAGGGCTTGGAAGAGAAACTACGTTGCGAGAAGTACGAAGTTGAGGGTCTCAAGGTGAAGGCCAATGAAATGCTTGCTAGCGAGAAGCAAGGCCAAGTTGCCGTCCAAGCCCAGAACGTCCTGAAGCAGTTCGAGGGTCTCTCTGAACGCATCCGAACTTTGCGGTCCGAGCGAGAAACGCAATATCGCGATCATCGGCACTACAAGGAAGCTCACGATGACTTGCTTTCATTCATTAACCGAACGCGAGATAAAATTCCTGCTCTGCGTCAGCGGAACTTGAGTGATAAACTGTCCATCGAAACCTCTGCCCACGCGATGGAGACACTCCTGTCCCGCCAAGCGCAGGGACAGATCCTTGTGGACCAGCTGTTCCACCGAGGTGAGGTGCTCCTCCATTCCACCTCATCCTCCGGACAGGAGAACTACAAAAAGGAAATGGATGCTCTCAAGGAAAGTTTCGAAGAACTTTTCAAGGATATCGCCCAGCAGAAGGATGCTCTGCAGCAGACGGTGCTGAAGTGGCGGGAGTATAAGGATGAGTACGAGAGACTGTCGGACTGGCTGCAGAAGACCGACGCCGACATGAAGGCCTACAAGACGATGCTGTACACCAGTATTGGAGAGAAGACTCAGCAAGTACAGAAAGTCAAGGTTTGTTTGTTTACCACACTATCTCATTAAGTATTGTTGTGATCCTATACTTTGCAGCCTTGTTAACAGACGCACAAATTTAAGCTTAGTATATGCTTGCTAATTGGTGTTGCAAATTGTCTTCTTTTATTTATCTTACGAACATCCCCGTTTGTAAGCTGATGAACAGATCTAGAACGTTAGCAAAAGCTGTACTGATTGGTTGGGTTCGTTTGTGTGTAAGGTTAAGATAAACTTACTACCTGGTTTTGCCTATTTATTCATTATTAACAGCGAAACTGAGCATTTGCAATCGAGCAAACAGGAGCAAAATGTCAGCGTTGACTGTGCTTTTTAGTTTGGGTGGTCGTGTCTCAAGAAACACTGATAGCTTGGTTTTGCGCATCGTTATCTATTACTATCATAACCATGCACTTTGGCTGTATGTTGAACAGGCGCAGAAACGTAAGCAGGACCGATTCCCTTTCGCTACGTTTTGTAAGTAATTTCGTCATTACAAAATATAGTAATTACAACCGATGCTTATTTTCTAGGACGTACTAAAGAGTCTGGAGCAGAACCAGTCGCAGTTAGCCCATCTACAAGAGCTCTCGGACACGCTAAAACAAACCCACTTGGACGACTTCGTGAAGAACCAACTGAGCCACATCACCTCAAGGTATCAGCTGCTCCTCACGATGGCCAAGGACGTGGTGAAGAAGGTGGAGGCCACTTTCGACCAACACAAGCAGTTCGAGGCGGCGGTCAGCACGGCCAACGAGTGGATGGACAACGTGCAGACGGTTATCCAGGACTGCACGAATGTGCCGCCCGACGCGTCCAAGGACACCCTGGAGCGTCACTTGGAGATGGTCCAGGCGCTCATCCGCAAGCAAGAGGAAGGCCAAAGTCTTGTCAACCAAGCTGTCAATTGGGGCGAAAAGGTTCTCAGAAACACTCGGGCTGACGGCAGGGATGAAATCAACGAAAACATCGACGAGCTGCAGAGCGACTGGGATAAGCTGATCAAGAAGATGTCGAGTACGAAGGTCACCCTCGAGACGAACCTGCTGGAGTGGGCCGATATGAGCGCGTCGTACTCCAACATGCAGCAGTGGATCAGCGAACGGGAGGCCAAGCTGCAGCAGCTCAGCAGCCAGATGGCCACCGTGGCCAAGCGTGGATCTGGTAAGTGCATGTTGGAACGTAGGTCCGTGTGGTCAGGCGTGAATATTCTGGTATAGGTGAGCGTGGCCAAGCGTGGATCTGATGAGTGGAACATTTAACAAACAAACAATTTTAGTCGTATCAAGCAGAATTGAGATGATCAATACAATGAGGGAATTAGTCTGCAGGAGATGAAGGCATAACAAATAATTTAACATGAGGATATTAACTGCTTTTGAGTAGTTACTTTGGTCACAGAACAAATTTCTTACAAAGGAACGACAGTTACTTGCTAGCTTCTCTGTTTTGAGCGCAGAATATATACATCGAAAGCTAATTCTGTTATTAATATGGCCAAACATGGCCACTAACTAAACACTTTCGCGTATCATGTCCCAACATTGCGGATGCTCGTTTGAACACCTGTACATTACTGTAATATAGCAACCAATTAAGCCCCCCCCCTGGTCACGTCCCGTATCCCAGGCCAGTATTACAGATGCTAATTGGAAGACCTGTATATTGGCTACCAACTGTAGGCAGTCCCCCTTATCGTGTCCCATGTCCCAGGCCTGTCCCAGCGCGTGTCGTCCCTCAGCATCGGGGAGCGGAAGGCCAACCTACGCAGGACGACCTGCATCGTGCAGGACATCGTGTCCTTCGAGCCCGTCATCGAGTCCGTGACCTCTAAAGCTACCGAGAGTCAGGCGAGCCAGGTGAGCTGCGTATAATTCTACCTGCATTTTCCCCGTAGCTAAATTTTCTTGCGATTTATCGTTTGTAGGAACGCGTTTTTAAAGTTGGCTTGGCATTTAGCTGGCTGTTCTTACACACTTTTGCTAGACTTTTTGTGATTTTATAATTTTTAAGGTATATATTTTAACGTTTAGCTATGTGCTAATTATTTTGCTCTTAGAAAATACTTGTGTTGAGACTTGCTTCTTGTTATTTACAAATTTACTAAAATTGTTAGCTAATAGCTTCCACAATCTTCCTAGAGTAGGTATTTGCCCACTCTCGGCCCACTCGTACGTGTTCAGCAATTTCTATTTTTCTTCTCACTTTGATGGGTTACTATTATACTAATAAATTAGACATCTAAAGTTCAGCTCACTGCCAAAAACCAAAAATGGCTCATTTTCTATAGCTTCTTTGAATATTACTAGATACTTATTGATTAGGTGTATTGCTAAATTATGCTTTCTTACTAAAGAAACTTCAAGTTTCCTCCAACTCTCTGAGTGAAGTGTAACATTTAGCTACTAAGCAATTCTCTAAAATCCATCTTTTCTAAAAAGTAACTTCCGTATTCTACATAAATGTCCCGCCATGTTCTCTTCAATTCACCCCTTACAAAAGAAATTTCTTACCTACCGTTTATTTAAATGGTACTACTGAATTAGGCCCAACCCATTTCTAAATATTTTGAAAAATTTATTTTGTAGCTCACTAAAATTTGCCCCGTATGTAAAAAAAAAAAATTTTCTCTCCCTTTCCTATTTATTGAGCAGCTACGTATAATACACAGTTTATTGCATGATGGCATGGAACCTATGACTAGATTATTCGCGTTCCATCATAGCTTCCTCCATTACGCATCTCCTTTGTAAATTTTACTTCTAATTCGCTCCTGCGGCGAGCCTATTTATGAAATAAAAAGTAGAAGTATTTAAATCAAAAAACTTTCACTAAGTGCACAGTCTTATTAATGCATCTGTCCATCTTAGTTTGATGTCTTCTACAAAGAAAACGTCTTATGAATTCCTAATTTAATTGGCCAGGCTTTCGACTATCTGAGCAAAAAACGTTTTCAATTCAAGAAATTTTGGGTCCAAAATTTGCCATAAGTAGTTTCCTTCTTTCCTTGAAAAAGACTTCCACTCAGATCGTTAAAAGCTTTGTCAAATAAATTAAAAATCCAGAAGACTTTTTCTTTACTGAAAACTTTGAAATCTATCCATGTGTCTGTAACGACTTATCCACCGCAGGTGAAGAGCGGGGCCTCCGAGATCTCGAGCAAGTACCAGAACCTGACGAAGCAGGCGAAGGAGCTGCTGGAGATGCAGCAGGAGATGGTCAACCAGCACCAGGACTTTGTGGACGCAGGCAACGAGTTCATGCACTGGTTGCGGTCCGCCAAGGAGCGGATGGCCAAATGTGCCGAGCCAACTGGAGATAAGGACACCATCAGTGGCAAGGCCACCGTCCTCAAGATGCTCCAGAACGAGCAGGAGGAAGGCCAGGAGAAGCTCGACAAGGCCTTCCACTTGGCAGAGAAGGCCTGCAGCCTGGCTGATGATGAGGATAAGGAGGTCATCGAGGAGGAGGTCGCCTTCCTGCAGGACGAATTCGACAAATTCTTGTAAGTTGTGGAGTCGTGTTTATTCCTGGGTAAAATATTTCTTACATTTAATGGAGTTTGTCTGTTTGTTTCTTGGTATGCTTTAATACTATTCGTTACCTCCGCCAAGGAGGTAATGCCTTGCCAGAGTTTGTCTATTTGTTTGCCCGTTAGTGATATAACTCCTGAAAAAAATTAAGAAGGATCTTTCTGAAATTTACAGGAACTGTTAAGAATGTTGCCAGGATTCAGTTGACAAATATACATCAATTTCCTACAGCTGCGATAGTGTTAGCCTATTTGTTGAGTGAGTTTCGTCCTTTATTTAGTTTTTAAAGGAAACTATTGTCACTGGAGCTAGATCGCAATGCAAACTCAAAACTTAATCTGGACACCATTCATACACACTATAATATGAATTAGATTCTCCGTGGGCTGGGCAGGAATATTTTTGTAAAGTTGAATCTATTACGGCAATGTTGTCGGACCCAGACAATGTCGATGCCGAATTTAATAAATTATGCATCTCGCTACCAATGTATTTTTTTATTTAAACTGAATAGTGGTTAACATCGTGTTTTTCCTCAGGACGCAAGTGGGCAAGACGAAGAACTTGCTCGAGATGGGTATCGTCAAGTGGACGGAATACGAAGACAAATTCAAAGAATGCGAAGTTTGGGTGGCGACTATGGAGACCAAGGTGCACAGCTACAACAAGCTGCAGAACACGGCCGAAGAGAAACGCGCGGTTCTGGAAGAGTTCCAGGCGCATCTGCAGAGCATCTTCGACTGGCAGAAGACTTTGGATCTCCTCAACATCCGCGCCCAGCTGCTGCTGGAGACATGCGCGGACTCGAGGGTCAGCAACGCCGTCACCCAACTCACCACCAAGTACAACACACTTCTGTCTCATGCGAAGGAAGTGATGAGGCGGCTTGAAATCCACTTCCAGGAACACCAGCAGCATAATCAGCTATACGCCGAGTGCTCGGAATGGATCGAGACGACAAAGACTAAACTTGAGGAGTGCGATACGGACGCTACCTCGACAAATGAGCTCCAAGAAAATTTGGCCACCGTTAAATCCATCAAAAACTCTTTGGAACAAGGCCAGCACAAACTGAGGTACGTCCTGGAACTGAAAGAGCGCGTGATCCTCAACACCGAACAGGAGGGTGCCACAAGGATCCAACAGAATACCGAAAACCTTCGGCAACAGTTCGAGCAGCTGATATCCGATATTTACGGTCAGCAGCAGGAGATCAGCGCTCTCCTATCCAAATCTGCTGAGACGGAGAAGATGTGCCAAGATGTCATGGAATGGATGGAAGAAATCGAAGTAAAAGCTCTGGAACAGGGAGTGTTGTTCAGCGACCTTAGCGAGAAGAGAGGGGCACTTGAGAAGTACCGGATCATCATCCGGGACATCGCCGTCCACCATGACATGATCGACCGACTTGCGTCGAAGAAGCTTGATGATGACGCATCTCAAGAGGCCGTCGACACGTGCATCTCAAAGTATGAGGCACTTAAGTCCCAAGTTGCCAAAAATATCAAAATTCTGGAGGGATACGTCAAGCACCACGAAGCGTATTACCAGTCGTACATGGACGCTACGGAATGGCTCCGCAAGATTACTCTTGAGGCCCAACAGTCATCCAGTTGTCATGGCGATAAGGCCCAAGCCCTCGAAAATAAAACCAAGCAACAGGAACTGAAAAAGAAGATCGCGGATGGCGAGGCGGTCGTAACAAAGGCCATTAACCTAAATAAGAACCTTTTGGAGACCACATCGGAAGAGGGCAGAGAGGCTTTGTCTTCTGAAGCGGACAACTTGAGGCAGGAGTGGCTGGCTCTGCAGAACAGCAACACGGAGACCCTCCGTAACTTCACCAAGTGTCTGCAGGCGTGGCACGACTATCAGGAGTCTTACGATAAGCTCAATGGTTGGTTCACTGAATTCCAGGAACAAATCGAAAAGGAGCCCAAGGATCCGACGCCTGAGGACCTAGACGACTGGAAGGTTAGGATTCGGATGTGAATATTTTCTGTAGCTTCCCTTGCTCAAACATTAATAGAGTTCCAAATATTGAACTTCTTTGGGTCAAATGTTATTATTTTAAATATTTCGTGCTTTCTATTGTATTTTCACATGTTCACGTGCCTTCTCATTTCAATCCCAGTGCTATACGTGTGTACGTGCACCGATATTATTGTCAGTAATTTTCTTATGCTTCTTTTTTTGCTGATAGGCATGTTTAGTCTCTCCTATTGCTGTCGTATGATAATTACCTTATTATTTTTCCTTTTCTAATGTTAGATACCGTGCTTTTTATTTATTTTTTGTCATACGTCCTCAATAATGCGTTTTATTATATGCCTTTGCACATTGATACTATGCATTCTATTCTTCCTTTCTTTCTCCCCTTCTTGTATTCGTGCATGCTGATTGTTCCGACCCTCTCCGTACGCTTCGTGCACCGGCGTACCTCTCCGTGCATGCTTTTTGGTGCACGTCGCATGCCCACCAACTTGCGCACTACTGCACACTTTGAGCTCCACACGTTTATCCACAATTCCCAATGCGCTGCATACATTTCTTCCTTCGCTTCTCGAGTGTGGCCCGTCCTTCTCTCCTGCACATGGTCCATCGTTTTGTGTTTCACGTGGTCCATCCTTGTCTTACACTTGGTCCACCACCTTCTTGCACTGTGTCCATCATTCTTGCGTATTATCCATCATATTCTTGTCTTATGTGATCAACTATTTGTTTATCATCAATGACTTTGTTCTTGGTGTGAGTTCGTCGTTTTGTGTTTTTTCTTATATGTGGTCCATCCTCTCAATGCACGTGGCCTATCCTTGTCACACTCCTGCGCGCCACATTGTCCATTTTCACTTCCTTGCACTACACGTTGACCTTTTTATCATTGCATGTTATCCATCCATTTCACATTCCTGCACTGTATTACTGTGTTCAATTTTCTGGTCATTCTACACCGCACGTCGTCCATCCATTCCACCCTCATGCACCGCACGTCGTCCATCCAATCCACCCTCATACACCGCACGTCGTCCATCCATTCCACCCTCATGCACCGCACGTCGTCCATCCATTCCACCCTCATGCACCGCACGTCGCCCATCCATTCCTCCCTCATGCACCGCACGTGGTCCATCCATTCCTCCCTCATGCACCGCACGTCGTCCATCCATTCCACCCTCACGCACGCACGTGCTCCGCCACTTGCCTACAACACAGTACTCATTACAGCAACTGCTGGAGGAGGCCGGGCAGCGCAAGAGCCACCTGGAGGCGCTGTGCGAGCGCTGCGAGGTCCTCATGGACTTCAGCAACCATCGGCCCGTCAGGGACGAGACGGTCCAGCTGCAGACGGGCTACAGCACTGCTCTGGCGCAGCTCCAGGTAACCGCTGCTTCTCATGTAATTATCCGCACAGCATTAAATGCAAGGAGTTGTATAGGCGTTCGAAATGAGATTAGCATTAGATGCAAGGAGTTGTATAGGCGTTCGAAATGAGATTAGCATTAAATGCAAGGAGTTGTATAGGCGTTCGAAACAAGATTAGCATTAAATGCAAGGAGTCGTAAAGGCGTTCGAAATGAGATTAGCATTAAATGCAAGGAGTCGTAAAGGCGTTCGAAATGAGATTAAGGTATCGCGTAGGCGTAGCTATAAGACTTGTCTGGCATTCCAAGTGGGGATGTTACGAATAGTGAAAACTATTCATAACACCTACTGTGGCTCTTGGTAAAACTAAACGATTTTCTCGGTTCAAGCCCCAGAACCGCCTTGTGTATTTACCTGTACGTCATTCATCGTGAGGACTGGGAACATCCATCCGAGTAGTTGGATATGTTAATTAGATTAATAACTGCTAGATGTTCTACCGTCTAATAGGTAAATGCAAATTACTGTGTGATGCAATGATCTATTAATCTACTATAACTTTTACTCCAGTTTACTAGTACTGTACGCAATCAAAGTAAAATATTTACCTTTAGTTAATACTGCGTTTTAGTTTTTTCTGGTCAAACGTGTCGTCGTATGCTTAGAATATGATCACAGGAGCTCGTTGGGAACCGGAACATAGGCTTCGTCTCCTCTCTTAGCAATTGAAACTCCTGCTCTGTGCATTCTTTTATTTCTAAATTTCAATTTGCCCGGTGCCCTCACTCAGAGCCTGGTGATGGTGGCACAGAAGACCCTCACCGACCACACGGAGTTCGTTGCCGCACAGTCGGCGGCGCAGACGTGGCTGGACCGGTCCCACGGCACCGTGGCGGAGTGCCAGGACGACACAGGCACCGAGCGAGAGGTAAGAATGCGTTTCTTATAGAATAATAACCACAACTTTACTAAAGCTCTACTGAGACATGCACTGTCCACAGCATAGCGTAACATCTCACACAATTCACTGATGGTGCTCACGGGGCTTTGTAACGGACACACACATCTCACCATCGCCAGTGCAATCATTGTAGTAGCGTCGCTACAGCGATGGGTCCAATATTAGCTCAGGGTTCATACTATCGTCTCCCAGGGGTGGAGCGTAAGCGCCACTCACACAGACCGTAGCCGGGCTCATGGGATACCTGCCAACACTCCCCCGGGTCGGTACAGACTCCCAGTAGAGCGGCAGCGACTGGGGGTCCGCACCACCTGACCAGCTGTAGCCAGGTAGTGCAGCTGCCTCCAGAGCTAGGGTTTCGGGAGATCTCTGACCGCAGGAAGGAATAGGATGAAAAATTTCCATCCTGTAGCTTAGTGCTGCAGGTCCCACTCCACGATCTCCCCACAGTTAAGAGTAGGACCGTAGCTCAGAGGGACCAAAAGCCCCGAAGGAACTAAGAATGGATAGAAAAGAGTGAAAGTGCAGAAATTTTACTGTAGTCCTCCTTGCTGCATGTATGGGAAGTTAAGTGGCTCAGACTATGGGGAATTATGTCATAAAATAGCGAAAATATGAGCAGCAAAACTGTTATGACTGGGTTTGTGTCTCTATGCCTGATCAATGTTTCTCTTACTCTGTCAGTGATTATGATACGATACATGCTAAACCAGCTGCAGCTGGTATGAATATCCGAAGCAAATAATTTCCGCATCTGTCACTTTTTTATGTATCCTGAGGAAGAACCGTGTCGGCTGTTTCTCCATTGGTCGAAATCGATGACTTAAACAGCGACAGATCGGTATGTCAACATACGGCCCGTTACTTCTACACATTGGCGGATCTAGAGGCAAATGTCGCCCTCCGGGTATTTACGAGGCATTTAGTACCAGTTTGCCCCGTGAGAGATGGACTACTTATATATAATGTCCTTCGACCCAAATTCCTGCTGGTGAAAAGGGACCTTTGCCGCTGATACCAAATGATTGTACCTCGTCCGAAGATGTTTACTTAAGGTACTAGTATTGGTGTATGAGACTATTGGTCGCAATTTGTTGTTGAGTTGTCCTAGGCTTTTTGGGCGAACGGAAGCTCCCTTGAGGTAGGCAGTACCCTAT
>LQNS02001155.1:8661616-8675583 GCA_001587735.2 Parhyale hawaiensis
ACCTCGTCCGAAGATGTTTACTTAAGGTACTAGTATTGGTGTATGAGACTATTGGTCGCAATTTGTTGTTGAGTTGTCCTAGGCTTTTTGGGCGAACGGAAGCTCCCTTGAGGTAGGCAGTACCCTATGCCTTGTAGCTTCTCCAATCTGACAACCCGGCGGTGTTACATATATTGTGTACGTAATGCCGGGAACACACTAAACAGTCGCACGCTCAAGTTATAAGCTGATGTTCAGCTCGCACGATGTCTTGACCCTCGTACGACGGCGGTCCCCACACAAATTCTTTGAAAGTGAAGTTTTTTTTGTGTTAGTGTAACTTTCTGTGAGAATATCTTATCTTTTGTTGCTTGAAGCGCCTAATTCTGAGCAACACGGCTGTACAAAATTTAGCATTAAAAATTTGACAAAAACTATTAAAATATCACAATGAAGCTCCATTGTTAATGTGTGCATATGTCTACATTCGACGACAAAGGGTAATACACAGATTAAGTCGGTAGCACAGATGCACATTGACGTTACTTAACGTGAATGGAACATTCGCACATTAACTCTCTCCATTTTACCAAAGCAGTTTGGGAGTGGTCAAATTCCTCTACAGCGTTGCCAATTTTATGGAAATTTCTGAGATTTTTCTTTTTGCAGGATGTGGGCGGGGCTAAGATATGGGCCGAATATAATCTCAGAGATGCCCATGGAATTGGCAACACTGTAGAGGAATATGACCACGCCCAAACTGCCTTGATAAAACGGTCAGAGTATTGTTGAGCTTACGATTGAATGCATGGTGTGGCTCTAGCCTAATCCAACGCTGTGCAATAGGTAGCCGACTGTCTCAGCAGACAGTTAAGTTATGTTTTTCTAACAGGTACGGGAGAAGTTTGAGACAGTGAAGTCTGTCTCGACACGAGCGACCGAAGGCCTGCACCTGCTGAGTGTGCTGGGGGACGCGTACTCCCGCGCTGTGAGCATGGCACCCGTGGAGCAGCAGGAACACCTCCGCCTGGAGTACACCAAGCTTAGGGACAGCTACGACAGGCTTAATATCTCCATCAGCTCTACTATCACCAAGCTCAAGGTTTGTTACATTGTCAACGTTATATTTGTTACTATTATACTTAGGGCTGTATCCGTTGCTGTTAATCCTGATTTATTGAACAATTGGACTACTACTTTTACTCGCTGCTGTCGATTCTTTTCTATGTAAAATAGAGTATCCGAACACTCACAGCCCGTTGCTAGGGCTTTCACAAATAAACAAATACAGATGAGGCACAGTACAATCTCCCATTGCAATAGGCAAGGGCTCACCGAGCCGGGTGCCTTGACGGAGCCTGAATGAATAGTGTTCCCAGACTCATGCATGTACGCTAGAGACACACAGACCCACAATCTCCTCCATACGCTCCTGCGAGCTGTAGCCAACACAGAGAATTCAGTCTTCATTCCGTTTTGTCTATCTGTTTTCTTCATCAACAAACACTCTGGATGTATTTCTTGTTGCCTATCTTATTTTCTCCAGAAAATAGTTGTGTTTCCTCGTACATGCTCTGGTATTCGTTTCCAAATGGAAATTTTTTAATTGCAATGCTTTCACCTCTCCCGCGAGCAGCACACTCTGAGCCGATGGTCTGAATTCTCGGAGTCGAAGTCGCGCCTTCAGGCCTGGCTGGGCGAGCTGGAGGACCTGCTCTCCGACACCCCCGACACCAAGGGCGAGGTGGCGGAGATGAGGACCCTCCTGGAGCGCTACCGCCACACCCAGCAGCAGATCAGTGGAAAGGAAAACGAACTCAAAGTTCATCTGAAAGAGGCGAAGGAATTCAGCGAACGATCCGGAGACGATTCCTACGCCGCCGACACCGACGAACTTGAGGAAAAATGGGAGTCGCTCAACGACAGATGTCTCGATGTCATCGAGGGTCTCGAGAAGGAAATAAAAGAATCATCTGAATATCAGACAGCGCTGCAAGACATCGAGAAGTGGCTCCTTCAGGTCAGTTTCCAGCTGATGGCTGAGAACTCGATGTTCATCAGAAGCCGCGAACAGACGGAAGAACACATCAAGAAGCATGAAAAGGAAATGCTGAGCATCCGGGAGTACCAGCAGACGCTGGATCGCGTCAAGAACAAAGGCCATAAGCAGATCAACAGATATATTGGATCGGTCCCGTCCATCCAGGAGACCATAGAACAGCAGCTGCACAACATCCAGGAGAGCTATGATTCTTTGCTGCGGACCGCCCTGCAGATCGAGAAGAGACTGGCTGAGTCGCTTGCTAAGTTCGAGGAATATGAAGCCACTCTGGAGTCCATCACCCACAACCTGGAGGAGTGGGAGCCGACCATTGTAGATGAAACCAACACCGCCGTGCAGACGATGGAGGAGGCCAAGTACCAGCTCGACATGGCCCGGGTAAGTCGAGAACTTTTATCAGCTTAGTTTGGTTTGATCGTAATCGTTCTTACGAGCAAGTATGAATTTAGAAAAAAAAAAACACTTGAAATGTAAGATAGTCTGAAGATAATTTTCTCTTGATATGACGTATAAATACGTCGGAAGCTGCTTACTTTTACAGCTTTAATTGATTGCCATCGTAATGGCAATCAAGTGTGAAAGTCCGGAGAAGTAAAATGTATAGAAGGTTAATCCTGCATAACGTGACTCGAATCTGTCGAGAATTTCTGCATCAATGACTAACGTAGACATGATTATTTTTTGAGGGAACGGATCTTCACCAAGAGTTAATCATTTGGTTTTCCTGACATACTTAGCAGCCTCTGTAAATTCCATGCAGATTCGTTCGTAATTTTTGAGTTAATTTGCTGACTGACAGGCTAGCAAACAGACAGAAAAACAACCGCCGACTTAAACAATGACCTCTTTACCAGAGGTAATAATAACGATAATAATTAGAGCACTCTGAGAGCGCATACCTCCACCAAGAGAGGCAACGGTACAAAAAAAATCAACTTGGCTCTGAAATCATAACTTTCTTTGTATAAACTTCAAAATCTAATCATTTGTGCCTTTTGATAGTAATAACAGCTTGTGCATTTTTCTTGAAGATCCGTTCATAACATTTTGAGTTATACTGCTAACAAATGTTATGACAAACATGAGTCAAACATACAAACGAACGAACCGATCTGCACCAAAATTTAATCATTTATGTCTTTTAACATTACTAACAACCATTATAAATTTCATAAAGATCCTTTCATTATTTTTTGAGTTATTGTGCTAACAAGCATAAAATTAAAAACAGTGACGGACGAACGAACGGATCATTGCCAAAATTTGGGTCATTTACTCTTTGTACGTAACAACTCATGATAATTTAAAAAAATAAATAAATCCATAACTTTTTGAGTTATGGCATTGAGAAAAATGAGGCAGACAAACAAACTAATGGACATATCTTCACCAAACGGTAATCATCTGTTCCTCCTAACATACCTAATGATACCTGTAAATTTCGTCCAAATCGGTTCATAACTTTTTGAGTTATCTTGGTGACAGCCTGACAAACACGACGAAAACATAACCTCCATGGCGGAGGTAATAATTCATACACGAGTACCTTATAATCCTTCTGTCCTCTCCTCCTGACGCAGACGTGGCACAACAAGCTGCTGGGGGAGAAGTCGAGGTTGGCCTTCGCCGTGCAGGCGTGCGAGGCGGCCACCGCTTCCATATCCAGACCTGGATCCCCGCGGGACCTGCTATCCCAAAGTATCCCTGAACGGGAGATTCTGGTCCGGGCCAAGCTGCAGGATCTCACTGAGCAGGTAAGGACGCTGCAGGGATGCGAAAGCGGTGCTCACATGAGCCTTCCATCTCTGATTCCATAGCTCTGATAACATGTGGGCGACTGCAGCTGTGAAGTCGTCTGGGATCTATCGCGTATCTGTTTGCAGCACGAACCAGTGCATGTGGATGTTCTAGATGGAGTGTGAGAAACCAAAGATTTCGATGTCTTTAGTGAGTTAAGTCAAAGGATGGCTAGCTTCGCTAAGTACGAACATCATTACTTTTGAAGATCCACTGATGACTGGATATTGACTTTCTATAGTTTATTCTGCGTTGAACATTTTTGCTCGTCCTTTTCTATCCCAGAATTCAAATACATTGAGCTTGAAATCTCATTTATCTTTTATGTTCGAGAATTCATTCTTCTTCCGTTCAAAAACTGTAAAACGCATTTACCGTTCTGTTACTAGAACCAACACTAAAACCTTACCGAAATGTAACTGCTATCTTGGCTTTCGCGAGCTCATTCAGTGTTACGCATAAAGGATTTGTTTTGCAACTTTGATGAATTAAAAATATTTCGTTCGCTGTATTTCCAGATCCAAGTACGGATCACATCCATCAGTAACACGGTGACGGAGCTCGAAGACTTGTCCAAGCAAAACGAGGACATCAAGAAGTGGATCGAAGATAACCAGACTCTGATCCAAGAGCTAAGGAACAAGCCTGTCAAACTACGCCATGAGGCCCAGGCTAACGAGATGGCCCAACTCAACGACCTCCGCAGCAAAATCATCGATAAGCAAAACATCCTCGATGATCTCGAGGTGAAACAGATGACGCTGACTCCCGATTCAGATGATGATGATATCAGGTGCCAGATGAACTCGCTTGAAGAGGAAGTCAACGACATCATCGACACCCGCAGCGAAGTCATCGCTTCCATCGAGGAATATCGGGGTAAGCTCCAGGGCGTATACAGCTGGTTCGATACCATTATCAAACAGCTGGAAAAGTGCGATAAGGTAGACCATCCTGATTCCAAACGCCGCAGCGAAGAAATCCAGAGACTCTGGAACAACTTCAAGGAAGCTTACGGCAAGGTTGAGGAACTTACCCACAAAGCCAACGACATCAAGCCGAAATTGTCCAGTTTGGATAATCAGCAGGTTGATGAACAGCTGAGGTCTGTTCAAAAGAAATACAGCGACCTTAAGAAGCGAGTCGGCAAAAAGAAGCAAGTTATTGAGATGACTAGAAAAGGCTACGAAGACGCGAAACAGAACATTGCCGACCTGGATGAATGGTTCGCTGAGAAGACGGAGTTCATCGATGATCTGCCCATGCTCGGTTACGAGAGCAGAAACGTCGAGCAGCGTATCATTGACATCAACGTGAGTAGGCTGAATGTGTGGATGTATGCTAATTCCTTTACAATACATGGTACAGAAGCACTAGAAGTAAAAGTAAGATAGGGTAACTAAGACTTCAGTGGCTAGGCGTATCTCTTGTCAGATATCTCATAAAGAAATTCATATAATCATCTCGGCTCCGCCTAAAGATTCTCGTAGTCTCATATTTGTCAGGCGTCTGTAACATAGAAATGTAGCTCTTGGGTGTCCCACAAATATCTAACAGTTTGTCGTCAGTGTTTTAGACGGACAGGAAGGTAACCAACAAGTCGTTTCTAGCTGTAAGGTGCACGTATAAAAAATAGCAAAAGTTGTCAGTTATATAAGTGCGACAAAGTGGTTGCTGATAGAAAGAGAGAGTTGACATCACTGTAACTAGATAGAATATAAAGAGAGTTGACATAAACGTAGGTAAATTAGTTGTACTCTTAGATAGAAACGATTAAGCTCACCTTACGCTCATAAATAGTAGAAGCGGATGCACCAAGGTGATCAGTGCTAAACGTGAAATCATCAAGTAAACTTCATATTTCAAGTGAACGGAATGTTTTTGTTTGAAAGCATTTTTCCTTTTATTTCTGCAGGATCTGCAAAAGGAAGTTGTGAACAAGAACATTGTTATCGCTCAAATCGAAAAGACAATTGATAATATCAAAGGCGACGTCGAGCTGTGCGAGGTGCGGCAGCTTGAGGAACAAATCAAGTCCATCAGAAACGATCAGGAGGAAGTCAGTGACAGGATTGATGAAATAAAGACGAGCCTCAACGCCGCCTACGAAGAGCGGCACAACTTTGAGGAAAACATCGACCAAATCAACGCTTGGATCAGAGGAAAGGAGTCCGAGGTCGCCTGCCCAAGCCTGCTGCCCCTCAAGGCCGACGCCGCAGAAAAAGTCTCCCAGCGGTACAAGAAACTGGAATCGGACATCAAAGTCTTCCAGGAGAGCACCTTTGCTACTACGAAGAGGCAAGCGGAGTCTCTGCTCAAAGATTGCGATGAAGAAGATGCTATGGAGCTGAACGATACGATGACAGATTTATCTGACCGCTTTATTGATCTTAAAGAAACTCTCGCTGGAACACTAAGCTCCATAGTTAGCTTGGTTGAAGCACGCAGAGACTTTGAGAAATTAGTGGTGGTGTGTGATAAGTGGATTCACGAGGCCGAAGGCGCGTTACAGATCGACACAAGAAGTCTCAACACCACGGAAGTCTTGGAAGAGCAGCTAAAGAAACTCGAAAAACTTGACGATGAACAAGAAGAAGCCAACGGAAGAGTGAACAGCATCGGTAACATGTGTACCGAGCTTCTGGAATTCCTCACTGATGCCGACAAATTCTCCCTTGGTGAAATAGTTCGTAAACTCCAAGATCGAACTGAGTTGATCAATTCAAACTTACCTGAGAAAATTGAACAAATCCGAGAAGCCATTTTTACCCAGAAGAAGATGACGGAGCGCATGGTGCAGAGCACCCAAACATTAGCTGCTATCCAAAAAGAAGCCAAGGCTCTAAGCCGACCTGTCGGTCGAACTGTCGAGGATGGCCAAAAATTGCTGCTGGCTTACCAGGCCGTCATGAGGAAGGTCTCTGAGTTCCGCAAGAGCTTGGAAGAAATGAGGAAGTGCCCTGATATTACCATGGAGGAAATGCGAGAGCTCATTCGCCAACAGCAGGAACTGATGTCCATTCTTGAGAAACAGATAACAAGGATTCGACAGCTGATACTGATCCGTCAGCAGTACGCATCTCTTACATCGGAGATCAGCGCTTTCATCAACCGTTACAACACCATCCTCAGCGACATTGAGAGGAGTGAAATGACTGTCGCTGATAAGCTGAAGAAGCTTAACGCAGTTATTGTTAGGATTCAAGAATGTGAAGGCCAACTGACTTCTGCGCAAGACAAAGGTTCTATCATTGGAGAAGAAGGCCATGTGGAAGATCGAAATGCCATCATGGAAGAGCTGCAGACGCTCAGATCTGGAGTCGCCAACCTCCGCCGAGAGGTAGAAAAGAAACAACAGGAGCATGAAACCACTGCTGAAAGTCATAAAAAGTTGCAAGTTGAACTCAACACGACGATGGAATGGCTGTTCGAGCAAGAATCTGAACTAAAATCGAGGCCACTTCTGACACTTGAGGTTGAGAGCGCCGAAGAAGAAATTGAAGCTCACAAGACTCTAAGCAAGGACATTATGAGCCAGATAGAAAAAGTGAAAGCTGTGTTGGCTCAGGCTAAGAAAGAAACTGGCCTGCCCTATATTTTACAGGAGAGAATTTCAGAAGCCAACATGGTTCTCTCAACATATCCTTTGGAACTAGAAAGTCGTTTGAAGTATCTAACGGGTGCCAAGACTCTTCGTGTTGACTATGACGAATTCAGCAGCAAGATCAGAGACTGGGTGTCGCAAGCCAACGAGCGTCTGGAAACCGATGACGGTATCGATTTCGAAAATCTTGCATCTGACTTGGAAGATCACAACGCGTTCTTTGCCAGCGAGCGATTCATCGGAGAGTCTCTTCAGCAGCTCGGCCAGACTGCAGAGAGGATCGTGCCTTCCTTGGGTGCTGAAGAACAGGAAGAACTAACTGTTGAGTTGCAGGAGCTCACGAAGGACTTAGACGAAGTCACTAAAGCAGCGAAGCAGCATCGGTTGACTGCCGAGAAGAATATCAAAGAATATTCTGATTACAAAGCCGCCCTTGACAAATGCAAAGCGTTGATCCATAGCGCAACCAGCAATCTTTCGACCGAAGATACTGCCCAAAACATCGCGTCTCTTCGATCTGCCTTGCAGAGAACGGAAGAAGAACGGAACCGCCTGTACGACCAGCGGCCTGTCATCATTGACTTCACGGATCGTGCCAACGCCATCATCGCCAAGTCGGGGGAAGCCCAAAGTTCCGTCGGCCAAGAGCTTGTGGACGTGTCGAGAAGGTGGAAGGCGGCACTCGAGAAGATCGACGCCCGACGAGAAAGATTGCGTGTTTTGATCGAACAGTGGCAGCGGTTCGAGCTTTCGGTGCGGTCGTTCGAGGCTGGACTCAGCGCCCTCGAACAGAGAGTGCGAGAAGTTGAGGGCGACTCGCCACTGCCCAAGTCCAAGGACGAGCTTGACGAAATTCTCGAGGTAAGTCGAGGGCACTTATGCATTAAAAATTTGTGAAGTTTCTTGGGAAATTTGGTACATTTACTTAAGATTTGTTACCTTTGATGACATCTTTGAAGAAAGACGAGAGTTACTATACATACTTAAGATTTAGAAAATGTCCTGATCTGTTGCAATTATTACGTATCGGTTAGTTAATTTATGTTAGGTTAGTTTGGGAGCATGGTCGATCAAACATTACGTGTGAAGCAATAACATCCATAAACTCATCTTGGTAAAATGGTACACGTAGGGGTCTGAAATAAATTCAATAAAATGCGCAGCTAAATGCTGTTAAGTATTTCTTCAGTTACGATAATAAATTAAAACTGACCCCGTTTTGCCTTGACTAAGAACAAAAAAAAAATCTCTCAAAATTTTCAGAGAGAGAGAATCCCGTCGTTTCGGGAATAAAAAACTGTCTTTACTTTCATGCATATATGTCATCAGCAGCCCATCGGTACATAAATTTCTATTCAATGGGTAACAGATTCTGTATTGCGAGAAATGAAAAAGTACTTTTTTCTATTAGTTAGTGGCCAATTAATATCATCTGCCTTGTGAAATGTGCAAAAATATTTTATTCACTGGATAACTAATATCATCAGCATTGTGAACGGTTAAAAAATATTCTATTTAGTGGATAACTAATACTATCAGTATTGCGAAAGCTGTAAAACTGTTTTAATAACTGGATAACTAATATCAACAGTACTACGAAAGGTATAAAAATATTTTATGTAGTGGATTACTAATAACATCACTATTCTGTATGATGCAAAAACTATGCTCTGCCAAGGGAGTTTCACGGAGTTATCGGAAGTATTTCATTATTCCCAGGACCTGCAGGAGGATGCAGAGGACCTGAAGGAGGAGGTGGACACGGTACGCGAGGCCTCAGTTAAGGTACTCGAGTACCTGCGTACCGTCAGCGCTCCTGCTCATGCCAGTACTAAAAGGAACGTCGAGAGTCTCGCCAAGCGCCATGCCACGTGAGTACCAATTTTTCGTTTTCGAAATTTAATTTTTTCCATATCATGCAGTTGGTACAATGTCCCGGATTTTTATGGGAAGGGTACGACCGCGTACCTACTATTCCTTGTTTTATTATTATTTTCAATTGCAACTAGTTTGTGTATTGCGCAGGGGTTCAATATGAGAAGTACGAGAGAGTTCTAATTATTCGTTTTTCAGTTTCCGTAATTTTTTCTCTTATTCAGTCGGTTTATGTTATGTACCGCGAAATGATGCGAGAGAAAAGCGTTATAGTACAATTATTCGTTTTTGCATATTTGCGCGCTTGAACACCATCGTCTCGTTATTATATTGTCTTAGTTTATGTTTTTTTGCAGTTTTTAGCAGATTTGTGTAAAGCGTCGTGCATATAAACAAGAGACTGGCGTCGAATCAGTGTTTTGTTTGCTTTCACTTCATCCTTCGGTGGGCAACATGTGCCCATATTCGATTATTTTATTATCCTCGTTTTCCCAACATAAAATAGAACTGGATCGTGAACATTTAAAGCTGTTGTCCGGTCACAGATAATTGGATGCTCCTCTGATTCCCTTCAGAGGCCGCACTTCTTACCTCTTACGACCCCTTTTATTGTATCTGCTTCATTTTTAGCGAATTTTCAAGAATTGATAGGCTAGCGTTTTCGTTCGCGTGGCTAACGTGTAACTGCTTCTGATACTTCGCTCTTGTATAAATGTTTGGTTAACACTTACTTTTTTAAGTTCGACTCGGCAACCAAAATCAAAGTTCGATAGCCAAAACCGAAGTTCGCAACCGCAAGTGAACTACGAAAAATCGAAACTGAAGCTCGGTAACCGAAGTCGAAGTTCGGAAACTCAACAAAAGCAGTGTGCTCTCGTCTCATCAGTTCGGTTCGGAAGCCGAAACCGAGATTTAGTAACCGAAACTAGAGTTCAGGAAGCGAAACCGAAGTTCTGAAACTGAAACCGAAGTTCAGAATCTGAAACCGATGTTCAGAAACCAAAAATGAAGTTTGGCAACCAAAACCAACTTTCGGAAACTGAAGCCAAAGTACGGGAGCCGAAGTTCGGAAACCATGGACTGTAGCCCGTTTATTTTTAAGTTTGGAAAATGACGTTGATGAAGTGACCATATATGGCAGGCAGTCATTCGGGGTCCGGTAAATGGCTACTACACCCTGGGGCAAAATAAATCACGTTTCCCATAATACTATTCGTATAGAATTGTCAATAATGCTCTTCGTATGGAATTGTTGCCAATAATGCTATTCATTTGGAGTTGTTTCCATTAATACTATTCGTATGGAATTGTTTCAAATAATGCAGTTTTACGGAATTGTTCTCTACAATGTTATTCGTACGGAATTGTTTTCACTAATGCTACTCGTACGGATTTTTTATTGGAACGTTGAAACCTAAAAGCACCACTCACTACGATGAAAGTCGTTTAATCTCATCAGTTCCAACTGGTCCGGAACCATTATCCTGAGCGTTGTATTTGCGGCATTGAATCGAGTTTCAGGCGCTAATCACGAATCGATTGCGCTTGAGACAAGCTAAAATTTACTGCTTCTCTGCGTATCGTAAGTCTGAGGCGGTGTCAAACGCCATCAATTTGTGAATCATGCCTGCAACTTTAGCCTACGTGGCGAATCGAATGCAGAGGGTGGAAGTTTCGGACAAGTTAAAGCTTCTGCGTTTAGAATATCTCTATTACTATGCGCAGCAGCGGCAGGGTAGAGATGCTGATGCCATTTTCTCTAAAGGTCCCAGGATCGACTTCCAGCTCAAGCAAGGGGGCTCTTGTGGGGATACTGACCTTTGTCAGAAATAGGGAGGATCTGATGGCGGGGCACAGGGTGTTGCATAAGTCTCCCGTCGATGACGCTATATTTTTTGTTGATCTTTGGTAGATTGCAGCCGTGTACTTTTCTGGGCCAGTTCGCCTGTATCTACAGCACAACTCCGTGCCTGTGCGTTTCCCAGTAGGGTTGCAGTCAAGTTCATTTTATATTTACCCTTCGTTAATTGCGCTCAAACAAAGGTCAGCGGGTCGTTCTCCCAAAAGCATTTGTTTATCTCTTCAGTTCTCGCTGCAATTCACTGCGCAGCTCGCTTTGATAAGACTTCTGAATCCAAGAGATAAGGGTGACATGCTTATCTCTAATCAAGTCATAAGCTGGCCGTGGTATTACACAATAGCGTCTGTGTGATGTTGCATCAGTTTGTTCGCTGCCCTACGTCGAACAGTAACTCTGTTCGTTAACGTACAGTGCCAATATTACATCGAACTCTAACGCTTGCTTACCTAGAGCGAATCACATACTGGTGAGTTGTCTCGACTGATTGTTTGTTATTTAATTTTTAATCATTTAATCCACTCGAATGTCTTTTCCTATTCCTTGCGTCTTTTTTCTGCCAGTAGTAGTGCACTGAGCCAACTTATGCTATATGGCAGAGGAGAGCCGATGTCGAAATAGGATATTCCTAATTGCGCCTCCTGGCCGACTAGCATCACTGTGCGGATCGCCCTTTAGCGGAAACGGTGGTTAAGCTAATAATTTAATAACAATACTTTACTTGATGAAAGTCGTCCTATTATGAGATATAAATACATGATTCCGTATTTACATGTCTGTACTGTAGGTCGTGCTGTATGGTACTGCCACACCTATTGGATGATATTGTATGTAGAAGTTGAATTTAGTCAATCAGGTGAAATAGTATTAAGCCATGCAGATCTCTCCTCAGGAAGAAATAACTGCATTTACCTTACTTTATTGAAACAAGCTGTAATATTAGCAGAAGCAAAAACGTAATTATTATATTACTCCTCGTGCGAGGGCAATTGTTAAGTAGTAGCTACTATTGCGGTACCAGCTCAGTTAGCTAGTCTGGTGTGTGATGGCACTGAGCTTCATTGATTAGGTAGTAGATTTATAGCTGTGACATTATTATGAAATGAATGTACGAAATTTTCATGTAAGCTGTAATAGAATAATACAAGAACAGCTCCCGCCAGTGGAGAAAGATATGATGAAAAAGTAAATAAATAAATAAATTGAATTCAACGTCAGTTCTCGTTGAAGAACCCTACTGTAACACCTGCAACTGTGTACAGTTGGCACGGAGACTTAAACTTCTGTTCTAGCGTACTGTATCTCACCCGACCTCGTGTACGCAGGTTTCTCCCCCCCTCCCCGGATGACTTGCTCGAAAGCCGTCTTCAAGATTCAATGTTTTTCTATGTGCTAAAAATGCAACAAATGCTAGGATAAAACTTTTAAAGCTTTATCGTTCTTTTTCAAACAGGCCATATTACTTTTGTATTCTATTTATTAGGGAATAAAAGTCTTACAGAATGATGATATTTCGTAAATGGAATTGATCAATTTGCGCTTAATTCAAAACTACGTTGCTTGTGGTAAAAATATTTTGTCAACATCGGTATGCAACCTCAGAATTTTGCTGCTGAAATTTTGCTACAGACGGCGAATTATGTAAATTTTCTTGTAAGTAGTTCAGTATTCCAAAATATTAGCGTCGGGAATGGGCTCCAGAATACCCAGCATGTTCTCGCTGTATTTCAAGTCTGAACGTCGCAATTTCTTCGTCGACATTCAAGAGCTAAGCCCTGGTTTATTATCGATGGACAAAATCAAAGTTCTGAACATAACATGCCATCATCCTAAACAACCGAGCACATGGAGCAGAATTTTTCAGTAGATATTCTAGTACGAAATTCTTTGTATCCCGTACATTTCGCCTTAGAGAAGAAAATGCAAACGCCCGAATTTGTTATTGATATTCAGGTGTGACGCTTGAAAGGTTCAATACTTTTTTCATTTAGTTTAAAATACATACCCCAGAATTTTAAATTGATATTCAGGTGCCAATTATGAAATGGTCCATTCTTTCCTATTTAAGAATAAAGTGGAAACATCGGCGGAATTTTTTCCTAGATAAATAATAATTTTAGTGCGCAGTTCTCAGCACCTAATACTGTTCTCAACAACCAAGTACAAACACCACAATAGCCTACGATTGTCTCACCGCATCATAAGTGCCGACTCCACCACCGACAATTTCCCACATAAGGTGACGTGCCTTATGTGGTCGTCACTAATGTGGTGGGGTACTTATGCAGGTTCCTCTTGTTTGGCTGCTGCAACTGCTCGGGATCCAGCGGGTGTTAAAGATCCAGCGGGTGTTAAAGATCCAGCGACTGTTAAAGATCCAGCGAGTGTTAAAGATCCAGCGGGTGTTAAAGATCCAGCGGGTGTTAAAGATCCAGCGGGTGTTAAAGATCCAGCGGGTGTTAAAGATCCAGCGAGTGTTAAAGGTCCAGTGGGTGTTAAAGATCCAGCGAGTGTTAAAGATCCAGCGGGTGTTAAAGATCCAGCGAGTGTTAAAGATCCAGCGAGTGTTAAAGATCCAGCGAGTGTTAAAGATCCAGCGAGTGTTAAAGATCCAGCGGGTGTTTAAGAGCCAGCGAGTGTTAAAGATCCAGCGAGTGTTAAAGATCCAGCGAGTGTTAAAGATCCAGCGAGTGTTAAAGATCCAGCGAGTGTTAAGGATCCAGCGGGTGTTAAAGATCCAGCGGGTGTTGAAGATCTTCGGAACGAGATTACGATAAGATCTTTCAAGGCCA
>LQNS02001155.1:8681004-8694706 GCA_001587735.2 Parhyale hawaiensis
AGCATCAGGTGGTACTACCTGAAGGAAGAGAGAGAAGAGCAGACTGTGGAAGACTGAGTACCCAGCTATGGCACCAGCCTGTTCATCTCCTCTCAGGGATGCCGTTGGACCAAAAGAGGTCTCATCCGCCGTTAGAGTGGCATTTCCTCCAACTCAGGGGCTACCCGGAGCCCCAAACCCACAGCCGGCTCATACAAACAAAGAGGCGTCCGGTAGCCGGACAATGGGGGCGGCCTGATAACGCGCAGGCCACGCGCAGGCGTTTTACTTCGCGTGGCTAACGTACAACTGCTTCTGATACTTCGCTCTTGTATAAATGTTTGGTTAACACTTACTTTTTTAAGTTCGACTCAGCAACCAAAACCGAAGTTCGATAACCAAAACCGAAGTTCGGCAACCGAAATTGAACTACGAAAAATCGGAACTGAAACTCGGTATCCGAAATTGAATTTCGGGAACCAAACAAAAGCATTGTACTCTCGTCTCATCAGTTCGGTTCGGAAGCCGAAACCGAAGTTTAGTAGCCGAAATTAGAGTTCAGAAACCGAAATTAAAGTTCGGAAACTGAAACCGAAACTCAGAAGCCAGACAGCAGCATTATAGCCTCTTCTCTTTAGTTCGGTTCGGAAACAAAAACCTATATTCAGAAACCGAAAATGAAGTTTGGCAACCGAACTCGAAGTTTGGAAACCAAAGCCAACGTTCGGTAACCGAAGCCAAAGTACGTAAGTCGAAGTTCGGAAACCAGACAGTAGCCCGTTTAGTTTTAAGTTTGGAAAATGACGTTGATGACGTGACCAAATATGTCTGTCAGTCAGTCATTCGGGGTCTTGTAAATGGCTACTGCAGGTTGGAGCAAAATATATCACGGTTCCATTATTGCTATTCATGTGGAATTGTTGCCAATATTGCTATTCGTATGGAATTGTTGCCAATATTGCTATTCGCATGGAATTGTTGCCAATATTGCTATTCGCATGGAATTGTTGCCAATATTGCTATTCGGATGGAATTGCTGCCAATATTGCTATTCGTATGGAATTGTTGACAACATTTCTATTCGTATGAAATTGTTGCCAATATTGCTATTCGCATGGAATTGTTGCCAATATTGCTATTCGCATGGAATTGTTGCCAATATTGCTATTCGCATGGAATTGTTGCCAATAGTCTAATGCTATTCGTATGGAATTGTTGCCAATATTGCTATTCATTCGGAATTGTTTCCAATAATACTATTCGTATGGAATTGTTTCCAATAATGCAGTTTTACGGAATTGTTCCCTACAATGTTATTCGTACGGAATTGTTTCCAATAATGCTACTCCTACGGATATTTTATTGGAACGTTAAAACCTAAAAGCGCCACTCACTACGATGAAGGTCATCTAATCTCATCAGTTCTAACTGGTCCGGAACCAGTATCCTGAGCGGTGTATTGGTGACACTGAATCGAGTTTCAGGCGCTAATCACGAATTGATTGCGCTTGAGACAAGCTAAAATTTACTGCTTCACTGCGTATCGTAAGTCTGAGGCGGTGCCAAACGCCATCAATTTGTGAATCATGCCTGCAACTTTAGCCTACGTGGCGAATCGAATGCAGAAGGTGGAAGTTTCGGACAAGTTAAAGCTTCTGCGTTTAGAATACTGTATCTCTATTACTATGCGCAGTAGCGACAGGATAGAGATGCAGATGCCAATGTCTCTGAAGGTCGCAAGATCGACTACCAGCCCAAGCAATGGGGCTCTTGTGGGATACTGACCTTTGTCAGAAATAGAGAGGGTCTGATGGCGGGCACAGGGTGTTGCATAAGAGTCTTCCGTCGATGACGCCATATTTTTTGTTGATCTCTGGTCGATTGCAGCCGTGCACTCTTCTGGGGCCAGTTCGCCTGTATCTGCAGCACAACTCGGTGCGTGTGCGTTTCCCAGTAGGGTTGCAGTGAAATTATTATTATCGTTACCCTTCGATAATTGCGCTCCAACAAAGGTCAGCGGGTCGTTCTCCCAAAAGCATTCGTTTATCTCTTCAGTTCTCGCTGCAATTCACTGCGCAGCTCGCTCTTGATAAGACTTCTGAATCCAAGAGATAAGGGTGACATGCTTATCTCTAATCAAGTCATAAGCTGGTCATGGTATTACACAATAGCGTCTGTGTGATGTTGCATCAGTTTGTTCGCTGCCCTACGTCGAACAGTTACTGTGTTCGTTAACGTACAGTGCCAATATAACATCGAACTCCAACGTTTGTTTACCCAGAGCGAATCACATACTGGTGAGTTGTCTTGACTGATTGTCTTTTTTTTTATTTTGATCATTTAGTCCACTCGAGTGTCTTTTCCTATTCCTTCCGCCTTTTTCCTACCAGTGGTAGTGCACTGAGCCAACTCATACGATATGGCAGAGGAGAGCCGATGTCGAGATAGGATATTCCTAATTGCGCTTCCTGGCCGACTAGCACCACTGTGCGGATCGCCCTTTGGCGGAAACGGTGGTTAAACAACTAATCATTTAACTAGAGCACTCTGAGAGCGCATACCTCCGCCAAGTGAGCCAACGGTAGCAAAAATTCAAATTGGCTCTGAAACCATAATTTTCTTTGCATAAACTCCAAAACCTATCATTTGTGCCTCTTTATATTAATAACAGCTTGTTCAATTTTTTTGAAGATCCGTTCATAACTTTTTGAGTTATACTGTTATCAAACGTTATGACATATATGAGTCAAACATACAAACGAACTAACCGATCTGCACCAAAATTTGATAATTTATGTCTTTTACCATTACTAACAATTCCTATAAATTTCATAAAGATCCATTCATTATTTTTTGAGTTATTGTGCTAACAAGGATAAAATTAAAAACAGTGACGAACGAACGAACAAACGGACCATTATCAAAATTTGGTCATCTACTCTTTGTTATATACCTAACAACTCATGTTAATTCCATTAAAATCCATCCATAACTTTTTGAGTTATGGCATCGAGAAACATGACGCAGACAAACAAACAAACAAACGGATGAACATATCTTCACCAAAAGTTAATCATCTGTTCCTCCTAACATACCTAACAATACCTGTAAATTTCATCCAAATCGGTTTATAACTTTTTGAGTTATCTTGGTGACAGACAGACAAATAGACAGACAGACAAACACGACGAAAACATAACCTCCTTGGCGGAGGTAATAACAATAATTATAATTCACTGGATGAAAGCCGTCCTTTATGAGATATAAATACATGATTCCGAATTTACATGTTTGTACTGTAGGTCGTGCTGTATGGTACCGCCGCACCTTTTGGATGATATTGTATATAGTAGTAGTATTTAGTCAATCAGGTGAAATAGTGTTAAGTCATGCAGATTCCTCTTCAGGAAGAAATAACTGCATTTACCTTACTGTAATGAAACAAGCTGTAATATTAGCAGAAGCAAACGTAGTTATTATATTGCTCCTCGTGCGAGGGTAATCGTTAGGTAATACTATTGCTGTCCAAGCTCAATTAGCTAGTCTGGTCTGTGATGGCACTGAGCCTTGTTGATTAGGTTGTAAATTCATAGCTGCAATATTATTAAGAAATGAATGTCCACGAAATTTTTCATGTAAGCTGTAATAGAATAATCCAAGAACACCTCCTGCCCGTTCAGAAAGATATGATCAATAAGTAAATAAATTAATAAACTGAACTCATCATCAGTTTTGTAGGAGAACACTACTGTAACTCCCGCAGCTGTGTACAGTCGGCACGGAGACTTATAGGGCTGTTCTAGCGTACTGTATCTCACTCGACCTCGTGTACTCAGGTTTCCCCCCCCCTTCATATGACATGCCGTCTTCAAGATTCAATGTTTTTCTATGTGCTTAAAATGCAACAAATGCTAGGATAAAACTTTTAAAGCCTAATCCTTCTTTGTGAAACAGGCTATATTACTTTTGTATTCCTATATATTAGGGAATGAAAGTCTTGCAGAATGATAATATTTCGTAAGTTGAATTGATATATTTGCGCTTAATTCAAAACTACGTCGCTTGTTGTAAAAAAAAAAATTTCCACATCGGTATGCGAACTCAGAATTTTCCTGCTGATATTTTGCAGCAGACGGCGAATTATGTAAATTTTCTTGTAAGTAGTTCAGTACTCCAAAATATTGGCGTCGAGAATGGGCTCCAGCATACCCAGCACGTTCTCGCTGCATTTCAAGTCTAAACGCCGCAATTTCTTCGTCAACATTCAAGCCCAGAAAATCCCCCGTTTTCTTCCAAGATAATCAATTTCATACAGGAGTGGTTTATTATCGATGGACAAAGTCAAAGTTCTGAACATAGCATACTATCATTCTTTGTTTCCCATACATTTCGCCTTAGAGAAGAAAATGCAAACGTCAGAGTTTGTTATTGATATTCAGGTGTGATGCATTAAACGTTCAATACGTTTTCCATTAAGGGCAAAATACACACCTCGGAATTTTAAATTGATATTCAGGTGCCAAGTATGAATTGGTCCATTCTTTTTTCTATAAGAACAAAGTGGAAACATCGGCGGAATTTTTTCCAGTCTAAATAATAAGTTTAGTGCGCAGTTCTCAGCACCTAATACTGTCCTCAACAACCAAGTACAAACACCACAATAGCCTACGATTGCCTCACCGCATCATAAGTGCCAACTCCACCACCGACAATTTCCCACATAAGGTGACGTGCCTTATGTGGTCGTCACTAATGTGGTGGGTACTTATGCAGGTTCCTCTTGTTTGGCTGCTGCAGCTGCTCGTGATCAAGCGGGTGTTAAAGATCCAGCGGGTGTTAAAGATCCAGCGGGTATTAAAGATCCAGCGGGTGTTATAGATCCAGCGGGTGTTAAAGATCCAGCGGGTGTTAATGATCTTCTTAACGAGATTACGAGAAAATCTTTCAAGGCCAAGATACAAGTACTCAATGCCCTATCCAAAAATTAAGTCATTTTGTCCCATCTACATCGGGAGCGCCATCAGATGATATCGAATAATCGCCGAAAAAGTTCCCATTGGGCGGGTGATGATACAAAAATAAGAAGGATGTGAGCCAATGACCCGAGTGATACACTACGGAGGTACGTCACGTTAATGGAAAGGATCTTCATACAATATAAAATAAATATACTTTACGTTTTACAATGACAGTAAATATGGTACAAGAAAGAGTCACATTAACTTTACGGCTGCTCCGTAATTTCTTCCGAGTTTATATCCATTTTCTACAGAACATTCGTAATTTTTACAGTCGATACTGTAAAAGTAACTGTATGTGTTTTCTAAAAAAGGGGCAGTAATTTTACGGTAGCTCTCTAAAAATTCCGTACATTTTACGGCAACACTGATTGGACTAAGATCCTGAGGAAGTCCAATAAAATGTATGAATTTGGAAACTGTAGTTTATATATGTTCTACTATTAAGTGCACTACTAATGATAAAAGGCTGTGTGATATGTAATAGTATCAACAGCTGGAAAGCATCACTATGTGGAAACACGAATCTATCAGATTATCGAGGCAGAACAAATATGGCCGCCAAATGAAGCCGGTTCTAATAACTAATTTACGTTCCAATCAAGAACTCCCTTAAAAAAGTAAACTGGCGCGTGTGTCTGCAGGAAGATGTGCCATCCCGTACCTACATGGTGGCCCCAAGGCCTTACTGTGGCCTTGGGTATAATTGGACCCCAGTTAAGTCCTCAGACAGACCGAGGCGGCACTTATGCCCATCCAGGTTGCAGAGCGTGTGGAGGCAGTTGTGAAGATCTAGAATAGATCAAGCAAGTGCGCGGATACAGGTCGTAGGGTTTGCGAAATATTTGTCGAGATCTGGAGCATGCAGTCATGCCACTACAGAGTGTGAATTGCCAAAAGTTTGCCTAAATCTGGAGAACGCAGTTTTATAACCATATGGGCGTAGGGTTTGGCTAAAAGCTTGTCTAGATCTGGAGCCCGCTGCCATGCAACTACAGGGCCTATGGTATAGCCAGATGTTTGTGAGATCTTAAGCAAGCAAACATGCCATAATTGCTGAAAGTCGAGGAGTTTAATCGAGTACTCATCCTAATCTCGAGCAATCGGTGTCTTCGAACGTCAAAACAGTACTACTGGCGTCCCTTTCAGATGTTGGTGATGAAACTCCCAGGAAAAGAGTATATGATAGGAAAAAGTGAATCATATCATGACAAAGTTTCCGTGCCAATAGGCCTATCTACGACACTTTCATTTCACTTCTGCTAATATGATTGTTACTCTAGGTCAAAGAGTATTGAACTTAAGCGCCTCCCACTTTGACCGCATGGAGTAAGTGGGTTGAGGCGTTTCGCTCCTGTAGCCGAAATCTGAAAGCCCTGTCAAAGTTACCACTGCGATTAATTTAAACAGTGAGGCCAAGCCTCAGTCAGACCAGAAGTCCTGAAGAGATTGAGAGGGAGAGGGCATGAGTCAAGTGCCGATATAAACTTACACTGCACCACTGCTTGCTGAATTTGTAGCAATATTAGTTGCACCTCTGTGCTGTAGCGGTCGATGTTGCAAGTTAGGTACCGTCGCAGGTCAAATTTTCTAGGAAAGTGACCGGTACGAACAATAAGCAATATTTGCTCTAGCTCTTGTTGAGGTGAGACTTACAAATATTTATTACAAGCACAATAAGTTCCCGGGGAAGAGATATACCCGTTCGTCAATAATGACTGCAAAGTTTTTCTCAAACACCATATTCTTGGTCCGGCTTGTGATTGTCATTGTGCTGAGAAGAATACTTATTGCACTGTTTACCTTTTTCACTCCCAGTATCGAGAGAGAGCGAGGGAGATGTGCACGGCCAAATCTATATCTAGAAATTACTACCATACTCATTTCGGTACTGCAACAAACTGCCGCGAATACTAATATAAATCTTTCCACTGAGCCAGCAATTGTGTATTGAAACATCCCGTGTCTCAATCGTATGCAAGTCACCAAGACACAAGTTAATTGAATTGAATGGAATAGAATTAAAGGGTAAGGAAAAACGTGCGATGAATAAAAATACAATAAATATAAAGGGTTAGATAAATCATAAACATACTGACAATCTATATTTTATTTAGAGTTTGGAAAATAAGTTTTTCATCGTGCCTCGCGCTTCAGACAACCTGCCCCCTGTCGCAACTCCATGGCGCCCCTGAGTGCCCCCGGCGGCGGCTGTGGGGGTGGCCGGGTTGCCGGTTAACTCTTAACAAAGAAATTTAAACAGACGAAAGAAAGAGAGAAAAAATAGACTGGAAGGGCACGCAGTCGCCCTATTACTGCGGACCTTTTTTGGTGCTTGCTGCGTCCGCTGCTCTGGCTGAAGGTCTTGCGGCAGTGGTGGCTGGAGGAGGTGTCGCTTCGTGGTAGACTTAGGTTTCCCTAATTAGCAATTTTAGCTTTTCTAGACGGAATCTGCTGTCCTGGATAAAAAGTTTGCCTTTCTAGATGTGATTTCTTTTTTCTAGGCAAGTGTTTGCTTTCTGTATAGTATTGCGCTCTTGCGGATGAAATTGAGCTATGCTGTGGTACAGATATTTTCTGGATAGGATTTTGCTTTTCTAGACAAAGTTGTACTTTTCAAGACAGAAGTTTGCTTTTCTGGATGGCATTACGTTTTTTTTTTTCTGGAGAACTTATTTCTGGGCAGAAGTTTGTTTTTCCGGTGAAAATTTTGCTTTTCTAGCTGGAAAGTCCCTTTTCTAGAGAGAATCTTTTCCTGAATAAAATTTTAATTCTCTGCAGAAAATATTGCTGTTCTGGAAAAAATTTCGTTTATCTGGGAAAAGTTTTGCTTTCCCGGTCTACAATTTTATCTTCTGGGCCCACCATGCTTCCTGAACTGGAATTACTGTTATTGGCTGACGTACCGTATGCTGTACTGATAGAAGTTTGAGTGTTTTTAAAAAAAAATTGATTTTCTGGATAGAATTTCGCATTTTATTGGCAGGATTAGCCTTTTTCTCATTTAAACCCATTAAAGCTCTCGAAACTTCGCGACGAACTTCCTGGTTTCTCTAATTATTTTCATGGTTGATGTTGTTGCACTAAAGGATTAGGTCGGCCAGCATTCCGTAACGCTGCCAAACGACGGTGTTTTCAACCGTTAAGGTGTTGATTTTAGCACGTTGAGCGGGAAATCTCATCCCTTAGGTTTAGCTTATCAGGCACGTCAATCTTGATATTCAGTTTGCCATGGGGACTTAGTTTCCAGTGTTAATCGCCCAGCGAATGCTCTTGAGACGGTCGAATGCTCGACATTTAAGTTTCAGAAACGTTATTGCTAATCAAATTAGATTAGCTCGTTTGATCAAGTGGGCGAATTGAAGACGCTTATATACATGTAAACTATCGGTGTTTCATCTGAGATATGCCTGTCTGTTTGTTATGCCGTCATTCTCCCATTCGAAAAGTCCCAGCGAACAGTCGTTATTATCACCCGGGAACAAAGTGAGAGAGGTGATAACGTTTTCGTTGAAGATTTAAGTAGGTATATATATTTGTTTGTACATATATATCAATATATTTGTTTGTCCACCCAATAAGTGTTCGAAGGAGTTGTGCAATGTTCATACTTTTTTGCAAGGAGTCTGGTGGTTGGCCTTCGATGTAAACCCATGCCTAAAATTGGGAGCAGCTGGCCATAAAAAATGACGGCAATGAAATTTGCTCCCTACCCAAAAACAGGTAGAAGGAGTTGAGCTATCTTCATGATTTTTTGCGGGGTGTCTGGTCGGCTGTCCTCGATGTGACCTAGGCTAGAAAACTAGGATTAGCTGGCCATAAAAAAAAAGGCGGATATGAAATTTGCTCCCACTGCGGATGAAGGTCATACGCCACCGATACGTTCTACAGTGCGTTACCTTTGATTATGCAAATACAATTTTTTTACTTATTTTTCAAGATAAGTGTCAAACATTTAAAATGTGAATAGTAAGTATCGCGTGTCCATACAACATTGATATTTTTGTTGATCTCTCTTTCTTTTGTCTTGTTAAAGGGTGCAAAACCGTTGTAAACGAATAGCGTGCCCCAAGACGACAATGGGGTCTAATACGTTGTAGTGAGAGATCAGAACATTGGCAAGAAATGCTGTTTAAACAGTGAAGAAAAGATCAAAGTGACCTCGTTATTGGCTTCTGGTAAAACAACACTCGAAGTTTCCAAGGAATTACAGCGTGATTACCGAACAATTAAGGCTTATGTAATTGACGATAAAGTCAACAGGAAAACTCCGGGCAGAGCCTCTACGAGGAAATTGACTGCTGGGAATATGAGACATTTCAAAATTTCTATCGCTAGAAAATAACTTTCTACAATCAAGGCGATATTTGAAGACGGTGGAGCCCCAATACTAAGCAGAAAGACAAGATGTGAGGTTCTGCAGAAGCTTGGGAAAGTGAAAAAGGCAATTGAACGACCACTTCTAACAAAAACTCATAAAGAAAATAGGGTCAAATGGGCTGAGGAGAACATGAAAACTGATTTCTCCAAAGTTATATTTACTGACGAATGCAGAGCCACTCTTGATGGTCCAGATGGATGGGCGTCTGGATGGGTCCTCCATAACCGACCTCAACAGACACAGCTTAAGCGTCAACAAGGTGGTGGAGGTATAATGTTTTGGACCGGGAGAGTAGGCGACACCCTTGTTGGTCCATTTGAAGTGGCGGAAAGAGTTAAATTGAATGCAGAAAGGTACTGCCAGTTTCTTGAAGCCACTTGATTTCATGGTTTGATGAGCACACTATCGCACGCAGATCCAAGTTGGTATTCCAGCACGATAACGCTCCCTCACACCGAGCACGGTACACTGGTAACTGGCTTGCGGATGGAGGATTCAAATCAAAAAGGATTATGACCTGGCAGGCGAGTAGCCCCGATTTAAATCCCATTGAGAACCTATGGGCAACGATCAAGAGGAAGGTCTATGAAGGTGGACGGCAATTTTCGAGCAAAGTAAGCGCCTGTGGAATGCAGTAAAAACAGCAGCAGATTCTGTTCCACCATCTGAAATATCAAACTGAAAAATTCTGTTGATAATCGTCTTAAAAAATCATGAAAAATGGAGCTTGCCATGTTCAAAATTGACTTGTTATGTTTACCACTATTGAACACTTATTTCAGTGTTAATTGAATTGTTTTAGATACAATTTGTTTGTTTTGGACGTTTAATAAAAATATTTTCTCTTTATGACGTGTTTATTAACTTGTTGCGTAATCTGAGGTAACCGTAAAAAAAACTCGTAAATAAGCAAATTGTATGATAAACTTAACCAACGGCTAAATATTTATTTTACAAGTGCTGTTTATATTGGCAACATAGCCATACATTTAGTTAGTATTGATGTTTCAAAATTAGACATCCATCTTGAAAAATTACGGAAAAAAATTCTATTTGCATAATCAAAGGTAAAGTACTGTAGTTATATACATTTAATCGGCTAATCGGCTGGTACCAAATGTAAGCAAAGCGAAATTGATGCTTTTTAGTTTGTTTAGATACAGGGCTCCACCACTAGTCTTTTTCGAAGAAATTGCAATTAAATACTTAAGCGTGACAATCGACAGTGATCTCAAATTCTCTTGTCATATAACGAATCTGTGTAACAAGCTAAATAAAGCAAAAGGAGTAATATACTCGGTTGCAAGACTTCTGCCGAAACGAGCCCTGATTTCGCTGTACTACAGCTTGTCCTATGCTCAAGTAATATACGGTATTGTAATCTGGGGAGGTGCAAGTGATAATGCTATCGAATGTATCTCAACCACGTTGTATGAAACTCTGAGGATAATCTCGCGCGTCGAAAGAGATCACAATAACGTACCATTAACTGCTACCAGTACGATGTACCGAGAGTTAAACGGGTTGAAATTTAGATATATCTACAGGTATTTCGTTTTTCAGTTTTTTGCGTGGGACCATGATAGAGGAATCTGAATTATTTTCAATTCATTTTGCCCTCTTTTATCAGACAATCGCTATAATACACGAAATAATAGGTTTAACTTACCCCATGTTTGCCTCGATATCCAAAAGCGTTTCTCAGTATTCCAGTGTAGTAAAGCGTACAACGAACTTCCAAACAGGTTTATCGAACCTGTGTCAAATTATATCTTTAAGCGTCGTTTTAAAAAATATTGTGTAGTGCAGTATCATGTTTTATATTGATTAGTTGCGACGTGTGAAATCTAAGCTTTTGTAAGCATTGTGTAGGCTTGTTCTCCTTTTAACCTAGTGCTAGGCAAACTATATATATATATATTTTTTTTTTAATCGTGAAATGAGAACAATAAAGTGTTAAAGTGTTGAATATGCTTATAATATATATATATATATTTATCTGTCCACCCAAAAAAAGTAGTCGAAGGAGTAGGAAGCTTGGTGGGTCGACCTAGATGTGACCCATGCCAAGGAACCAAACCTAGCTCACCATAAAAAATGACGGCGTTGAATTTTCCTCCACCGGGGTTAATTTGCCTCCACTGCGGCAGATCGTCTGGAGAACGGGGCATTCTATTTTTCCCTAAGTTATTATTGAAGAGCTAATCCATGGAAAGAATGCGGCTGTGCCCTAGCCTCGTTCATCGGAAACGACTTCGTTGAATTTGCCCCCTACCGTGGGTGATGGTCTTACGCCACCGAGGCGTTTTAGTTACCGTATGTGTTCTGTTCTTCTCCCAGAGGCATCTGCTTTTTGTCTATGATTTTCCACCTTTGCCGTCTGTATGTAAGGCATTGGAGTGGAGCGTTCCAGCACTAGAACAATTCAAACTGAAAAATTTGAACCTTGGTGTTGCTCAAAGTGAATGGGCTACAAAGCAATGCACTCTCACGTGATCAAAACAATGCCACACGGCACGTTACAATTCCTCTCAGCCAATCAGAGGAGTCGACCGTCTCGTCGTGTCGCAGCTGCCGAGCTGCGATTAGATATGACGTCACGCTTGGTTTTTTTTGGTCAAGCGAGAGCTCACCGTTCTCTATTCTACCCACATTGGATATTGTTGTTAGTGAGGCAGCGACTGAAGCCGAACCCTCTCCAATAGAGACGGTAAAGGCCTCTCCACACGACGGGGCGTGTTCCTGGGCGTACCCTCCGCTACGTCCCGTCGTGTGGAGAGGCATTAGGTGCCATATTCTTCAGTTCGGTCGGTGTTATGTAATCCGATCTGTCGTGCCGTAGAATTCATTACCGGGATCCGTATCCAGCCGCGTCCATATGCAATTATGCATACATTCCAGTCGGCCGTGAATGTTTCAACGATTCTTCTTAGCAGCTCTCTGGACGTTCTTGGATGTTTATGATCCACTTCGGTTTCATTACCCGTCCATGGATGTCCAGACGTGTGGCTTTAATCATAACTGGAAGAATGTTATTAGCATTACTGTATGTAATGTAAATCACTCCTTAATTACTACTGCATACACGTTTTTAAAACCAACTACCGTAACTACCCTGTCGTTAATAAGATATTAAACGACTCAGCCAATTCCCCACAAGTGTCACAAGTACCAGCTTGCTTACTCAATCTCCCCCAGTACCACCCAATCTCCCCCCAGTACCATTCAATAAAGCTACGCAAACCTTCAATCAGCTCCGTAATTTTAGTGTCAGAGTCAGACCCAACCTGTCATCAGTGCGCCTGCATGCCAACTGCCTGCATGTTTGCCACATGTTTATCTTGTGTTGCGAACTTGACGTGCAGCGGTACTAAATTGCTACCTTTGGCCGGTTTTGCTGTAATACATTTTTGTTTTGCCACGCATTTCTTCATCTGCCAGAATTTGCTGGCCGCTTTATTCCGTATATGTTTTTTCCTGCTACTCGAGTCTATGTAAGGCGATGCTGCGGCCCTCGTAGTCTGATTTTCTACGATTCCTTTCTTTCGTTATGCGTTTTTCCATATACTGACGGTATTTTCCGCTTCTTGCTTCGATTATTATTTTTTTCTTTTCGACATATTGTGCGTATGTTCGGTACTCCCTCGGTGCTCAGGGTTTTCGTTTCGTCTGTACTTACTTCCTTCCGTCAATTTAGTTGATTGTAGAGACGTAACTACAGTAAGCAAGGGCGTAAAATGGCTCGTAGAGAGTGCTGTCTACCATGCATGTACGTGCGTACATCAGCTCATTGTGTGCTACGCCCCTGTCGTTACCATTTAAAGTTCTCTGCACTTATTATCTCGACATCTCTTATCCCTGCTTGTTGATAAGAATGTCTTATCGCGAGCTCATAACTGTTCTCCGTGCAGCCCCTTGATCTTAACGGGCAAGCAACCTGCCTGCGACGCGAAACAAACACGTTTGCAACGTGTCTCACTCGCGCTGTAACAGGCGGCCGGCTGCTATTTTCACGGAAGTTACAGTCTCGTATGTGTGAAAAATTATTCTGACTAGTTTTTGCACGTTTTTAAAATGTGTGAAACGGTTATGTACTGAAAAAGGTAGAACAGATAAAACGCAGTGCATTCATACATACGATACAATTCAATAGGTAAACATAAAAAGTCGTAAAGATAAAATGAATAATTTATTATTTTTCTCTGCTCTATCCAAAGTATTCTGTTTTATATGCTTTTGCATCGTCAGCTCAGTATAACAAATAATAAATTAAAGTAAGTTAAACAGCAGGTGTAGTTTCTATTTTTTTGCAATAAGTTTATTT
>LQNS02001155.1:8702058-8714094 GCA_001587735.2 Parhyale hawaiensis
CCTTCAGTGAAAATTGTTACCTGTGAGTTCTAATGAATTGTTACCTGTGAGTTCTAATGAATTGTTACCTGTGAGTTCTAATGAATTGTTACCTGTGAGTTCTAATGAATTGTTACCTGTGAGTTCTAATGCTTGAATTGGGCAGAAGATCAACGAAGAAGAACAATGAGACTGATACTTAAACTAACAGAACAGAATAGATACCAGTGTTCTAGCATCGGGTCACTCATGTCCGACTCCGACGCCTCGGTCCAGCCAGCTTCTGACAACGACTCCTTGAGCCCCCCAAAAAATAATAATAATAATAAAGTTGTGTTCCTGGCGAATTTGGCTCTATTTCCTAACAAAAATAGGCCCATTTGACCGAATCCGACTCCTGGAGCAAATAAGTCTCCGACTCTGATCGCATTGACCTTGAAGTTTCCCGGCTTCTACCGACTCCGACTTTGTAATTTTGACACACATACACACCTACGGTACACGCAGACGTGCCGAAACACTCACAAGAGTCCTGGGACCCGAGGAGGTGTATTGACCTCGTACCTGCTGACCCTGACCCTGCAGGGGGAGGCGCCCCTGGTCTTATCTGCTGTGGAATGAGGAGCCCCTCCAGTCGCTGGACAGAGATGGATAGCAAAGAGATACTTCGCTGTCTTTCATTCTGATACAACTCCGTGGAAGTTTAAGAACAGTTTGTGTTCATCACTAACAATTTTAACGTTTGAAAATGGTTAGAAATCAGAGACCATTATAAAAATAAAAGAATTGTAAAGCATACCACTTCTAATGGTTCTGCAAATGGATAGAAATCACATAAGTTTGTAAAAGTACGAATGTTTTAGTTGTTAAAACCAGTTGAACTGTTAAGGAAATGAATAAGCAAATGTCCGCATCTACGATTGGTTTATCCTTAGAAGTGTTTAAAATGTGTTCAGCAATCTATTACCATAGCAAAGGCACAAAAAGAAATATGTCACGTAACTCACTTTGTCTTCCGGTAGTTCTTCGAACTACACACCTAAAATTAGTCGAGCTATACGAGTTACCAAAACTATTACCCGTGTCACTACAAACTGAGGAAGATTGGGTTGATTTTACGTCTCTAGGCCTGAGACAATTCAAAGTCTTTTTCAATAATGTTCATGTTGTTAAAATAGAAACATAGATTAACTTAATTTTATTTCTTAGAGTTTTCGAATTTTTAAGGGTGTAAGATCACTGTTTCTATTGATGGACTAGAAAGTAAAAATCGAGACGAATACGCCATTTTTCTTCATTTCTCGGTTTTTAAAACTTTCAACACAACGTACCTTTCGTGTATTGGATCACTTTCAATATGGTGTATAATTTTTGTAATTTATTGTGTGACAAACTGTTGGTGGAACCCTAACGCAGGCTGTCGAATAACTTTGTTCAAAATTATTGCAAGTAGAAAAAAGCGTATTCTATAACGGCCATATTTTTCGCTGTTGTCTACTTAAGATAGTGTATTACCACTGCAGTGGTAGCGGTTCTGTGGTTGTACGAGATGGACAAAATTTATGGGCGAATAGTGACGATCGAGTGACCACCATTATGAGGTCGATAATAATCTGCCATACAATCATGACTGGGTAAAAGAAAATGCGTCACCAAATCGTGACAACGTCGACAATAATTGATTACCAAATCGTGGAGAGGGTCGACAAAAATCGATTACCAAATCGTGGAATGGGTTCGCTAAAATCTGTCACCAGATCGTGACAGGGTCAAGAATAATCAGTCACCAAATCGTGAGAAGCTCGACAAAAATCTCTCCCAAATCGTGACAGGGTGGCCAATATTTTCAGCCAATAGTGCGAAGGACACGACAATCTGCAGCAATTGAGATCAAATTCGTCAGTAGATCGTGCCGATCGAGAAGACAGTCGAGGCTCGCACGAGTCCCTGGGAGCAAATGACCCCTCAGATTTTCACCCATAAAAGTCGACGTTGGACAGTCGCATCTCGTGTTCGCCTGACTACGTCACCGTCCCATTTGGTGCCGAGGTATCGCTTTTTTTCTTATCTTCGTAGCTCGAGCTTCGGCAAAGCCATGCCGGTAGCTGTATTACTGGCAGTTTCGTGTCTATTTTGTGTGTCCAATGGCTGCCAGTCTCCGCGTGTCTGCTAAGTGTCTGTTCAGCTGCTGTTGTGGGTGGTTGCTTTGTGCAGAGTAACAGATACAGCTTGTAGATTCTTGTCGTGAACGTCGTATTCGTAATACGTGCGAGCGAATCTACTTGTATATTTCAATCTTGCGTTGCGTGGTGTATGCAAAACATTTTTTTAAACTAAGTTTCAAACGTACCTACTTCTGGAAATGGTAATTTTATATTTGTGTGTGTGATATATATCCTTAGCCCTTTCTGTAATACCGTTGCCTTTGGACAACGTTCCCAATCGTATAATTCCTACGCGAGCAGCAGAGTAATTCATTGAACAAAAGGGTAAGGTAAATTGCTCTACAGTGTACATCTACAGTCCTATGCTGTGCTCCCGTCTGTGTTATGCTGGCGTTTCCGATGAATAACAGTAAATTTACTTAAGCTGGGGAGTCGTGACTAGGACTCGCTATTTTAATAGATGAGCGGCTGCTGATGTGTCAAGGGATGTGTCGCAAGCACATGACACGAGCAGCACAAAAACACCTGTTGTGTTCAGCACAGCTGCGGCGGCGGCGGAAACGTGTGGCGGGTTTTCTCTTTCGCTGCGTCCAAGGTCAGCGGCGCGCCGGGGCTGGCGCAGGACACTTTGTCCTTAGTTCTCATGGCGCAGGATACTTTGTCCGTAGTTCTGATGGGGCAAGATACTTTGTCCTTTGTTCTCATGGCGCAGGACACCTTGTCCTTAGTTCTCATAGCGCAAGATAGTTTCACTAAGGTTTCCATAGCGCAGAATAATTTTTCCACAGTTTCCATGCTGCAGTACATTTTCGTTGCTCTCTGATTTTATTGTGATGACTAACTAAGAAAGTACACTAAAGCTTGTTGTAATTCATCATCGAAGGTAAGTAGGAACGTTTTCTCTACCAGCAGAAAACGTGTTTCGTTCCGCTTTATTCAGTGTGACAACAAAGCGTTACTGCCCACGTCCTATAGCAACAAAAGTACAGTTTTGTTACCTTGACTGCTGCGCAGTTGTCGCCGTAGCCTAAATCCCATGCAAGATACGAGCTCTGATGAGTTCTAAAATTGCTCGCGTTATACCTCTGAGCTCACTGTGCAGATCCCATGGATTTAGATAGGTATTTTGTTATCACATATTTACTGCTGAATTTAAACTTGAAGTTGTATCGGTAAATATTTTCACTATTTCCTTAAAGAATCTTTATTTTGTAGCATATTAGCCGTCGTGGGTAACCGTTTTCTTAGGTAAGAATTGTTTGCCATTTTTTAAGATTGGTTGTACTGTATTTAGTTGTCACTCAAAGATATTCGTAATCCCTATGAATAAAATAACTGTGTTGCAGTTTAGCGTCCTGTACCCTCTTGCACTTTTTGTGTTTGACTCCAAGCACAGATAAGATAAGCGCCAGGGTCTTATCATATGTTCATGTAAAAATTTATCATGCAGCGTTTGTATTTAGTTTTTCATTTTTATCAACAAAAGCGTTGCAAGATAATTTCAGAAACCTTTTTCAAAGTAGAAAACCTACAAATAATAGATCTACCAATTGATGATGATGTTTGGGACTTAAATTCTAATATAAATATGAAAAATGTGCAATTTCGGTCGCTAATTAACTTAATTTCACTTTCGCTTGGCGTAATTTTCTGTCTGAAATTTTATGTTTTGAGTTTTCGGAGTTTCTCTATTGACAGTAACAAGCTTTACTTAAGACGGCTTTGGTCACGCAGTGCATGTAGTTGTCTAAACCGCATACATCGTGTTACTATAATTATTGTATGCATAGAATATCCGAGTAATGTTTTCATTATCTCATCATCACCAATATATTGTTAAACACAATCGTGGGTTTATTTATAAGTACAGGGTGTCCAGGAAAGATTTACCCATTTTTAAAATACCCACAAAACATTTAATAATTGATAGAAATAACTATTGATTGTATATTGCGCTTTTCAGAACTCTTTTGAATGATTGTCTTTTGTTTCGCTAATTTGTAGACAATACTTCTACCAAAATGGCGTCTCAAGCAAAACGAGATCAAATTGTTGCCTTAAAAACAGCTGGTATCGCCAACAAGGACATCATACGTAGTTGGCCTCCATCGTTTCTTGGGCAGGGACTCTTCACCCCCCTCTTTTTTTTTTCTCTCTCTTTTCTCCTGTCCTCTATATCCTACTAACATAATGGCAATAGCTCATAGAGTGCTGGGACGTATGTTCCGGTGTCTCTTTGCGAATGGGCCTATTGGTTCGTCTACTGCCGCCTATCTAATCTAATCATAAAACAGCTCCATGTGTCGCGTAAGACTGTATATAATGTCTGGAAGCGTTATAATGATATTAATACAACCTCCAACAAGAAAATTCCAGGCCACCCACGAACTGTTCGAACCAAAAAAGTGGTGAAAGCCATTCAGAAGCGAGTGAAGCGGAATCCTCGAAGGAGCATCAGAAAAACTGCTAAAGAGTTCGGGATTTCAAAATCGTCTGTGCATAGGGTGTTTAAAGATGATTTAGGGTTTAAGGCATACAAAAAGCAATTCAAGCAGCTACTTTCAGAGGCATCGAAGAAAAAACGACTTGATAGGGGGAAATTGATGTTGGAGGAACTCAAGGGGGCCACAGACACAGTTTTCATCTGGTCCGATGAAAAGATATTGACTGTTGAGACTGTTCTTAATAAGCAGAATGATCGACTGTACGCCCGTGATGCTAAAGACTTACCGGAGGGTAGTCGAAGTCATTTTCGCCGAGTTAAATCTGCTGGGGTTATGGTTTGGGCCGCAGTTGCCTCCAATGGGTCCAAATCTCCTTTGGTGTTCATTCCTGAAGGAGTTAAGGTGAATAGCCAAGTTTACATGGAAATGTTGGAAACTAAAGTGTTGCCCTGGGTGTCGGAACAGTTTGGAAACAACTATGTGTTCACCCAAAACGGGGCACCCTCCCACACATCAAATGAGACTCAACAATGGTGCAAGGACCATTTCAGTGGTTTCTGGGACAAGGATCGTTGGCCTCCAGCAAGCCCAGATATCAATCCAATGGACTTTGCTATTTGGTTCATCCTCGAAAGTGATGTCTCCGCTAAATCCTAGCCAAATGTTGCAGCCCTGAAAGATGCCCTTCAGATTTCTTGGGCCGCGTTAGGTGACACAGTAGTGCGGGATTCTTGCCTATCAGTTATTCATCGTCATAAGCTCCTGGTGAAGGCAAAGGGAAGTCATTTTGAAATATGAATGCTGTAATATGTTCTCTACATATATGTAAATATCTATTCCAATTTTCATTTACCTATGTGCACTTAAACTTTATTAATTAAAAATTTTCTATGGGTAAATCTTTCTTGGACACCCTGTATATTTAGTCGTATATATATATATTTAACTATTTGTCTATTTCATATCACGCTCTTAACAAAATAGTTGCACAACCTAGACCAAGTAGCAGAAAATGGCCGCCTAGTGGGAATCCATAGCCTTATCAAAATTGAATGAACGTCTTATTTTTTCCCAACGGTAAAATCCTAACAATGAAGATATTTATAGCTGTTCTTTAGCGCTCTCATGCAGTCTGAATATTTATTACTTTTTCTTTGCATCAAAATTATATTTACTTTCAGTTTACGACGTGTCAATCGAATAGATGATCAACGAAGCACAGGGAATCGATGGTTCAGGGTACAGTAGACGCCGGAAGTATTTTTTTTTCTCCAATTTACTTCTTCCTCTGACGAAGCAGCTTTCACTTGAGCGTAAAAATTTTGTTGTACTGAAGCTGTGCCATTGAGTATACAGGATACACGTCAGGAATTCAATAAATTCAGCGATGCCTGACTGCTTTCTAATGCAAATCCACTTTTTTTGCATGTTACCGTAGCTAATAGTCTTGGCTCTAGGGGGGTGTCTGTGTACATTTCTCATTCACGGCTCCACCATGTATTTTCCTCTTCCATATGAAGAGAACATTAAAAAAAAAAAGTCGGGCAGAACTTTGCAACTGGTACATTTTTGAGGGGGGCATGGGGAGGCACAAAATTATCAATTGTAGACTGATTGTTCTGAAACTTGCTCGGAATATGTATTTTTGAAAACGAAACAATTTTTGTTCCAACAACTGTTTCGACTTAAGCCTTAGTTTTTGAGATAATGGTGCTTATATATAAATATCTATATGTATATTTTATGTAGCTGTACAGTGACCGAGAAACGTTCTATTAGGATAACCTCGGTGTAAGGTCAGAGCAGGGTTCAGAAACTTGCAGGAACTGGAGAAAAAGGAGAAAATTTTGAGGAGTCGGAGGTCTCCGGAGAGCTCTCCGAAAGCTCTCCGCGAGCTCTCCGCCAGCTCTCCGAAACCTCTCCGCCAGCTCTCTCGCATACGGAGAGGCCGTCTATATAAGGAGGCGCAGGAGCACNTATAAATTTCAAACGAATAGAGCTCGATGAGTTTTCATGCAAGAATAAAAACAATGACAGTTTTGGAATCCTTGAAACATTCCTAAAAAAAACTATATAGTGGATTTTCCATTTTTGCCCTCATAATATTTTTATCACAGCTCAAAAACGAATCCCTTAATTATTTTTATCTATATTTTCGTTAGCGATCGCAACGAAACAGAAAATGGAGAATCCAGCTGTGATAAAAAATATTATGAGTGCAAAAATGGAGAATCCAGCTCTATAGTTTTGTTAGGAATGTTTCAAGGATTCCAAAACTGTCATTCTTTTTATTTTAGCATGAAAACTCGTCGGGCTCTATTCGCTTGAAATATCCAAAATATACGTAAATATTTATATACAGACCCAATTATCTCAATAACTAAGGCTTAAATCGAAAAAGGTTTGGGAATAAAATGTGTTTCTTTTTCAAAAATACATATTCTGATCAAGTTCCACAAGAATCGGTCCATAATTAATAAATTTGTGTCCGCCCCATGCCCCCCTCAAAAATGTACCAGTTGCAAATTTCTTTCCAACTTTTTTTAATGTTCTCATCATATGGAAGAGGAAAATACATGGTGGAGCCGTGAAAGAGAAATGTACACAGACACGCCCTAGAGCCCGGACTATAAGGGAAGGAAAGAATGTGCTGCTCATATAAATTGAAAGAGGAAACCGTTATCTCTTACGACAATATGCATCGCCGTTGTAGCTTCACCTCCATCAGCATATGAGTTATGATAGTATGATCAATGAGAGTATGATCAATGATAGTATGATCAATGTATTATGATCAATGTATTGTGATCAATGATAGTATGATCAATGTATTATGATCAATGATAGTATGATCAATGATAGTATGATCAGTGATAGTATGATCAATGATGTATGATCAATGTATTGTGATCAATGATAGTATGATCATTGATGATCAATGATGGTATGATTAATGATGATCAGTGCTAGTATGATCAATGTATTGTGATCAATGATAGTATGATCAATGATGATCAATGTATTTTGATTAATGATAGTATGATCAATGATGAAGTTTCATAACAAATTCCTCGCCGTCTTTTTAACATCGCCGGGGACTCTAGTCATGTGATGATTCTTTTTATTCCTTCCTTCTTTCGTTCCTTAGTACGACCCTTACACTTTCAAAATTAGATAGGGAAAATTAGGGTCTCGGGAGGGAGCAGCTGGAATTAAATTAAATTTTTCTAAGCTGCTCTAGAGAAAATCTTCTCTCTGACTTGGAGCATATATCTTTTCACTCCTTGTATGCAGGATGTGGAGCTGAAATATTGAAAAACATTGCATTTGTTCTGCGATGTGGAATTTCTTTAGGTTGCAGCTCTTTTCCATCACCTTTATTTCATGCAGTACCATACCTAGGTCAAATTTTTTAATTAAATAATAAAATTTAATTTGCCATTAGTGACAAACCAAAAACTTATCCCAACTAATGAGAAGTGAATTTCTTTTGAAAAAAAAAATCCTTGAAATGCCCTAATGGCTCGCATCGTCATAGAATGACAGGGAAGATAATTATAATATACAAATAACTCTCGACTTTTACGCTCTCTACTTATACGATCTTAATTTTGCGGACCTATCTCAGATATTACGAAGTGTGTTCCCTACTCTCGAATATGACAATTTGTCCAGTATTTTAAGCGTTTGCGACGAATAATGTATTATTTAGCATTGTTTATATTGTTTATCGTATAACACCAACTTCCTAAGTTATTAATAGACATGCTATGAATTGCCTTTGCTTATATTTCCTTTATACTGTTGTAGAATAACGAATTTTTTTCCGCGTAACTTAATATAGTGGCTGCTGGATAGAAATTTTCTTCTTTGTACATAATTAAGGCCCAGTGTTGCCAACTTAGCATTTTAAGTCCAGATTTAGCAATATAGCAACCAACTTTTCTCTTAATGGAAAATAGTGTCAACATCGTCTTAATAATAATATGTAGGCATTGTACCAGCAACTCTTACCGCAACAGATACTAATTTTCTCTTATGTTATTCTTTAGAATTACTCTTATGTTAGCATTTAAGTAAGACAGCCTCGGAGTACTGTGCTCCTACCCTGTTGGAAACAGCATCCATATGAGAAGTATGTAAATGGCAGTTATTTATTATTATCAGCGATTTAGCATTATAAATTTTGTGTTAGCATCTCACAGGAAAACCAACATCGAAACAGAATATTTAGCTGTTTATTTAGCATTTTTATTATTTCTCTGTAGTTAGTGCAATAATGCAGAAATTTCGAGCCAATTTACCCCATTTTGTACCAAAAATCACAATTCACAAATCCTATGATTCACGTTCGTTGGAAGCTTGAATAATCTAGCCATGGGTGTGATCAAGTTAGAGTAATGGAGTGCTAACGTCCCTATACAGTGTATTGTGTTTATGTAATAAAAGGATTCTTCCTCCTGATTGCCTAATAAAGCTAACACAACAAAATTTCTTGAATACAAACGACAGTTGAGGTACAAAGTTGAAGAAACTGTAGGAAACTGTGTATACAGTGGCAGGTAAAACTATACCAACGTTCCAAAAACTGAACAATAAAATTGCACTCGTAATAAATTATTTACAAAGTCTGAATAATAATTGTTTAATAATCGTATGTCGAAAGCCATCAGCGTTTTCAAAAACCTCAACTTTGGTTCAGTCTAAAATATTCTGACTAATCGCATCTTTTTAGAAATTGCTTAAATGAAGAACTTAATTAGCTCATTTTTTCACCCTATTTATTTTTTATCAAAAAAGCGCTAACACAGACGCTGTGAAAAATTTTGCAGGTAATAGACCCACCTCCTGAAAACAATTTTTGTTTGCCCGTAATTTGATCGAAGTATAGCAGTAAAACAAACAATTAGCCTACTCACAAGTTTTATTAATGCAAACATTAAAACAAACAAAATGCTTCTATCAGTGTTTTCTCAAATGCTCACAAAAGATTAAGAAAGAAGAAAATTAGCGCTGCAAAAACGTTAAAAAGTGCTGGGAAATTGTTATCAACAAAGAAAAACATTAAATTTATACTATTTTAAAAAAAAGAGCTCTACAGATTTAAATGTGCTGCATAAGTCCTTGTGTTATGATGACATATCATTGAAATGTAAGTTAAAACATGGTCTTTCTTGTAAAATATTGCTCTAGTGTCATTTTCTGCTGCATAAAAAGATTAAGCACTTTTTAAACATTTTTTCTCCGAGATTCTAGCAGGAAACCCCTGATTTCATTTGGCAACACTATATGTGGTCTTATCTCTACTTTTACGAATGTATCTCGAGTATTACGATTTCATCCGATCCCAATCTCTCCTCCAATTATTAACTATGTATTATACTTTATAATTATGATGCACTGCAATATTGATATAGTTGATTTCTTTATTATAGGGATCTAATTGTAATAAATTTAAAAGATACACTGCAGTATAATTGACGGCGGGGGGTCGGGAAGGCTAATTGGTCCTGAGAACCTCGTGATCAGTGCACTCAATAAAATGTCATCTTTCGGTATCTATAATACTTTGTGAAGTCCTTACCACAGTTCATTTACAGAAGATGGTTGTGCCCAGGAAGCAAAGAGCGTAACGGGAGGACTCAAGAAAAATTTGCACCAAAAAGTGACGTCATCATCGATGAATCTATGGCTGAGCAGCCTAGGAGTATTTTAACTAATTTCACCAGAAAAATCGTCTTAAATTGCAAAATTCATCTTTAGCGTATAAATAAATGAACATAATACATACTAATTTAGCAATTAACTATAGAAAATTGCAGTGCATGTTGGTGGGAACTTTCACAACACTAGCGCCGAATATGTTCCCTTTCGGCCACTCAATTTAACTTCTTTTTCTTCATTGAAGCTTTATTTACACTTCATATTCACTTCACAGTACTCTTCACAGAATATATATATTCCTTACCAATAAATATAAGCACCATTATAGCCAATTCTGCACGCGAGAGAAACCACATTAACAGTTAGCTAATTGCTCGAACTTTCTGTACTTGGCGACAACATTTTTCGATATTTTGCAGCTCAAGTAGCTGGCCAGTCATGAGCGGTAGACTGAATTAAATAAATCGAAAAAATACGATGACATGTTCAAGAAAACAATAGGTATACGAAGGTCTGAGGTCTCACACCTAAAACACTTCGACTCGTCGATGTGATGTAAATTTGCTACGTGCGGTCAAAGCTAAGTTTTATTTTAGTCCCATTGAGTCCTCCCGTTGCATTCTTTGCTTCCTGGTTGTGCCAAATTTGGGTGAATGCGCTTCGTTAAATTTCCAGGTTTGTGACGTCAAAATTACGTCAATCCACTGTGGAAATATCAAAGATTCCTCGCTGCATCAGTGGCGTGACGCAATTGTGACGTCACAATCCTGGAAATTTAGGGGCGTAGCGCATACACTCAAATTTGACCCAACTATTTTCTGTAAATGAACTGCGTCATGACACCCATCGCTCCATTTTCCACAGCACGATTCTGACAATTGGCCTCTGGGTCCTTTGCGCTCTTAATGCCGGATACTTTCTGCCCATGATATAGAGAGTGGCAGACGCACCGGCAGGTTTTTCCTATCTTTGTCTACGGCTTCTATACCAGCGGGAAGCGTATCGTCTCCAATACGGTAGTGTAATTCCGCTACGCCATCAGTTGGCTGACTGGCTGATGCCAATATACAGAACGCCATGCATTGGCTGACTGGCTGATGCCAATATCCATAACGCCATGAAAAGGCTGACTGGCTGATGCCAATATCCATAACGCCATGAATTGGCTGACTGGCTGATCCCAGTATCCATAACGCCATGAGCTGGCTGACTGGCTGATGCCAGTATCCGCAACGCCATCAGTTGGCTGACTGGCTGATGCCAGTATCCGCAACGCCATGAGCTGGCTGACTGCCTGATCTTCAACAACCCGTATCGCCGGTTATTTATTTTTTTTTTCTTTTAATACTATTTTCTTTCAACCCTTGCCTGTCTGGAATGCCCCCCACCTCTATTCGGTGTTGTAAACCCCCATTTGACCCTCGCCGTCTCCCCCCCAATCCTGACCTTCCCAGCTTGCCAAGAGGTCATTGGGTAAAAAGGGAATAATTCACCGTTTATCTATATTCTGTTCAATTTTTGGTCCTTACATATAACTACTAACGATCATTTCACACGTAGGTGCCCTATCAAAATTTAATTCATCAGCATTTATCCAGTGCGTACGAGTATATAATGAGTGGCATTCTATAAATATGTAAATGAAAGACGACTCAAAAAAGAAACTCTAGGTCCGCTCAAACGACCTGACTGTGAAATCACCAATAGCCTAAGAGACAAAGCCACAATCCTGAACGACTATTTCACCTCTGTATTTACTGTTGAAAATATTACGAATATTCCTG
>LQNS02001155.1:8717737-8728137 GCA_001587735.2 Parhyale hawaiensis
GTAGTGCAGGTGACAGAACTGAGGTTGTGTAGGTGCTGGAAGTGAGGTAGTGCAGGTGACAGAACTGAGGTTGTGTAGGTGCTGGAAGTGAGGTAGTGCAGGTGACAGAACTGAGGTTGTGTAGGTGCTGGAAGTGAGGTTGTGCGGTGACAGAACTGAGGTTGTGTAGGTGCTGGAAGTGAGGTTGTGCGGTGACAGAACTGAGGTTGTGTAGGTGCTGGAAGTGAGGTAGTGCTGGTGAGAGAACTGAGGTTGGATAATTCTGACACCAATTTTACTACGCGTCAAATTGATTCTTATTACGAGTTGAACCCGTGGATATCCGACGGTAATAAACCTACGTCTGAATTAACACGAATGTACACTTATGTTCGATAGGTTCATACCTCTAGAGAAGCTCAGGTTCGACTCTTGGTATATTTTCTTTCTTTCTTTCTGGGCGCTCCCGTTCTATCTACTTTTTCCTTAGTTTCCAATCTACGTTACGTCTTCATTTATCTACAACACCTCCATCAAAGAAGTTATGTTTTTTTCTAATTTTGTCTTTCTGTTTGCCTGTCACCTTTAATAACTTAAAAATGTTATTGACGATCTTTACAAAATTTACAGGCCTTGTTAGGCATGTTAAGAGTAACAGAGTATACCTTTTGGTGAAGATCCGTTCAACGGTTTGTTTGTCTGCCTCTTTTTTTTATTAGTACTGTACCATAGCTCAAAACATTTTTACACGGATTTTTATGAAATTTACATGTTGTTAGGTATGTTACGAAGAGTAAATGTGACCAGTTTTTTGTGATGATATATTTGTTCGTTTATCCCTGTGTCTGATTTTATGTTTTGTTAGAAAAATAACTCAGAAAGTTAGAACCAATTTTCATGAAATTTGAAAGGAATTGCTAAAAAATATTAAAAGACAAAAATTATCATGTTTTAGCGATGCTTGGTTGGTTTGTTTGTGTTTATGACTTATGCTTGTCAGTAACAAGATTCGAAAAGTTATGAACAGTTTTTTAAAAAATCGCAGAAATTGTTATTACTGTCAAAACGCTCAAATGACCAAATTTTGCTGCTGATAAAATGGAAATAGTTTCAGAACCAATTTGAATTTTTTTTTCCTCTAACTTACCTTGTTTGGCGTAAATATGTGCTCTCAGAGTGCTGTATATAGTTGTCTGTAATATGGATCGGGAAATCTCGTGACATGCACAATGCACATCTCTGTATCCTATTTACGTCCTATGTAGGTAGGATGTCTACATTAATCGCAGCTTCTTTGCGTGATTTTTCAAAAATTAGCGCAGGCAGAAACTGCTCGTTTTACGGTACTTGTAGCTGCCTTTTTCAGAGAACTATAAATTTACAGAAGTGAAAATTGGTAGCGTTCATCTTGATTACTTTTATTTAAGGGATGTCACTCTTGTGGGTGGAGTGGATCCTCTCGTTAGCAAAATTTTGTGCTGAAGCATGATGAACACTGAAAGTGTGTCTTTGCAAATTCTTTACCGTCATTTTTGAAAGCCGCTTTCATCCCTTTTCATTATTATACAGAATTTGCTATTTGGTTTTTCCGTCCCGATCTGAAGGATTAGGTAAGAAAACATTCATACGCTGAACTACAAGGCGGCCGTTGGCTTGGCTAAAATTTGTCAAAACTACGCACCAAAGACGTTTTAAGACGTTTGCTTCCTTAACACAACGAATTTTTTTGTGTTTTTGACTCATGGTATGCAATTTGAATAGAAGCTCAACGAAGTGAAGAAGAAAACTGAGCTTCAGAGTAGAGCCACGAATAAACAAGAGTGAAACGGGGGTTTCATTGAAGTACTCGTAATTAGTTTCTGTTTTCTATAATTACGGCGCGGGCTACAAGTTAATAACTGAAATCCACTAGGTACCTATATGATAAACAAAGTTGTTTACTTGGTTGGTCTCTCCGTGTTGATCTGAAGAATTTGATTAGAAAAAATAATCTACTGTATGATTGAAAGGTGAAGGAGTAGAAGTTTTGAGTCTCAAATTAATACAGTAAATATAGTTTCCTGGAACGTATTCGAGATACAGCATTTTCTCAAGTCCGCTTCCTTTGAAAAATAACTAGGTATTGTTTGATGTCCTTCTTATGAATGTGGGAGGGTCGTCATTCGACGAGCGATACAATGAAAATACCGTATCCATTTAATCCACCATTATCACTGTACTATATACAATTGTAAATGGTTCAGTCTATGTTTCTGTTCTGCTACCATGTCATAAATTCTTACTAGTAGAGTCGTCTTTTTTTGGCAAGCACTAAGTATTACATATATGCATTAATTAGCCACTAGGTCCTCGGAAAGGTTCAAGTTTAATTAACTGGTTGTGAGTTGACTTGGACCGGAATAGGTACGTACGTTGCGTAACACTGACATACCTTTTTTGCGTCTGTAGTAGTGCTGTGGTACTGAGAGGTACATAGCTTTCCCAAGAGTAGGAAATTAAGATGCCCATAACTAATTTGTTTCAAAAAGGCGGGTCCTCCGAAAGCAAAGTAGCCACCAGGTCGACCTAACCTCGTGAGAGCTGAAACTTTTCAGCAGTCCTTTTGAAGCCAGGACTTGTATTGGACAGGCTCGACACTAGGGTGCATGCCAGGACTTGTATTGGACAGGCTCGACACTAGGGTGCATGCCAGGACTTGTATTGGACAGGCTCGACACTAGGGTGCATGCCAGGACTTGTATTGCACAGGCTTGACACTAGGGTGGGGCGGGAAAATGTCCTGCGTCGCTAGATTGTCCAAAATTGTGTTTTTCAGTGCTTGAGAGGAGGGGCGTAGCGCTTATTGCGAGTGTGGACTGGTAGTAAGTCGGCCGCTGTTTGGTGGCCTTGGTGGAGACTTGACTTCTGTCTCTTTACATTTATGCTTGTAATACTACAAGATACAATCAAGAATCGGCGCTTCATTTGAATTCAATTCTTCAAGTGTTTTTTTGGGGGGATACGGCATAATTTTGAAAAGTCGGCAGGCGCTTTAGCAGAAAATGAAAAAGTACTCGAAAAGGGACCTAAGACTTGCTTTATGGAATTGTCGTTCCCGCTATGCATAATCCACTTCGTTTCTATTAGCTAAATTTCTTCGTGGCACTGCTGCCAATATTGATCCTGTTTGGGGTCACGTCTGGTATCCAGGATAGGCTGGGAAGGTACTTAGCATTTATGGGAAATTCATTTGATTGAACTATATTTCCCTTGGTTCTAATCCTTAAAACGGTATGATATCGTTTCAATCGGGTTTTTACACGCAAGCGGAAAGCAGTTTTGTAAAAGGAAGAAATCAAGTTTGAAAAAGTAATACTTGTTACGAAATTTTGCGGGTTCTTTGCCTGCAGTTATATATTGATGTTATTCTGAATATAAATGACTCTTTTCTTCGTTCATTATCTGTTTAATAATTTGCGCGTGAACTCAGACGTACTGAAATTTGGATGTGGCAAGAAATTAAAAGTTAGGATATGTAAGAATGCTTAGAGAAGCTGTAGATACTGCTTGGATTTCAACGTTGGCACAGCAAGACTTTAATTAAAATTCGAGGTTAGCATACTTCTGGCGCTATCTGTAGCTTGGTTGTTGAGTTTCACCTATCGGTTTTGAAGAAACCGCGACTGGCTCGCCACTGTCTCCAACCTGGCGTAACGAAGTGAGAGAGGTGACGTTTTCGTTGAAGATTTAAGTATAAATATATGTCAGTCCACCCAATAAGTGGTCGAAGGAGTTGAGCAATCTTCATAATTTTATGTAGGGAGTTTGGTGAGTTGACCTAGATGTAACCCGTGCCAAAAAACCAGACCTAGCTGACCATAAAAAATGACGGCGTTGAATTTTCTTCCACCGGGGCGAATTTGCCTCCACCGCAGCAGATCGTCTGGAGCACGGGGCGTTCTATTTTTCCCCACGTTATTATTGAAGAGGGATTGAATGGGGTTCAGGGATTGTGGCGGTGCGCTCAACTCGTTCATCAAAATGACTTCGTTGAAATTGTCCCCTACTGCGGGTGATGGTCTTACGTCACAAGGCGTTTTAGTTGTCGCATGCTTTCTTTAAGCGTGACGAAAATTTGCAGATAAATATATAAATGGAATACGGGAAGATAAATAAATAGAAAATGAACAGATAAGTAAATAGATGAACAGTTAAGCAAACAGATAAATACACTTGGTCGATATTATATCGTTTGTCATGGACTTTGTCTTTCACCGTAGCTCCGCCCCATCCAGCAGTCACCGCCTGAATCACTGTACACACTCTCACAGCTGTGGCACCATTACAGCTGCTGCAGCCTTACGTCACCGCCCTGTATAGCTGCTGCGGCTGCTACATCTGCTCTTTCTGCTGCTCTATTGATCGCTCCGTTTATTTATTATCCTGCCGTGTTCGCTGTTCTCCCACGTACACTCCTTTGTATGTTACTTGCGTCTTCAGCTTTTGCTGTGAGCTCGTCAGGATAACGCCAACGTACCACTTGCTGTAACCACCAACAGTTTTACCGAAAGAATATATGTCTATTTTCAGGAGCTCGACCCTTAATTATCCTATTACTATTTTATTGTGTCAATCCTATCTTAGTATCCCAGTTCTATAACGTAGGTACTGGTCGCGCTTGCGATGTACAAGTCCCGATCAGAAACTCTGAAAACCCCGTTGGTACAAAATATTCTAACAACTTCTAGTTCCGGGGTTCGGGGTTGTTCAGTACAATAACCCTGTCATATTGTACACGTCACTAGGTATCATTGAAGCTACGAAGTTTGAAAAATATACTTACTGGACTCATTCTAAAAGGGCCAGACAAACCAGCTGCTAGCGGTTACGTGCAATGTGGGGATAACTCGTTGTTGGCCCTCCCGCTGGTTACGGAGTAAATGCAACATCACTTTTGCCCTAGATGAGCGGCATGCATAACGCCTCCTGGACCTCGTCCGAAGAATATAAAGATGCTGAATGTATTCGCCTCTTATTCAATTTTAGGTAGTACCGGTACTCGGCTGTGGTACCTTTCCGCGGTTAAGCGCTCTTTTTCATTTATAAATACAGTAAGGGTTAGAACGCTTGTGGCGATAGAGCACAGCTTGAGTATGAGAGGGTTAAGACGTTAACGCTTTGGGGTTCCAATTACTCACCCATTGAGATACAAATACCTCTGTTATAAACGACCGCATTGTTAAATTGAACCGTGAAGCCTCCATTTCACTGGAGCTTTAGTATGTGCCGGGGCACTTCAAAGCAGAGGGACTGCACTGGCGTCCTCCTTCCAAACACAGGAAATCCACTGCTTGGCCCATTCCCAAGAGATGAGAAAAGTCGTAGTCCACTGCAGGCGGGCCCACGGGCCCCCAGTGTCCCGTCGGTTAATTTTCAGGCGACCGCTTTCATTAGAAGTGTATATTGTACACGAAAAAACACTGGCAGAATTGCTGTGTCTATATGTTAATTATATTGTACGTATATTTTGCCATCCTTGCAACCGTTCAGACTCAAAGTGGCCCAATTGATGTCGATGAATTTGGGCCACCCTCGATCTCTACTCTATTCTTGACGGCAAACGCGAAATCGCTACTAGGCTCTACGTACATTATTAATTCGTTACGATACCTTATTACCGTAGATCTTGTTATAGTACCCTTATGATTAATGATTAAATAAAGACACAAATTCAATTCAACTTACAATCTTCATAAAAAAAAATAATCCCGTAATGCAAAGCCACCTTCTTTCCTTTTCATGATATTGCTACCTACGTACGTCGTATTATTCCCAAAATTTCACATATATTGATATGTATATATTATTAGCATTTGTGAAGATGTTATTATATTTAATTTTTGTATTAATATAGCTCATAAGGTTTTCCTCCTGCGATGTATGTCCTAGTCATCAAGTACTAACGTCACTGATCACGGTAGTGAAGCAACAGCGATGCCGTAGTGGGGACGGTGTTTGTGTGTCTAAGCTCCACATCCTGTGGGCCGTGTCTGTTCGGGAGCTTATAGCTCTGTTCTTATGACAGCATTGCCGCGTGATGTTGTGCTATGATATGGGCTACGAGTTTGAGCTACAGGTTTCATTTTACTATAAGAGGAGTACATGTGACGGACATACAGTGTCTGGCTTCGCCGGACGTCGAAGAACAACGAATGTTCATACCGCACAACTTGTGCGTTAAGAATTTTGAAATACTCACAGGAACGAAAGGGTTCATTGGTAAATGGGTGTGGAGACTCCGTAACGAAAGGGTTCATTGGTAAATGGGTGTGGAGACTCCGTAACGAAAGGGTTCATTGGTAAATGGGTGTGGAAACTCCGTAACGAAAAGGTTCATTGGTAAATGGGTGTGGAGACTCCGTAACGAAAGGGTTCATTGGTAAATGGGTGTGGAGACTCCGTAACGAAAGGGTTCATTGGTAAATGGGTGTGGAGACTCAAGTCACCAAAAACTTTATTGGCAATGGTCTGCGGAGATTCAGTTGTTACGGGCGGTGGAATTATAATAAGAAGAATCATAATAGAATGTATATATGAAACAAAGCATAACATCATTATAATGAAGAATATGAATAATGAATACGATAATATTGAAGGCAGTTTATGAACATAAATAATGCATGCGCTCTCGGAGACGAGAGCTGTTTCGCCACCTCCCTAACATATATGCACCCGTACATACGCATTGGAAGTTCAAACTTGCAAAGAGGTCCAAAAACGCATATGAAAGATTTACTCTATATATTGGAAAACGTATAAATAGCTAGTTACAGCGAGATAATGGTCGCATCAGTCAATATACTGAAGTAAGGAAACAACATGTGACGTCATTCGTACTTCATCGCACGAATTCCATATCACACACAAAACCTTCGGAGTGTTCTCTTGAAATTTACAGATCGCTTATAATTTTTGAAAGCAAACTCTTTTTACTCAGGGGCTGGTTTTGCACAAATGCAAAACTAGGGAAAGTCGTTGCCTTTGTGCACAACTTACGCCTTTGGTGGAAATTACTCGTACATAGAAAAGTTGCAGTCTATGGGCGCTCCAGGATTATTCGATGACGTAGATAAATTTTGCTCGTTTTGAAATAGAACTTCTAAAAACACGTCATGAATACGTAAAAAAAGAAGTCGTCTCTACAAAGGACCCAGGTTGGTAAAAACAGTAAACCCGCCACCGAAAATTCAATATAAGTGCATGTTAAAACACACATATTACTTCGGCGGGGGGCTATGGAATTACTGCGGAAAAGCCCCACCGGTTAGACACTGTAATAAATACGTTACCATGTTCATTGCGGGGACCAAGATATTCGATTAAAAAACGTAAACATTTTCATATAAGAAAGATTGTGCCTTCTTTGACCTATTCCTACTCACGAGATCTGACAAGCAGACCTCGATCGTTAAGAGCAGGAAAGGTCAAAACTCACACCCTCTTGTTTATCAAATTCCATCATACCATAGTAAACAATTGATGTACACACAACTGCTAGATAGGCTCCAGATTTGAAGAATTTTTACTACTTTATTATCATTATGTTTAGGTGTTATGCCATCTAATTCTTTTTTAAACACCTTTTTCATTTTTTTGTGAGCACAAAAAGCATCGGACAAGCAACGCTAATCTTTTACCCATCCCGAGCACTGGGACTTTGGCACTTATTTATATACTACTAAATGACATGCTTAGCCTAACGGCACAAAAACTGTAGGAGGCGCCTCTTGCTATTGGCCATGTCCGCGAAAATTTGATTTTTCTTCTATGTAAAAATAAGCTGTTTGTAAATTGATTCCACAGATACACCTTTTTCCAACGGATTTTCTAGCAAAATACACCTATCACAAATTGTATCCCGCACTGCGAGACATATCATCATAAATTCCTGTGTAGAGCTCGGATTTCTTGCAGTTGACGGCGTTAGTGCAATAAAAGCCTCAAGTGCAATCACTGCAATGAGAGCAATCACCGCAACATATTAGGCCGTGTTCACACGTCCCTCGTCGTGACGCGTTCAGTCGAACTGATGGACACGGCCTGTTGATTTGACAGAAGCAGCTGCAGCAAACGCGGGAGACTGAAGGATGAAGCATGTCTTTTTCTTTAACGCGCTGTGTCATTCAAGTTCAGTAAACAAGTAAACAGTACCTACAAATACTTAACTTATGCTCTGCAGCGTTCAAAGATCATGGACAAGTCGACAAACAATGATTTTTTTATCTTCACTTTCATGATCACAATCACAGTCCTCCCGTTTAAGACAAGAAAACTAGAAAACATGAAAATGTTAAAAGAACACGGACGCCATCTTTGACTTGCAAGCCCAACTGATTGATCTGCGCTGATTTCTCTTCTATCGGCTTATCAGGCTATAAATATTTTGAAAAAAAAACTGTTCGTATAAAAATCAGGCTATAAGATTATGGGATACAAATGCGACTTCAAACCAACGCAAAATATAAGCGAAATTGTAAAGAAACGACATCATTACTGAACGCGCGGCGTCATTCATTTGAATGAAGGACACTTCTACGTGTGAACAGAGACAGAAAAAGTTGACGCACAGTCACGTGTCACAAGACTTCATACGCTATATGACAACTGATTCCCTTGCCAATTATAGTACAGTGTTTTTGTTGGGGCAAAAATATAATTGAGTTGCAAAATCTCAGATCTGACTATTAAATTTCTGTAACCTTTTTCGTCTGGGGATACATCATGGGAACAGGTAAAGCCAGATATTCGCAGGAATCTTTCTCGCCATTGGGAAGAATTGTCAACAAACGCAATGTATACTGACAATTGGTATTTGGAACTTATGTAACCCCACAGGTACAACATACTTGGAAGCGCAACTCGTACCGTTAATTGATACATTTTCAGCATTGGTAAAATTATCGTGCCACGCAAGTCAACTGGATACCGAGAGAGAGCACGGAGACTTCGATACAACGTGTCCCCATTCTGGCACTCGTCAGAGTAACGCTGTGCCATAGCTTTACTTTTCAAATTAAGAACATTTGCACCTGGATCACTCATGGTGCCCCAACTGGGCGCCACCACAAGTCACGTCAGTGATTCGTCGCACTCGGGACGCTGGGACGTGTTGTTGCCAGAGAGAAGCCTCGCGCGAAAATAACATCGAGTTCGGTGGGCCAACAGCACTGCGGACACCGTCATCGTCCCCCCACTCGGATATGCTGGAGCAGATTGAGCAGAGTAACTACACAGCTCTAGCGTCTCCAGCTATGGCACTATGCAGTGAGTCAAAATATGTTTTTGCGGCGAAAAAGTACTAACAAATGGGACCCGAAATGTCCTTTGAAAAATAGAGTCGATACAGAACGAGATATTGAGCTTGGCTCCTAAACGATCGAGGAGGCACGCAGTGCGTGTCACTCGCACCAGACTCGTGATCTCGACTCCATTTCCCTTGCCGAAGCACTTCGCGTACCCAGCTTTCGGACCACCCAAATTTTAGTAAATCTCGGAAAAAACGGACCATCCCACCCGGTAATCTAGGAATGGTGTTCACGTGAAGGACAGACGCCCAACTCAATGCTTTGCGTACGGCAAGTTTCTGGCCTTCCCTTATTGGTCGAGTCTGTCTCATGGAAAAACTCCTCCAGTGAGAATCTTATTGCCTCTCAGCTTCTACTAATATCGGCTATCCACCATCACGCATGTATGTTAGCATGAAGGAAAAGCCTGTCTAATTCATGGCCCTAACTTCAACGCCTCCGACGGTGTCTTCTCTTTTCTGTGATTTCAAGATCTTGACCCGTATCGTATAACAAGATTTATTGGTTTATCATGATCACGGAATTTCGAGGCTTAGCATTCCAGCTTGCCTACAATACTCATATAACATGTAAGAAAGCGGCAACATGCCTGTTTTGAAAAAATTATTTCCTAGAATTGACTATTCATCATTGGAAAAATTATCTCTTAGAAACAGAAAATTTTGTTTCCTAGCCTGATTAAAGCTATCTAGATAGACCTTCGTTGAGAAAATAAAAATTTTGTGCATATAAATATATCTGTAACGGAAAGATCAAGTTTTCGTAACCCGGTAACGAAAAAGTTCTTTAGTAATAAAATGTGGAGACTCCGTAACAAAAGGGTTATTTGATGCTGAAATGTGGAGACTCGCTAACGAAAGGATTGTTTGGTGCTGGAATGTGGAGATTCGGCAAGGAAACAATATCATTTGGTACAGAAATATGCGGACTCGGTAACGAAAGGGTTAGTTTGTTCTGAAATATGCGGACTCGGTAACGAAAGGGTTAGTTTGTACTGGAATATGCGGACTCGGTAACGAAAGGGTTAGTTTGTACTGGAATATGCGGACTCGGTAACGAAAGGGTTAGTTTGTACTG
>LQNS02001155.1:8786359-8807643 GCA_001587735.2 Parhyale hawaiensis
ATTTGTTATGTGACGCTGTTGAGACCACATGACAGGTAAGTCTACGATATGTTGATGTCGGATCATGACATGTAGACTACATGTACTTCTTGTATTATTTACGCAGGCTACTTATACTTCGTGTATGTATTATTCGGTAGCCAAACCGTGTCTGTTCTTGCAATTTTCTGCAATCTTCGGCAAAGTCTTTAGTACGCCTATGGGATTTCCGTTGTTTGATTGGCTTTGTTTAGCCTCCTTCCGTTGTATATTTTAAACGTACGCTCCCATTGTTGTTCTATGCACTTTTGTGTGTAGTAGCAGGCCCTTGTTTACGGCACTCTCTGCTGAGCACTAGCTGGCTCCCCACAGCAATCCCTTTGCTGTTGTCTTTTCCTATAAAGATGTAATAAATTGTCGGCTTTTCATGGGAATAGCGCTGTTTGAAACGTCTCTCACGGAGAAAACGGCGCGCCCCTTATAGAACAAGTTTCGTTTAAACAAATACGTTTTTCTTTGTCAAACTTAACGGAAGTTCTTTCCAACTCCTGTATTTTTTAACATTTTCACTTGATGTCCTAAGGATTATGAAGGCTAACTGCCTTGAAACGGTACAATCCGTGTATTAAAATACGTTTCCGGGGCTCGGCCTACTTATAGGAACAGAGTTAGAAAATGGGAAGTAGTAGAGGCAACGGCTCCTTTCAATGGTTAACTAAAGAGAAATGTATTTATTTTTTCTAGTATAAAGTCGTAGCAAAGAACATAAGCTGCACCTTACAGAGTTGAGCCGTCGCTCCATCGCTAATCCTGTATTATAGGTACCTATTTACCTACCTAGTGTTACTTCGGCGGCGATGCAAAATTAAGGACTTTATGTTGCGTTTTCTCCGATCTGTTTCGGCATGGAATTCATGATATATCGGGATCTGTGTTCGGCCATATGAGGCTGCTTGCATTCATGCCCCAAAAATCTTGCATGCTACTTTAGCCTTACCTAGACCTGCAGGTTATCTTTCTTTCGTACCCGCTCTGCTTCCTTCCATTTCCGGAAATATGTTTGTCGTTTTCATTCCTACGCGCATTGCTTCCGTGAGGTACCACCGTCGTGCATGTATTTCACGTATCTGTACCTGTGTCCCTTGCTGTCCTCTCTACGCACCGTGTACACGAGCAAGGGCGTTTGAACAAACATTTGTTAGTGAGGCGCTCAAATTAGCCATGCGTGGCTGTGAAGGGGACTTCTTTGCAACGTTCCCGGCATGTTTGTTGGGGTTACCGAGTGCTTTCTTCTGGTTTTCACCCTAACTTGAGCATTGTACTTCATTACCAAATTATATAACTGGCAGTAGACGAACCAACAACTCCATTCTCAGAGAGCGGCCGGTACTTACGTTCCGGCCCTCTATGAGCTATTGCCGTTGTACTGTATAATAAAAGATAAATAAAAATTTCAGATGTGTAAGGAAAGGCTGTAGCCAAGGAGTCACTGTCCAAGTTACTGATAACAATATATTATCGATATTGTAAAGACCAAGGTTCTTCTTTACCCGTATTCTAAAACTAAAATGTTTGAGTGTTTTCTTGTACGATGCAAATCGTGAAGAGAGGTTGAAAAGCCGTAACTTAATTCCGACACCTAATTTTCTAAAACTGTAGTAGATTTGAATGTTGGGCGCAGTTCCCGTAGATTTATCGGAGGTAATTAGTACTTCCGCATTCGCTTTTCTACCCAACCTGACTATTTTTCTGAAGAATGATTTTAGTATTAAATCGTTCTGTTTTGATTCCGATACTCCGGCGGCGCCCCTCTTGTTCAACTCGGTGCGACAGAAACTTCTCGTTTACAAGTACGCACAATAGATCTGATGTTTCTGGTATCTGCAGTCGTGTTTCTCAACAGTTGAGAGCCGTGGTGATTACCGAAAGCTTTCGTGCATGTGGCACCGGCCACGGCATGAATCTTGCTTAAGAGCGGGACTTCTGCCTTAACGCCACTGCTGGCCTCCCTTGGTGACGTTACTGCTGGCCTCCCTTGGTGACGTTACTGCTGACCTCCCTTGGTGACGTCACTGCTGACCTCCCTTGGTGACGTTACTGCTGGCCTCCCTTGGTGACGTTACTGCTGGCCTCCCTTGGTGACGTTACTGCTGGCCTCCCTTGGTGACGTTACTGCTGGCCTCCCTTGGTGACGTTACTGCTGACCTCCCTTGGTGACGTTACTGCTGGCCTCCCTTGGTGACGTTACTGCTGGCCTCCCTTGGTGACGTCACTACTGGCTTCCCTTAGTGACGTCACTACTGGCTTCCCTTGGTGACGTCACTACTGGCTTCCCTTGGTGAGGTCACTATACTGGCTTCCCTTGGTGACGTCACTACTGGCTTCCCTTAGTGACGTCACTACTGGCCTCCCTTGGTGAGGTCACTACTGGCTTCCCTTGATGAAGTCACTACTGGCTTCCCTTAGTGACGTCACTATTTACTTCCCTTAGTGACGTCACTACTGGCTTCCCTTGGTGACGTCACTACTGGCTTCCCTTGTTGAGGTCACTATACTGGCTTCCCTTGGTGACGTCACTTCTGGCTTCCCTTAGTGACGTCACTACTGGCCTCCCTTGGTGAGGTCACTACTGGCTTCCCTTGATGAGGTCACTACTGGCTTCCCTTGGTAAGGTCACTACTGGCTTCCCTTTGTGACGTCACTACTGGCTTCCCTTAGTGACGTCACTACTGGCCTCCCTTGGTGAGGTCACTACTGGCTTCCCTTGATGAGGTCGCTACTGGCTTCCCTTAGGGACGTCACTACTTACTTCCCTTAGTGACGTCACTACTGGCTTCCCTTGGTGACGTCACTACTGGCTTCCCCTAGTGACGTCACTACTGGCCTCCCTTGGTCAGGTCACTACTGGCCTCTCTTGGTGACATGGCTACTGGCTCCCTTTGGTGACGTCACTACTGGCCTCTCTTGGTGACGTCACTACTTACTTCCCTTAGTGACATCACTACTGGCTTCCCTTGGTGAGGTCACTACTGGCTCTTCTTGGTGACGTCACTACTGGCCTCCCTTAGTGACGTCACTACTGGCTCCCCTTGGTGACATCAGTACCGGCCGCCCTTGGTGACATCACTAATGGTCCCTCCTCCTCTCCTAATGACCATCATTACACCGGTGAGCGGCACCAATATCGCTCAGCAACAGAGCTGTTGGCGTAGCGTAGACGTTCGGCGGTGAGCTTTGTACCTAGTGCCGCGTGATCATTCGTTAAACGCTTGGAGCATTTCCCTGGCACTGACGCAAAGGTTCATCCGTATTCGGTAACGTGTGGTGTCAAGTGCGGTAATCCTTCTATCGATAAAGGTATTGTCAACTTGACCGCACCCCTACTGGGGAACCTAGCACACTGGTTCGTGCTGCAGATATGGGCTAGCTCGCCCAAGAGGTGTGTACGGCTGCAGTCGACCACAAATGTTTAAGAGCTTCATCGGAAAAGCGTCCTTACGCAATGACCTGAGCCCATGCGACCCTCAAATTCCTGACTAGGGTCAGTACCCCCGTAACAACTTTGCAAATATCAAGTGCTGACACCTCAAGCGACGCAAGAGCTCGTCTGCCTTGGTTGTATGTCATCTTGCAATCTTCTCTGTCGTGAGATCAGCACTCTAACCTACAGTGTAGGCAGTTATTACGTTGATATTCGTCTCATGTACACTAATTTAATAATAACTTACGGTGATGTCAACGTACCGTTTAGTACGTTCTGGAAATCGCGACGTAAACGTTCCGCCGACGACGTTGGGCGAAGTGCAATGCAAGGAGACACCAACTGTCGGTAGAGTGCGGGCAAGTTTGCTGGGTTGCGCTTCGCTGTCAGAGTTAAACCTCACCTTTCTTTGGACTGGCACTGTTTTTGATATCCATGCATGTGTCTAGTAGACTCGTGTGAACGGCAGTCTACGGTCCGTGCCACGCTACGGGCGCTACAGGGACAATTTAAAGCCCCTAGCGCGCTACGGTCAGTTCAGGGACGACTTACAGCAGTGCCAGCGCCGCACTACGGCCAACATTGCGCTATAATTGGACTGCGTCTTGACGGGGAGCCGCGCCGCGCCCCCTAGCGGCAGCTGCGGGGGAGGAGGGGGGCTATTGTACAGTACTGCGTAATAGAGCGGAGTATTGTAGTGCGTTCTAGAGATGGCTGTACTCGGAGCTATTTGTGGGTAGTGAGTATTGGAGAGGCGCGTAGTGAAGACTCTGTATATAGAGAGAGCGCATGTGAATTTGCGGTGGGCGAATGAGAAGTACTGAACTCACACAAATATCCTCGAGAAACCTTCTAGAACATTATTCTGTACTCCTTTTATGTGTTTACTCGCCTCAGGATCCCTAAAAACACTTGGGTGACTAATGAGCATACATTAATAGGTTTGCAATGCATTTTGGCAAGTAGTGTGTGAGTCGAAGTAGATCCATGTTGCCTATTAGTGAATATTGCGAAAATATTCGTTAGTTTACAAAAAACTACGGCTGCTCGACCTATAATAAACTTATAGTGACTAGTGGGCATAAAATAGCAGATTTCCAACGCACTTTAATGGGTAAAGAAATTAATTCGAAAAGAACTCTCTAACGATTTTATAGAATATAGACACTATTGTCTGGTCACTCGATACTTGTTCATCTCTCGCACGTAAGAGTATATATTCCCAGCACGTTTTATATTCTGCGGTATGAAGAGGAATAAAATTCTACTCTTCCTTCTATTGTATATACACGATGCAAATTTTCTATTTTGTGATGATTCTATCGACGGAACGTTATCTTTTATATATCATATACTCAATATTATCGTTTCGTTGTTGTGACCAGTGTATCCTCCGTCCACCGTAGGACGTAAATCCATGTTACATTTCGTCTCGTATCGGCAATATCTTATGATATAAAAAATATTTTTGCTTTTCACCTACACGTGTGTGTCATCTTATCATGTAGGAAAAGGCGATTCTTGCTCTACTTTTTCTTTGTGTACCACAGTTTTGCGTTGCATTTAGTGAAGAAAACACCGAAGCACCAGTTTTTGCTGCGTTTTAAATTGCATGATGTCCTCAGCTGCAGCTGTTAGCAATTGCGGCTGGTTCTCATCATCCTCTGTTGTTTTTTCTGCTCGTAGTGTTGCCACATCATCGTGGATCCCTCTGTCTTACATGCAGAAGTTGTTCATGTAAATTAGACCCGTTTCGTTTTGGCACGGCAGTGTTGCCATATTTTCGTGCAATCCTGTATTACATGCAAAAGTTGTTCCGTTAAATGTGCCCCTTGTCTTTTGCAGGGCAGTGTTGCCTTATCATTCTGCATCTCTCTGTTTTACGTTCAAAAGTTTCTTATTTAAATATGACTAACTGAATTTGGCAGTGCTGTGTTGCCATACCATCAATAGTCACTCCAGGTCTCATTCGACGCTATATCATGTTCCTTGAGCATCTGTATTTGGAATGTTTTTGGCGTCATATCATCGTCAGTGTATTAAATGTATCTGTTCATCTTCTGTTAACGTGCCTATTTACTTAGCGGAGTTACAAGTTTCTTAAAATTCCCTTTAGAATACAATCAACTTTCTCAGTTAAACTAATTATTAGTGCTATAATTTCTACACCAGTGTTGCCTTATCCTTGAGATTGCATCTGAGTTGCAGGAAAATTTCCTTCACTTTTATTAGAACAATTTTGTTTTTACCTGTCAGTCTTGCCATATACTGCGAATTCTTTTTGATGATGGGCCAACTCTACAATTCCCACATCCTTCCCAATTCCTCTTGATTACAGGCAAATTTTACTCATCTTCAATGGAACTGCCTTTTGTGCTTGGCAGTCTTGCCATATCCTCGTGAATCTCCCCATGTGAGAACACGATACGCATCCTAATAACGTATTCTTGCGTGTTAGATCATACGCAGTTATTCACTTAAGCACATACGCCGCCCTCTTGTCCTCTGTCTGTTGTACACACACTGTAATAAGCGGTCGCTCTTTGAGACCTTCTTTGAATTGCAAATAGACGCGCCTTTTGTTGGAGTGCGTGAGGTGCATCTTATAACGACGGATGGTGCTAAGTAATAGGTGCGGCACATACACACCCTCGATGTTTGTTCATGGTATTGTGGGTAAGACCCCGTAATGGGCTGCAGTACATGTGATTGTAGCAGCTTCAGTGCTTGTTGAGTGCCGGTCCAGCATATATGACCTACCTGGGATTCTGGTGCAATGTATGTTTGCCTATAAGTTAGGTGAGATAGCTATTCTAGCTAACCTATTCTTAATAAACCTAACTAAACACATACCTGGACGTCTTTGAAAGAAACACGCACTGCAACTGAGGCCCGGCCCTTGACTTTAGGCTGTTTAGAGGAAATAAAGCTTTGATGTGGGAAGAAAGTGACAGCGTTACTTTGCACGGCTTCCGTGCATAGAGCTCAGATTTAGCAAAGCAAAAGGTGCATCCAGTTTCGAGGCTTCTTTGGCTTTGGCAGCATCTTTAACATGGTGTAACCATTTCAGTCATGCTAGTTATGTTTTTAACGTGTTTGTCTATCTATTTGGTTGGCTGTCTGTCACTAAAATAGCTCAGAAAGTTATGGATGGATTTTATGGAATTTACAGGGTTTGTTAGGTATGTTAGGAGTAACAGATGACTGACTTTTAATGAAGATCCATTCGACCGTTTGTTTGTTTGTCTGTCAGCCTCTTTTTGTTAGTACCATGACTCAAATCGTTATGTACGGATTTTTATGAAAATTTAAATACGCTGTTAGGTATCTTACAAGGGTAAATGGCCAAAATTTGTGATTTGTTTGTCCGTTTGTTTGTCTGTGTGTTTGATTTCATATTTGTCTGCAAATAACTTGAAAAGATATCATCGGATCTCTTTGAAATTTACGAGAATTTTTAAAAACGTTACAAGACATACGGTAAATGTTCAAATTTTGGTGATGTTCAGTTGGTCTATTGTATCTTTGACTCCTTTCAGAATGTTTGTCAGCACCGTAACTAAAGCAGTTATGAACGGATCTTCAAGAAAATTACAAAAGCTGTTATTACCACCTATGGCACAACTGACCACATTTGAGTGCTGGTAAAATGGAGATCTAAGTTTCAAAACAAATTTGAATTTTTCGTTAACGTTACCTTGCTCGGCGGCGCTATGTGCTCTCAGGGTGCTCTAGTTTTCTTCTGTTTTCATCAGGGTACCTATGTACGGAAAAATGTAAGTATATAAATGAATAAATGCAATCCGCGTACTATTATATAGGGTCGGTAGTTCTAGCCGTATTTAGAGTTTCGTCACTATACGGTTTGTTACATCATCTTTCTTGCGATGACCGCGGTTTCGAAGCAGGCTACTAAGCAGTAGTCCACTTTGGCTCTCTACCCTCACATTAAGTTGAGACTAAGTTAAAGGCTGGCAGTAGATCCCGTAGATTTTTTGTATCTACTTTATTTCACATTACTATTATACTTAAGGCGTCTTTTTGTGACCACCGCGGGGATGATTCCCACTGATCGCGCATGATTCGTGCGTTTTTGTGACCGCATTTTGACGTGATTCTGATAGCAATCAACCGTGATCAGTGGTGAGAATTGATCGCAGCGTGATTTCCTCCGCAGGCTAATCATGCGTGATCAAAGAGTGATTCCAGCCGTTGGACATGTAAAAATTTAAAAATTTGAAACGCGAGTTCGTGATGTTTTCTTATATATAGGGATAAATTGAATAATGTTATTATGATTGTTTGTAATATTGACTCCTAGAATTGTAGTTTCGCAAGTTTTATAACTGTTTATGTTTAAAATGCTTCAAATACTGCTAGTTCAGTTATTCATTGACTTAAAAATAAATAAAGGCTCATAAGAAATCCATTCCCTACCATTTCCCCCAAAAATTAGATAAAAATATAATTTCGTAAAATTGACATGGCGTCTCTGGTTTGTTTACAAAATCGTTGACCGTTCTTATGCTTTTCCGTGATCACGATGATCATGATTACGATGATTCTGATCAGGAGCGTGGCCACAAAAAGACGCCTCTACATGTTGAAGGCGAAAATACTGCCATTCCTGCGGAAATTGAAACTTAATTCAGGCAGTAGCTATTTAATGAGGTTGAAGTATATTCCTTGTATCTATTCCTATTACCAAACGCTCATTACAGGCTGACAGCAGCAAGGGAATAGTGTAGTATAGTAGTAGAAGTAATATTCTTTCTTTCTTTCGCCCTTATGACCTGCTCATTTCATTTCTTTTTCTTAATTTCCAAAGCTGGAAATTTGCGACCCCCTTTCGGCCCTACACAATCATAAAAAGTTGGAGGCTCGTGGTCTCTCGTCTTTTTTTCAATTTCCACGCGACCGGAAAATTTAAAGCAAACAGCTGATATTTGCAAGAGACTGCATCCGATAAAATCGTTCTCGCCATGCGGTGCACCACACCAGTGCCACGTACAGCTGCGTCGTCTTCATCTTTAAGTCCCCGTCTTTGAAATTCCTTTTCGCCTGCTTTTATTGTTTCCTCGAAGCCTTCAGAAATATCTTCTCATTCCTTACCGTCTTCATGGCGCCAGTCACTCCTCGGCAGCATGCTTCACTTCACTTTTACGACACACGGCAGTTAGCAGTCCTTAAATTCTACGGACTTTTTTTTGGCGTACTGGACCGGGCTCAAGTCCAGCTGCACGCCATGTTTATGTGCCCGATATCAGTTCTAGACAGCGAAAATAGTTCTTTGTGACGCTGACTTCAAATTTGTAATTTTCGGGCAGTTACCATAAGCAAGGAATAGTGGTGAGGTTCTTATATGCATGCTACATGATGTATGCTATATGGACACACACAAAAATATTTGCAAGATGTCTGCTCTTCCCTGCTGAGGCTGCAGTAAATTAGACGTCAAAACCGAAGCATCACGGAGGCGGAGTCCTTAGTTGTACACGTACCGTAGGTATATGTGATACTTTATTGCCGAAGCTAATAACGACCGTTCTGCTTGTTCACGACCGGATCGACCGTGAAGGTCATCTCATCTGAGAAAATAATGCGGTTCACACTGCATTTCAAATCGTGAAAGTGGCAATGACAACGCTCGCGATATTGCTGTTACATGCCGCCATTAGGAGGATGTCACGCGCCTCAGATTTTTTTCTCCTTTATCTTTAACAGCACTGATCACTGTTGCTACAGAGACTGGTTTCACTGGCTGAGTCGTTTTTGTCTGGAATTGTTTTCAAAGGTTTTCGCAACGGTGATCGGTTGACAACTAAGGCTCTGCCTGAACGAGGTCAATCCATGAGGTCTTTACCGTTCCACAACCTATCTGCGACCTTGTGGAAGGTCATTCGAATGACTTTTATCAATTTGGCTATGTCCAACTTGTTGTGGCCCGCGCGGAAGAGACGAGATATTTCCCTTTTTCCTGCTCCGTTTTACATAAATTCATGCATCTCATACCACTAGTTATTACCTTCGCCAAGGAGGTGATATTTTCGTCGAGTTTATCTATCTCTTTCTCCATTACCAAAATAACTCAAAAGTTATGCGCGGATCTTTGCGAAATTTACAGTTATTGTTAAGCATGTTAAGAGTAGAGTAGCTATTGAATAACTTTTGATGAAAATCCGTTCAACCGTTTATTTGTCTTCTTTTTTCTTTGTATCATAACTCAAAAAGTTATGGACGGATTTTCATGAAATTTCCGTGAGTTGTTAGGTATGCAACAAAGAGCAAACGACCAAATTTTTGTGATGATCTGTATGTTCGTTCGTTCGTTTGTTTGTTTCTGTGTTGGATTTATTGTTAGCAAAATAACTCAAGAAGTTATGATCGCATCTTTATGAAATTGACAGAAATTGTCAGAAATGTAAAAAGATATATAGATCAAATATCATATTTTGGTAATGATCTGTATTCTGTTTGTATGTTTGGCAAATGTTTGTCAGAAATTTTGTCAGCAACATTACTGGAAAAAGTATGAACGGATCTTCAAGTAAATTACAGAAGCTGTTCTTAGTGTCAAAATTCACACATGACCAGATTTTGGTGCCAATAAAAAAAATTCATGGTTTCAGAAGCAGTTTGATTTTTTCGTTAACGTATACCTAGCTTGGCGGAGGTATGCGCTCTCTGAGTGCTTTGGTTGCTAATGATAATTCCCTGAAAAGGATACATTGTAAGTTAGCGTCACGTGGAACTAATTTCACATTTTAAAGCTGATCGTAAACCTGCAGTAAAAATGTTTTGTGTAAATGCATTTTTTTTTTGCAAGACCCAATATTTGTTACAATTACTCCCGCGAATTATACGGTCATTGAGAGCGATTCCGTAAAATTAACAAGAAATTCCACCAGCAGTTTACAGACCCACCGTAATGTAGAAGCAAATTTCTCTTAAAGACTTCATCGAACTGCAGTAGATTTTGTTGCCAGCACTTCCGGGTAAAATTTCTGGAAACTTTCTTCTGGGTCTGCTTTTAGTTCATCGATGGATAATGCACGTAAAGATCAATTCAGACTTGAACCATCAGAATCCTTTAGTAAAGACCATACTCATTTATTTATATTTTAGTGTAACTGACCAACAAAACTAACGGCGAAGAATTTGCAGCAGAGAAGTTTTGAAAGTCCACGTAGGTAGCCAAATTTGCCTCAATGCTGTCATAGTATGAGATATAATTCGTACCTCCATACGGTCCTTATTTGGCTAATAATTTCATGCCAAAATACGATCCTAGTGTTGCGAATAACTTCATTCTTTCATACAATCTTCTTTCGACTGATATTCATGCCTAAATACAGTCCTCGTGTGGTGGATAACTTTTTTTTCATTCAATCTTTGTTCGAATGATAATTTTATGCCTAAATACGGTCTTCGTGTGGCGGATAACTTCATTCTTTCCTACAATCTTCGTTCGACAGATAATTGTTTGCCTAAATACGGTCCTCGTGTGGCGAATAACTTTTTTTCATACAATCTTCGTTCAAATGATAATTTTATGCCTAAATACGGTCCTCGTATAGCGCATAATTTCATTCTTTTATACAATCTTCCTTCGACGGATAATTTTATGCCTAAATACGGTCTTCCTGGGGCGGATAACTTCTTTCTTCATGCAATCTTCGTCGACTGATAATTTTATGCCTAAATACGGTCCTCGCATAGAGCATAATTTCATTATTTCATACAATCTTCGTTCGACGGATAATTTTATGCCTAAATACGGTCTTCCTGGGGCGGATGACATTCTTCCGTACAATCTTCGTTCGACTGATAGTTATATGCCTAAATACGGTCCTCGTGTGTCGGATAACTTCATTCTTCCATACAACCTTCGTTCCACTGATAATTTTATGCCAAAATACGATCCTAGTGTTGCGAATAACTTCATTCTTTCATACAATCTTCTTTCGACTGAGATTCATGCCTAAATACAGTCCTCGTGTGGTGGATAACATTTTTTTTCATTCAATCTTTGTTCGAATGATAATTTTATGCCTAAATACGGTCCTCGTGTGGCGGATAACTTCATTCTTTCATACAATCTTCGTTCGACAGATAAATGTTTTCCTAAATACGGTCCTCGTGTGGCGAATAACTTTTTTCATGCAATCTTCGTTCGAATGATAATTTTATGCCTAAATACGGTCCTCGTATAGCGCATAATTTCATTCTTTTATACAATCTTCCTTCGACGGATAATTTTATGCCTAAATACGGTCCTCGCATAGAGCATTATTTCATACAATCTTCGTTCGACGGATAATTTTATGCCTAAATACGGTCTTCCTGGGGTGGATAACATTCTTCCGTACAACATTCGTTCGACTGATAATTTTATGCCTAAATACGGTCTTCGTGTGGCGAATAACTTTTTTTCATACAATCTTCGTTCAAATGATAATTTTATGCCTAAATACGGTTCTCGTGTGTCGGATAACTTCATTCTTTCGTACTATCTTCGTTCGACTGATAGTTTTATGCCTAAATACGGTCCTCGTGTCGCTGATAACTTCATTCTTTCATACAATCTTCATTCGACTGATAATTTTATGCCTAAATACGGTCCTCGTGTGTCGGATAACTTCATTTTTTCGTACAATCTTCGTTCGACTGATAATTTTATGCCTAAATACGGTCCTCGTGTGTCGGATAACTTCATTCTTCCATAAAACCTTCGTTCGACTGACAATTTTATGCCTAAATACGGTTCTCGTGTGTCGGATAACTTCATTCTTTCGTACAATCTTCGTTCGAATGATAATTTTATGCCTAAATACGGTCTTCGTGTGTCTGATAACTTCATTCTTTCATTTAATCCCCGTTCGACTGATGATTTTGTGCCTAAATACGGTCCTCGTGTGTCGGATAACGTCATTTTTTCGTACAATCTTCGTTCTACTGATAATTTTATGCCTAAATACGGTCCTCGTGTGTCGGATAACTTCATTCTTCCACACAACCTTCGTTCGACTGATAATTTTATGTCTAAATACGGTCCTCGTGTGTCGCATAACTTCATTCTTTCGTAAAATCTTCGTTCGACTGATAATTTTATGCCTAAATACGGCCCTCGCGTGGCGGATAACTTCTTTCTTTCACACGGTTCTCGTTCAGTTGATAATTTCATACTCATTCTCCTCATCACAAGCGCTTCCGCCCCCTTCACTTCCCTCACTCGCAGTGGGGGCCAGGGGGTGCCAGACGCGTGTACCCACTGGGAGGGGGGCGCTTGCCTGCCACGCTCCCACCGGGGGCCAAGAATAGAGCAAATTTCGCTCTCTACTTGGCTGACTGGCAGGCCCTGGCTGGCTGGCTGCCTCATGGCAGTTGGCTGCTGGCTGTCGTAGGGTTAGGATGTTAGAAGCTCCTCATTTTCCACCTTCACCACTTCACTCTATACCTCGCGCTTCCAGGGCGTTCGTTTCCAGACATCACCCTCGACTTTCCTGATACAGGGTCGAGCTTTCGTCTCTATAGCTTATATATAACACGGATACAGAATTGGTATCGGCATCTTCAGGAATATTTTGCATCGCCTGTTCGCGTCTCGTGATAAGAGGTGATTCTATTCATTTGAGTTTTGTGAATTGAAAAATATATTGGAGTATATGCTAATCTGTATCTAGCTGTTGTTTTGTCCATATGGTGCAAATATCCGTTACTGATATACAGTATTACTTACTTACGATGCGAAACACTACTGTCCTTGCATTTGTCTACTTTATTGTTTTCCCAAACTTGCAATTTTTTATATACGATCGTTTTATATCAAGGGCATATAAATATATATATTTGTTTTTCCGTACTATCTATTAATATCATCAAGTAATGCTTGAACCCACAGTTAATGCTATAGTATTGTTTCGCATTGGTTAATACTCAAGTATAATGCCTGTCAGTTGGTGTTCAATGCTAAATTGCTTGATTTCTATGCAGAGCCCAACGGCCGACCGCCGACTGTTCTCCCTGCTTGCGTGCTCTCGCACGAAGGTGTGAACGAATTCGCCGTCAACGATTCGTAACGAAAGTCGAAAATCGTGCAGCGTAACGACGCGTGTTTACGTGATGTGTGTGCGGATATTATGCCTCAACGATTATTACGCGTCTACGAATATATTGTGCGTGTACGAATATTTTACGTGTGTGAATATTGTGCATGTGCGTAAGTTACGCATGGACGAATATTGCACGTGTAGGAATGTTGCGCGTGTGTGAATATTGCTCGTGTACGAATGTTGTGGGTATGTGTACCAGGACAGGGTGCTGTACGTGTGCGTTCCTGTTCGTGTGCGTTGATGTGCGTGTGCTTGATTCGTTGAGGTACGAGCATACGTTGCAGTTTGCTTGCAGCAGCACCAGCAGTGCTAGCGTGTGTTGTGTACACGTGTGTGCGTGTGTACGCGCACGGCCGGCACCAGACACTGTGCACGTATATAAGCGGCGATGTCGTCATGCTGCTGCGCGTTCTGTCGTCGCCAAGAATTTCCTCTCTCGCCATTTGTTTGTTTTCCTCTTTTTCCTGCACTTGCTTTACTCTCTTATTCTTCCCTTCTCTTTATCGCTTTTTTTTTTGTTTCCTGAAGACTCCATAGAGTTCTCGTCTATTCTCTTTACTTTTGCAGCTCTTGCCTCGCTCCTCTGCTCTCTTCTAAATCCTCGTCTCTTTAATACTACCTATTCTTGTCTTTGCTTAACTATAGTTTGTTCTCCTCGAACTCCCATATTTTCTTTTGGTTTTCTTCTCTCTCTTACAGCCATTGTACGCTCTCTTCCTCTCTAAAATTCTTCTCTTTTTCCTCTTTTTCTTTACTGTACTTCATTTCTTTTCTTGACGTGATATCCTTTTCGCTAATTCCACTTCATTTTTCTCCTTCTTCTCAGTCGTTGTCAATCTTTTCTGCACTTTTATTCCTCTCCTCTCTTTAATGTTGTCTTCTTCTCAGTCCTAACCATAGCTACTAATGCACTCTATCCTGTTTGGTTCTCGTCTTACCCACGGCCATTGCCACGCTCTTTGCCCTCTACATTCATCTTTTCTTTCAAATTTTCTTTTCTTTTGAGATCCTGCCGTCGTTTTTTTTTTTTTTCTCGTCGTGCCATCCTGATCTTGACCTTTGCCTCGCCCTTTCACTCTTTTTTTCCCCCAGCTTTCAACTTTTTCACGTGTTCCTCCGATGCCCATTTTTTTCTTCTTCCTCTCGAATTCAATTTTTCTTCGTTACTTCCAGGCAGTTGATTCCTGATGTAACGGTTTCTTCCTGCTATCTCACGGACCCATGCGCTCCCCAGCCACCACCATGCCCTCGCCTCAATCAATACAGCTTCTTATAACCTGCGATGTTTGGGCCAGAGATCGATGTGACCCTCTCTTACTGTGCCGTTCGCCAACATCTTCCATATTGCCGGTCTGCAACATCCTTCGTTATTCCGGTCTGCAACATTATCCGTTCTGCTAGCTTGCGACATCCTCCATTGTGCCGGTCTGCAACATTATCCATTGTGCCGGTCTGCAACATCCTCCATTGCGCCGGTCTGCAACATTATCCATTGTGCCGCTCTGCAACATCCTCCATTGTGCCGGTCTGCAACATTATCCATTGTGCCGGTCTGCAACATCCTCCATTGCGCCGGTCTGCAACATCCTCCATTGCGCCGGTCTGCAACATTATCCATTGTGCCGCTCTGCAACATCTTCCATGGACGCAACATCCTCCATTGTGCCGGCCTGCAACATCCTCCATTGTGCCGGCCTGCAACATCGTCCATTGTGCCGGTCTGCAGCATCGTCCATTGTGCCGGTCTGCAACATCGTCCATTGTGCTGGCGTGCAACACTGAAACTCTGCAATTCGTGATAAATTACGTAGGGAAGTTTCTACTACATATTTCTTCATTGCACTCTATTCACCGCAACATATTCCGTCTCGAGGCAGTCGTATCAACCTTTCAACTTAATCCGTGATATAACATGAGCACTTTAGGACCTTGAGTCATCCTGATGTGACACCAAACCCTGTTAAATACTAAACTGAGAACAAAGTTGAAACGCTTCTTTGGTGCATGATGAAACTTGAAATCAGCATCCAGCCATCATGAAGTGAAACCAGACTTCAGTTATAATAAAGTTGGTAACAACTGAAATTGAGTCCAGTTTTGACTCCATGAAAATGAAATTTCTCTTCGTCTTCTGGCACAGTGACGTCGAAGTCACTTTTTGCTTTGATCGAACGAAAATCACTTCTCAATCCTGATAAACTGAAGTACATATTCGATTTCGTTGAAATACAATTATAAACAAATCTTCAAGAAGTGGCAATATCTTCACACTATGGGTTGTTCGCCCGCTGTTCAAGTACATGAGCAGCGTACGGATCTCCGACGCAGAAGATGTGCTCTCTACCCCAGCTCTCCTTCAGAAACCAACACCTGTGCCAAGAGCGTCTTGGCCGCCACACCAAGATTAGCTGTGTAGACTGCTTCTGCTGGGGGGCCTGACACCACGAGGCTTCTCGATTATTCTTCACGGTCCGCATTCTTCTAGCACGTTTGTTTGATCAAATCTGTGGAGAAGCGGCTGAAATTAAGCTGGTTGTGTGTGGGGTGGGACCTGTTAATGATATGACGCTGTTCGGTGGCTCCATGTGGTGTCTCGGTGAAGGAGCCTTCTCCAAAAGTCATTTTCTTCCTACAGTCATCTGGAAGCAGGAAAAAACGGAGATTGCATCCACGAATTTGGAGGAGTTGAAGAGCAACTTATTTCGTAAATATGGGATATGAAGAGCAAGATTTTTTACTATTTTTAAAAGAGGAGTTGAAGAGCAGAACTTCCGATCTGAGATCTGCACGGGTTGAACAATTTTTTGTCCATCAATCTAAACGCATTGAACGCGTTTTTCTTGATTGAGATCCGGAAAAGCAAACAGCATTTGTGTTCAGCAATCTTAATCGATGAATTTAACAAGCTTATAAGTGGACCGAAAAACGGCCCGTGCTCGAAGAGTAGCACATCTTCAGTTCAAAAATCAGAACGGGACAAATAAAAGCTGGTGTTGGAAGATCTAGACGGGCTGACGAACAACTTGCATACAAAGATCTGGACGAGCTAAAGAACCGCTTGTGTTGTGAGAACTGGACGAACTGTCTAAAAATTCGTGTTGGGAGATCTGTGCGAAATGACGAACAGCTTGTGTAAGGTCTTAAGGAGCTGAAGAACATCTGGCGGTGGAAGGTCTGGAAGAACAGCAGAGCAGGCTTCACGCAATCTAAACGACGCAGTTACCGGCACCTCACGCGTGTTGCGTCTAACACAGACACTGTGTGTACACAAGCAATTGTACTGCCGTACACACTGCGCACATTACATAGACATGACGTCAGGGTGTGCGGGCGGGTGCACAGTCATCTATGTAAACAAGAGAACTCGAGGACCTCCTCTCTGCCTGACCTGCATACACAATTGATCTGTAGTGACCTTGGTCTGCTGCAACTTCGCGATCATTCACGGCGACTACCAATGGATTCTTTCATTATCTGTTTGAGCTTGCTTGGTGACCTTGACTTTGCTTATAACAGGCTTGCTTATTTAATCATGATCGGCGGCGGAAGTTATGAATTCTCTATGATTATTGCTTTTGTTTTCGCCTGTATGGTCTTCTTGCAATGAATTTATCGCAAACGTCGATGCGGTTTGTGAAATCATGGTAGAGGTCATCGATTTCTGTACGACTACTTCATCTGTTTTCCCTTCATTTTCTCTCCTCGTAAATCGAGTTTGCAGCAAAAAAAACTGTGGTTTTCTGAAATCATGAGATAAGTTATTAATTTAGATCTTACTTGTTACCGCTTTCTTCCCACCACTGTGCCTTGGAGCCGGTGAACTTCGTCCCGAAACGTAGATTTCTTTGTTTTGAATTTGCACAGTTCAATCTTTCCGCATTTTTTCTATCACCGTGAAGAACATCGGTGAGCTTCTGGAATTTAAGATAAAAATATTCCAACTTCGTGTTCTAATTAGGAATGGAATCCGACTTCGCTCGTTGTCGCCTTCTTCCTCTTCCATTAACATCTAACATTCAGGCAAAGCCATCAGTTTATTGAAGAGAAGGATGCGGTGCACTCTGGGCTCATTTCCAGGAGTGGCAGAGAGTCGCTACTTGTATTAAAATAAATACCAAGTATTTAACAAACTGCAGTACCAAGAACTGTGCCTGGTGAAGACAAACATGGATGCCATGAGGTCAGGGTTGGCCGGTACTCGTACACGAAGAACTGCCGCGTTGCATCACTTGCTGTACCTGGAAGAGCGCCCAACATCGGAGAAACTCCCAATGCATGCAAATTAACATTTCCGCTCCTGAGGAGCTTGCAGACAATCAAGTTATTATTAAAACTATTGTTTATTTATCTGCTTATTTATTTATCTTTTCATATTGTTGATGTAGGAATAATACTTCTTGTAATCATTCTATCCGTTTCGTGGATAAGACCGACGTAGATTCTTGGTTATTTACCTATTTATTTAATTCTTTATTTATCCGTCTTATTTCTGTCAAGCTTAAGCCGTTGCGTAGATAATCAACTCGTCCATCCGTAACTTGGAGTAGGATTTCTTGCTTTCCGCGCACGCCACTTGCTAGAATTCTTCCAAAATAATGCGACGCGTTGAGGATTCACCTTCGTTTTTTTTTCTTTGCCTATATCGAGAGGTCCAATCTAATAATATTTCAATGGTCTGTAGATTTTCTTGTATCTTATCTCTTCCTTGCGGAGGACTTGCTTCAATTTCTGAAAGGTATTTGAACCTCGTTGGATTCGTTCTCTGGCTTTCCTTTTGCTCCAGGGTTTCCAAATCACACGAAGAGACCCGAATTTCTTATTCACGGTATCTGTTCCTCACCAACAGCCTGCTACCATTTCCGGCAGATCTTGAAGGTCCTACAAAAGTAGCCATCCTTCTTGGCTTCTCAATTGTTCCAGGATATCAAAGTAATAATGAAGGTATTATATTCATTTCTTATGTAAATGTATGTTTTCCCCACACAGACTGCTTGCTACAAAGTGAAGGAGGCCGCTGAAGACTCGAAATCCTTCGTACGGCAGACGAGGGATCACTACTCTTTGGAAGACAGACCTCCACCTCAGGAGATCTCCAAAGAGGTCAGCTTGAGTTTCCCCCATTACATAGACCCCCCTCCCTCCCCCTAATCACGATATCTGACTTTCCTTTATCGAAATCCACCTATTTCTGAAAGCTATCTGAATTTCCTTTCGAAATCATCTATTCCCGATATTTGCATTTCTTGCATTGAAATCTACCTATTCCGTATATATATTTGAATATCCTATATCGAAATCGCTTATTCCTGATCTTGATGTTTGACAATCCATTCCCCCTAGTCTCGATATTGACTTTCCTATAATTCCCGCTTGAGGAATCTCTGCTATTCCTGCTACTCATGTTACTTGCCTTCCCGTGCATTCCCGATATTGTGGCATGTTTACGTGTCAGAGAGAAGAATCAGCATTTGAACCACGTATCAGTACTTTTATAACCGATGTGTACGATACATCGCAACCAATGTGTTAGCATGTGTAGAATCTATGTGTGTCAGTTTGTCAATGTTGAAACTCATTTTGTCTCTTCTGAATCTCACTTTTTTATCATTGAGGCAACGTGTCTTTGGTAGCTATATTTGATAACCAGTTCAGATAAAGAGAAGTTTCATTGCAGCTTGATACATAGTGCTGGACTCTGGCTTCTTGTCATGTAGGCATGTTACAGTTGTCCAGTTGGTTACTGCAGATCGATACAGTGTGTTTATTTTGGGAACGTTCTCTTTCATCCAACAGTTGTCCAGTTTGGAGCTTGAGGCCGAAGGAGTTCTGTCCAAAATGGATGAGCGGCAACAAGAAGCATCCCGCGCACAGGTCCTAAGGAAGGAATATTCCCGTGATGTCGAGACCGTCCAGACTTGGATCCAGGCCGCCGAAGCCAAGGTCCAAAACAAAAATGCGGAGCCTTCCGTACTGAAAGAGTTCCTCCAGGAGATCCAGTGTGAGATTGGGACTGTTATGGATCAGATGGAGAGGATTAGACGTCATGGAGCTGTGATCGTCGAGAGAACGACCAATGAAGAAGAAAGAGAAGTTGTCACTACCACGATGGCGGCGTTGGCCGACCAACTAAACCAAGTCAACGCCTGGTTGGAAGAGAAGAAGGCACAAGTAGGAGACTCGTTGGAGTCCTGGCAATCATTCATTCAGATGTACAATTCATTGAGGAGTTGGATCGAGAGGCAGAAAACTTTCTTATTAGAACCTCTCAAGTTTGCTACCCTTACGGAGTCACGTGCTAAGCTGCAAGAGTATACGGTGAGTTTTTAAATACATATGTAGTTAATGTGTGTCCGCTGTATTTTTTTTTTAACCAAACACAAGGTGAGTTTTTCTAATACTTAAAATAGAAACGCTTCGATGCGAAAGGTTTATAGTGATCTTTAGGCATCTGTAAGTTCTGAAGAACTTTGTTGCGGCATTTCTGAGCATCTTAGTGCACACATAATACAGAAGAAAATTTTCATTTGCTTATCCATTAACTCTCAATGCAGTATTGCGTCTAAAAGGTACGAAGAACAAATCTTTGAAATTGACGGATATTTTGGAGAAAATTGACGGATATTTGGGACATAATTTACTTAACGTTCTGTAACTCCCGTTCAAAATGAACGTATAATTTATAAGTTCAATATTTCCAGATGATATACAATCTCAGATGCAATCACTTCAATAAATAAGTAGCATATTGTGTTCATTATTGTATTTTGATTTAGGCAATACGAACGTACTGATTTTTCCCCCATTCTTAACTCTATAATCGCACATTTAATCTGACACTTTCAGGCGGCTGTCAAAGATTGCAAGTGGGCCACCAAGCAAGTGTCTGAGATGACAAACGAACTGAGCAAGATTGGCCAAACTTCCAATGTGAACACCTTGAATGACAAACAGACGGAGATCGAGCAAGAGAAGGCCGAGGTGGAGAGCAGACTGAAGGAAGTGATGGCTCTGCTGCAGGAGATGGCCGAGGAATGGGAGCAGTGCGAGCGCAAGAGCAAGGAAGTCTCAACGTGGATAGAAAGAACACAAATGTCACTCAACAATCCCCAGAACAAGAAGAGGCCTTTGAGAGATCAGTTGACTGCTCGGGAGAAGATACTGGCGGATATTACCATCCAGAGGACCAAGCTGGCGATGTCCATGGAGAAACTGCAAGTCCATTTCAGGGACAGAATGTGCGCGGAGGCCAAGGTTGCGCATGAGAATGAAAGACTTCAGGAGCGTCTCTCCGAACTTATGACAGCAGTTAAAGGAGATTGTAAGACCTTAGAAGTATGCGTCCAGCAAATGGACGCATACCAACAGGTAAGTACGCGATGTTCTGTGTCATATTTCCTAGCACAATTTTTGGCCGTCTCAGAAACTGATGTAGGGTTTTAGTTTCTGGAGCGGCACAGAATATTGTTAAGGCTGTTACAGTACCACTAGGCGTTCTTCGCAGCAGAGTTACAAAAAAGTGCGATTTAGAGTTAGAGCAAAGTTAATATATATATACAGTAAAACCCCTCTAATCCGCACCTCAATAATCCAAACCCCTCCCTAATCCGAACATCGGACGATAGTTCGAAGTGCAATCTGAACAAATGAGCATTTTTCGAATTAATAGGGTAAAGTACAGAGTTTGCACAAATGGCTCTGTAATCCGTACAAGG
>LQNS02001155.1:8807669-8829452 GCA_001587735.2 Parhyale hawaiensis
TTTTTTTTTGGATTTGTGAGTACCTCGGTAATCCGAAATCCCCGCTAATCCGTCACCCCCTTCCCCCCATGCTGTGCGAATTAGAGGGGTTTTACTGTATATATATATGCAGCGGGCAACACAAGTACCTTGCGTGCATGCGTTGCTTTTAGCTGGTTGTGGCTTAGTGGTAAGAGTGGCGGCGTGGTAATCTCTAGGTCCCCGAATCGAATCTTGACTCGATTCTTTGTATTTATTCTATTTAAGCACAAGGGCGGACGGAGAGCCCCCTGTCTGGATAATACCAGGTGTTGACGGAACGACAAAACAGAAGTTGCAGAACCTAAGATGCAAAGTGTTTTATTCAGTGTTACTATTTCGGCAACGTCTAACTCTCAACTTGCTAAAAAACACTTTGTGGTGATAACATAAAAATATTGATTATTCATGCTAAATCTGTTACGTAAATATAAACAATGTAGATATGTAGACTAGGATGGTCACAGCGTTTACGAAAGCAATAGTTATATTGGTATAACGTGGAGATTACTACGAATTAGCGGACTTGTGCTTAGACTTGTTAATATTATGTTATATAAAAGAATACGAGGATGTGCTGGAAAGATCGTAGGCGAGAAATTACTGGTAATAATGGTTTGATTGTCTTAATGAATTTGCTTCATAAAAAAAATTCAAGTTGTACGATATCAAAAATACGTAGAGACTATAATAACTGTGCTGAACTGAAAGGACTTATATTGATTTTTTGATTGTGTTGCTTCACGAGTAGTGATTCTAATTTAATGGTCATGATGTTAAGAGGAAAGTTAAACCTATGCAGTATATAAAAAGTGTGGTGGTAACGAGATTTAATGTGATAATAATTTTGATAATGTAATATTTCATAATCGAAAAATAAGCTGAATAAAGTAACGGAAAGGAGTGTTGTGCACATAATGCTGATATTAGCGTCATTTTAACGAAAATACTATGTATTAACGTAACATAGAACTACTCTGTCTTTTTCTCCAGAGATCTCAAAATACACTTTGTTCTCCTTTGAGTTTATTTAGTGCAATACGTGAGTAAAATCGAAAAATAAAATATCGGATAACACGGAACTGAAATTGGGAGTCTATGAACTTTCCAGCGTCCCTCGTTCCTACATAGAACATATGTCGCATGTACCAATCTTACCTTCCAGGAAATCCAGCAATACCGAGCTTCCATGATGAGTGTAGAGCGACAGCTGCGACAGGTCTCCAGTCCGTCCTTCAGCCCTCGCGACCGGGATAAGGCAGCAGCTGAACAGAGCGTAAGTATGGGCGGCGTAGTCATGTCTACAACTTATCTATTTTTTCAACTTTAAAAGCTACACTTCTTAGCACACTCACTGCTCTACACTTCACTTCAGACACTTTTGGTTTAATTACAATGAAAATTTCATGTTTAGTTGTCTTGGTTCACTTCCAGCATGGGGCGACGTGGCCATGGCTACAACTTCAATTTTTGTTTCGTAATTAAAGTTTACACTTCTTGGTATACTGCAACACTCTGTGCCGACAGTCAAGATGTCAAGTTCTGTTTTTGGCTCGGTAGTAAAATTTTCTTTCACTTTTATCTACGTTTGGGATTAAATTTATCGGTTCTTGGATCACTACCCAACATCTCTTTCACTTCTATGTAAATTTGGGTTAAATTATTGGTTCTGGGTGCACTCTCCGTAACAATTCTCTCATTTACATTAAAGTTACTGGTTCTTGGTTTACTCACATCTTTCTTTTCGGTTTCCATCCATGATAAACTACTTCCAAGCTCACTATATCACTATATCATCCGCTGCAAAAGTTGTACCAACAACCAAAACTGTCCACTGCACGTTTCATGATTGGAAACTCAGGTACTTCACTGCGTTATTCATTCATTCATCTTTACACTTTCATCTTTTCTTTTTTAGATTGAAATACCTTAGTGGTTGTTACTTTTGATTTATTTAGCTCCATTCTGTGCTGTGATAGGTAGGTGCAGGTAAGTACAAAGTAGGTGCATTTATTTTTATATTATAATGCTGTCAGCTTTAAAAACTGTTTCATATCACCATTTCTTATGGACGTAGTTTGCCCATCGACGTACGTACAGTCTCGACTGTTTCTCTTGCTGATCCAATGAAATTCTGTACAAAATTTGCAGTTTTTCACTTGAATACATTCGCACTTTTTTTCAAATTTCACGCTGTCGTACACAGAGAATATCTATTATTAAAACCAGAATTGTGTAAAATAAAGTTTATTGGTGTTTACGACAAAAAACGAATAGAATACAATTTGTCGTGGGTGCATAGAATGCACACAATCCGTGGTTTTGCTCTAAAAAATAAAATGCCTTCAATCGCCAAATTTTGGCTTCTCCAGCTATGCTTTTTCACTCGCAAGTTAAGATCACTTAGGTTTAGTTTATTTTCCTGTTGACCGGAAAACTTAGTCAAAACATTTAAGCGATCGAGCCTCTAATGTTCAGATACTTTTTCAATTTATGAGTTTATGTTTACGAATATGTTACTAACCGTTGAACACCTGTTATACCCATCTGTGCACCTTACAAAAAACGCTGTTCTTAGCAAAGGACATATTTAATTGTGGCATAAATGGCTTGAACTCGTTAATGCTTCCCAAGATCACGATGAAGTTCCATCTTGGGAATATGTAATTAATTTATTTAATTCGTCATTATTATTGTGTTGTTATTATTAAGTTTACATTAATTTGGTTATTTCTAATGGTATCCAAGCATTTGGTAATAAAATAAAGCGAAATTACTCGCTCAAGCCCTTTGGTTTTTCTACGGTTCAAGTATTAGATGATTCATATTGAATTTACTTATTTTAATTTAAATGTCAAATTTTTAAATCAGACTTAAGATATTTTAATTTGAGAGTGAAAAAGTTACAGCTTTCTCTGTGTACGAGTACACGCAGTGTGATGTAGAAGTGGAGCTTCTGAGTGTATAAGGAATTCTAGCACTTTCAAAGTAATTAACACCGCACATCTTTATTTTCAAAATTTTAAAAACTGTCATTACTTGCACTATATTTCGCAATACACGTATTTTGTGTGTTAAGGTTTTGCAAAATTTACATTACTGCTTATGAAATCACTTGCAATATTTTCAAGTAACTTTAGATCAGTATTGAAATCTACAATTAAAAAAGTATTGTGAGTGAGTCACCTATTCTATTGATTCCTTTGGTGTCTCAAGACTGTAGCCAATTTTGATAATTATATTACGTTCGCAACTTTTGAATATATTCAGCATAAAATATTTAAATTTGACCATAACACTATGGAATTACTTTTTGTTGTATATTCCTTCAGCTAATTTTTTCAAATTATGATATTTAAAGCTCAGTAAAATAAACTATCGATACTTTTCTGGACCATATTAAAATAATTTCTACTTTTTTAGAACACATATTTTCAATATTGTAAAATGCTCGGAACTGATATGTTTAAATGAAAATAATTTATTTTAGCTATGTAATTCATATTCCCACTCTAACATAATGTCTTGTATGATTTTCTAGGCTTGCCGGGAAAAAATGAAAGCAATTCAATTGAAAATACTGGCACGAAATGAGAGAATAAAACTGCTTAATATCAGAGGAGCGCCCGACAAAGACAAACTACCGTCTTAGCACCGCTGACATTAATTAACGCTTTCTAAAAACCATCTGCTTGCCATACTTGACTTTTACTGCCAGCGCTATTAATAAATGTAATGATAATAATAATGCTAGTCGCTGAACTGCCTCATAAAGTTTTAATAGGAGAATCAGACATTCCATACTCTTGACATACTCACTGCAGTGCTTGAATGATGTATGTTTACTAACTGTCCCCGATGCCTAACATTATGACAGATGCCATGTGTAGAAAGGGCCCAGCGCACCACCCGTGTCTATACCATGCATAAAATGTTACTCCAACCAACGTCCTATCCGTCAGACGTGGACGTAAGTCCACTTCAAAGGAAGACTGGTTAAGAGTCGGTGAAAAAAAATGGCTCTGCGGATGGACTTCCAAGCCAGAAACTCGTGCAAACTAGTCATGGTTGACGCGTTTGGCCCTTCTACACGAAACGTTTCTATTATGTCTGTTAATATCGAAAGAAACTATACTGAAAGCAATATTTGATCTATGCTGCAATGTGTAACATGACACTGATCATAAATGTGCCTGTGATAATGACATTGATGCCCATTTGTGTCATTTCACGCTGTTAACGCCATGGCGTTTTTTGCCGTTTGCACATGACAGATCCTGCAAGCAAAGTACGTCTCCGACCAGAAAGCAATTGAGCAGCTTTGCAAACGAATCTTCGCAATCGATCCCCTCGAGTCGATCTCTGCAAAGAATTCTTACCTTGCCACATCGACGAGCGACTACGGTGCTTCTTCTTCTCCCACCTCCTCAACTACACACGCTACACAACAGTTTTACTCACAAGACACTTCAGATTACATACAAGCAATCGATTCTTCTACATCCAATAACACTAACATGAACACTTCCCAGTACACGGTTGATGCGTACGGCGTAGACACCGCCGTCCCCATGGGCGATGCCAACGATCCTGTGGCCGAAGAGGTGGCCATGTTCCTTCCCCAGGGGACCTACACCTTCACATCTCCGTTTCCCATCACCTGGGCTGACGTGGCCGCAGGTAGACGGAGTCCTGCAGTGTTTACCCCGCGGAGCCTGCAGGAACACGTCCCCTGTGACGACGTTCAGGTCTCGTGCATATCGGAGTCTCTCCCACCTTCGCTGAGCGCCTCCATGGTGAGTGACGTGAGTGTCCTGGAGACCTGCAGCGAGCCGGACCGCGGCACGGTGCCACCCACTGTGCAGCAGGTCCCCGCTGGTGGTGTCCAGAGCGCTGACACGGCTCCTCCAAAAGCCCCGGCAAGCCGTGGGCGTGGAGCCCTCAGGGGTGGGAGAGGCAACCCGAGAACCCGCTCGGCCCAAAACAGGAGCACTTGGCATCCACAGCCCCCCAGAACCTATTACAGGGAGCAATATGAAACATACTATGTACCGTACGCGTACGGACATATACCGCAGCATAGGTCCAGGCGCTACAACGATTACCGTTACCAATACCAAACCGGAAAGTATCAACCCTACTTAGTGCCTTATCCTAGTAAAGAGTTCCGGCAGAACCGTAGACAGAATGCCCAGCAGAAGCAACAGAAATTACCCCAAGAAAATTCACCGATTGTCAAGAACAAACCCCAACCGCAGCAAGACCAGTATCAGCTTAGTCCTGAGAAACAAAGAAAACCTCCTATCCAAAATCCATCCCCCAAGACGCGCGAGCGAAAAGAAAGTGAGCAGAAGCCTGCTGCTATTTCTTCCCCTGCAAAAAAGGATGTAATTGATGCTTTGCCTCAAGAGCCTTCTCAAAAAGTTGGCTCCGATGCAAAAGAAAATGCCACAAAGTCTAAAACTGCCGATGCGAGTGCGACTGTTATTACAGATACATCAGTGAAAGAAGTTTCATCTCCCCGTCGAAATCCTGGCAAGCCTCAAGATAGAAAACCTAAGCCTGAACAGGGCGCCAAATCGCCAAAACACCAGTCTCAGTCGAAACCAACTCCTGCTCAACCACATCCTAAACCAACCCCAACTGAGCCCCACTCTAAACCATCCCGTACTCCGAATCAATCTAAACCTTCCCCTACCCAACCGAAACCTAGACCATCTACTCAACCTCAGTCTAAATCGTCCCCTGCAAATCCTCAGCCTAAACCGTTCCCTAGTCAGTCGCTTTCGTCATCCAAACCATCCCCATCTGAACCGCAATCCTTACCCACAACTGAACTCCAATCCAAACCATCTCCGACTCAATCGCAACCCAAGCCATCCCCAACTCAAGGAAGAAAAGCACCGCCTCGAAAACCGCTTCATTCCTCACAAAGAGGAAGTCAGAAGCCGCGAGAGACATCTCGTGGTCTGAACAAGCAAGCACCTCCGACTGTTGAGTCACAGAGCTTTGAGATCGCAACCAAAGCTTCTGGTGAGCCTCAGAAGATTCCCGAACCTGTGAAAATTGATGGCAGTGAGCGGCCATCTCAACGAACGGACGAACAAGAGCGTCCAGTTAACGGACATCTTGTTTCGTCAAAAGTCGAAAATCGAACGACTGTTCGCTCGAACGAAACCAGTCATTCGACCAACATAGAGAAGTGCGCTGATGTTCGGGAAAACGTGTCCCAATTTGAGAAAAACAAACCCTCGGTGCCCTCTCACCAACAGGTGTCCAGCAGTGTTGGCGAACAAATTGGACACCCTAAAGAAGAAAAACCATCGCAAGGATCTCCCCTTGCTTACGATGGTAAAACAACCTACGCCGAAATTTTAAAGGGACAACAATTCTTGCTAGAAGGCGATGAGAAAACTGGTGAGGCTATGGAAGTCATCCTTGCTGACCATCAGCCTCCTCAGCATGAGCCTACTACGCGTGCTGCGGAAGTACAGGAAGTATATTCAATGGACACCGATGTTGAATATACGCAGACGACTTTTACCAGTGACGTCATCCGAGAAACTAACGTCGATGCAGCCCCGATTGACGTCTCAATGAACGTCAGCTCCGTGTACTCCCAGACGTCGCCGAGTCCATTTATTACGAACATTTCGACCGCCGCTCCTGGAATTTCCAGTTTCGAGCCCTACCGGTCACCTGAATTTGCCGACATGGAATGCACGGCCTCCATTCCTGCGCAGTCAGTACCTAATCTCTCTAGTTACATGGAGGCCACAAGTTACCTGCCCACTGATGTTGTACTCACGACCACGACGCACGAACTTGTGTACCAGACTTCGGACGCTGGCCACCTGCCAACCACAAGCATGATGGCGGCGTCGTCTATGACCTCATCCGCTGTTGACTGTGGTCGCTCAATCCCTGCTGTGCCTGTAGCTAGTTCTTACTCAAGTTCTGTAGTTCAGGATACGGAAATTTTGCCCGTAGCCCTTACCAGTAGTGAGAGCGGTATTGATATGCCCAGGTCGTGTGAAGTCCCTCTTGAACAAACTCGTGACAGTGTTGTTTTTAAACCGATAGTGACAGATACTAGTGTACATATCTATGACTGGAGTGATAGCAGTAATGTTTTGCCTCCAGAAGAACATGAATGTGCCTATAAACCGAAATATGAACCTAGTGCTCAGTTGAAACTCAAAGAAACTCTAGCTCGTGAAACCCGAAATGCTCAAGAACGTCTTCCTGATAAGGTTGCTGAGAAACCCGCAAGCAAGCCTGAGAAAGAAACCAAACAAGAAACAATAATTGTAAGCGAAGAGCTCAGCCACATAGATTTGTCGGCGTACACTTATGCTCAGATCCTTGCAATGAACTTAGAACTGAAAAAAGCCGCTGCCTCGGGCGCCGCTGCTACCTCTGATGCATCTGTCGTACTGACCTCCCGCGTTGAGAAACCTTTGACCTCGGCCGATAATACGACTGATCGATCTCGGCCGAAACAGCGTCGAGACGGACCACAGATCACTATTGCTCCCCCTGATGACGTTGATAGTTCAGCCTTAAGAGACCAGAAATCCAAGGAAATGTCATCGATCTCACGCGGATATGTACCTCCTGGACCGTATATTCCAGGGCTGATATTCAAAGATGTTGCTGTTGAAAGATCTCGGTCTCATAGCAACAGAAGGAAATCTCCAGCGCCTCGAGAGCGGACTCCAGAAAAGAGCGAAGGCTTTACCGTTACGGAGACAACGGAATACACTTCTTTGACTCCACCAGTGAAGTCCAAACCTGAGAAATCCAGAAGTCGGGAGCGTTCGGCGACTAAAAACACAAGTACCGTTGTTGAAATGAGGCCGAGCTCGGAGACGAACAAAGTTGGTGGACAAAAGTTAGCCGTTGGGGCTCAAGTTAAGAGCAAAAGTCGTAGTAGAGAAAGAGTTCCACGCGAACCACAACCTGGAGCCTCGCACGAAAATGTCGAAGAATCCAAACCGGTTGTTATAGAAAAGGAGATAACAGAAGTGACCTGCACTGTGCGAGATTTGTTGGCGGAAGCGATAGCTGATACTTCAGGCGAAGACAAAGAAGCTAAGAAAACAACGGATTCTAAACGGGACATCGTCCGTGACGACAAGGACGAAAAAGGAAGGAAAAAGAAGAAGAAAACCAAAGTTAAACAACATGATGACGACATAGAGAAAGCTCTTAGGGAAATTGCCAGCATGGAACAGTCTGGCAAAATCGAAAAACTCACCACGCGCGAAGTACCAGAGAGAAAGCAGGATGATGAGGCTAAGCCTAAAAAGAAGAAGGTTGAGAAAGCCACACGTGATGCTAAGCCAAGCGAACCTCTTGTAAATGGACGCGAAGGCATTAATACAGACCCCAAGCCTGCCAAGTCGGCAGATACTAAGACGAAGAAAGGTGCCAAGAAGTCCCCTAAAGATAGGCCGACGCCAAGCGCGTCTCAGCAGTCATCATTTGAAGAAAACGTTAACGTTTCTGACATCGCTGAAACCGCGGCGCTTGACAGTCACACGACCGTGACCGACTCTCGAAAGAAAGTTGTTGTAACGAAAGAAACGATTGAGTCACAAACGAAACCTGAAAAAGCAAAAGAATCGGTTAAGTTTTCAAAGAAAACTGCAGTAACAAAAGAACCGCAGATCGATATTTCGCTACCAGATAATAAATCGGACACCCCCCTACGCCCCCTTAGCCAGGATGTCGAAGTGACAGCAGTATCACTACCAGAAACGAATTTTGCACCCGTTGGTAAGGAGGGACCCGCTGATGCCGAGCGCCAACATGCACCACATGACAGCAGGGTCGATGGGACCGCTGCCAAATGCGAAGTAATGAGTAAAGAAATAAAACCGAGGGAAGCACTCGAAAGCAAGAATGCAACTGCTGGTCCTCCACCTGCTGAGCAATCTGTGCAAGAAAGAAAAGAGTTCAATCTGCCCATGCCTGACCACGCCAGTGATTGGTTGGATGTTATTGAGAGCGGAGGCTTCTCGATTGGCAGCTCTGATGAAGAGATTGAACAGAAAGGTACAGAAATGCAGGTTGATACAGAAGAAAAAACTCATGAAAGACCTTCTACCGACCGAAGGAGTAGCATGACCAGCAGTTGGATTGAGGTCATCGAGGAAATTTTGCCTACGGATGATACTTCAGAAACCGAAAAGCAAGAACCCGACAGTGACGACCTTGATGTTGTCAAGGATGCAGCTCCATCTCCTGAAAAGAAGAAAAAACCTGCCAAGCAGCCAGGAAAATCTAGTGAAATTATTCGCAAAGTTGTAAAAACCGTTGAATATACTGACGGCATGGCAGTCGAAACCGAAGAAGAAATGGAGAGTTCAGATGGACCAGACAAACGACGCATGCCCGAGATGATCGATGAATCTATTCCTTCTGTAAAGAAAAGACGAACTGTGGAAAAAGTTATCTACATCGATGGCAAACCTCCGGATTCGGATGAGGAATTTGAAGATCATGGAGAGACGGAACTCATTACCACGTCTCCGAAATTGGTGCGGCAGTCCAGCAAAACGGCCTCTTCTCGTGTCATCGAGAGCGCCAAAATCGTCAATACCAGGAAGAGTTCGGACCCATCCCAGAAAGAGGCTGACATTGTGGTTAAAGGCCACGTCCAATACATCGAAGAGAAAGTTCCCGAACAAGAGAAATCATTAAAGGTCTCTCGTCGTACTGTGATAAAGAAAATTGCCTTCGTCCAGGGAAAACCTGTTGAGACGGAAGAAGTTGTTGAGAGTCCCAGTATATCTGACGAGTCTAAGCCTGAAGACACTATTTCTGTCACGCCAGTGATGCAATCTGAAGTAAAACACGAGAAAAAGAAAAAAGAGCTTGAGGATGACGCATCCAAGGCGAAGAAAAATCTGTCGTTTTCATCTGAAGTGGATGTGATCTCTACATCTGATGACCAACCTCCTGCATCCAAGCAGAAAGTGGAAAAGTTATCAGTATCAACGACTGAAGCTGATCTGCCTCCTAAATCTTCCACAGAAGTTTTAGAAACTGTTAAAACTGAGGAAATTCGCGGCGAAACGTCTTCTACCATAATAACGACCACGACTACCACCAGAACTGTACGAATAATCAAAAAGATAATCACAACCATCATGTATGTTGATGGAAAGCCTGTCGAAACTCAGCAAGAAATTGAAGTTCCCGTTGATGAAGATGGCAATGAAATTGAAAACGTAGATTTAAATGAACTTGAGAAAGAAATTGTTACCGTGGAGAAAGGCAGCACTGGTCCAACAGAAGCGACTCCTGTTCTTGCTGCTGAAAAATCTGGCGAACCTAAGAAAAAGGTGTCTTTTAAACTGGATGATCATCCAGACTCCGAGCAAAGCTCTGACCAAAAATTCAACCTGGTTGTTCCGTCTCATGCTGATGATTGGATGGAGTTAATGGAGTGTAGCGATGCATTTACTCTTGATGATGAAGATGAAGAACCTTCAGTGCTGCCAGATAAAGCACCGTTGGCTCCTCCAGCTACAGACACTTCTGTTAAAGAACCGGAAAGTGTTGTCACTGACAGTAATACAAACGAAATTGCTGCTCAGCCTGCTCCAAAACAGCACTCGGCTACTGCTGCGTATGCAGAAATCAAGAGCGGAGTTTCGCTGGATAGTAAAAGCAGAGAAACAGTTCTTCCAGCGCTCGAAAAGAAAGACGACCAGCCTGCACTAAAAGCCTTAGGCAAAGAACCTGAGCCAGTTATCGCTGACTTCCTAAGCGTTATTGAGAGTGGCGGCTTTACTTTAGATAGTGACGATGAGGAGGAAAAGCCTACCCCGGGAGTACCTAGCTCTGAGAAGGAAACTCTTCCTCATGCGACATTCTCAAGCCCTGTTGCAGTAGTTACTCCCAAAATTGGTGACTCAGCCAATGTATCCAAGAGTGCTGAGCGAATTTTGCAACCGACAGAAGGAAAAGTTCTTACTGTAAAATCGCCGGATACTGAGAAAAAGGTAGAACTAATTTCAGTCACCACTGACAGTTCCGCCGAAAAACCTGAACCCAGTATGCCAGGTTTCATGGATGTCATTGAAAGTGGTGGATTCACATTAGACAGTGAGGATGAAAATGTACCTGAAACAAAACTACCTCAGGTTCAAAAAGTAGAAATTTCCTCGGTGGTAACTACCACTCTAGCTAGTGAACCGAGCCCAAGTGTACCTAGTTTCATGGATGTGATCGAAAGTGGTGGCTTTACTTTGGATAGTGAGGATGAAAGTGTACCTGACGTGAAAGTTCCTCAGATAGATAGCAAAGAATCTTCTATGAAAGTTTCCACTCTAGAATCTGAACTTACCCCGACTATTTCTGCTACTGAATCTATTTCTGTTCCTCCTGCTGAACCTATCCCTACCACTCCAGCTGCTGAACCTCTTCCTACCTCCAGAGCTACTGAACACATTCCAACCACTCCAACTTCTGAACCTGCTCCTACCACTCCTGCTATTCAACCAACTCATGCCATTCCAAGTAAATCTACTCCTCGATCTCCTGCTGCTGAACCTATTCCTACCACTCCTGCTGCTAAACCTACCTGCACTACTCCCGCTGGTGAACGTACTCTCATTATTCCTGCTGTTGAACCTACCACTACCACTCCTGTAGCTTCATCTACCACAAGCCTTCCAGGCTTCATGGATGTTATCGAAAGTGGTGGGTTTAGTTTGGACAGCGATGACGAAGAACCCGCCGCTACAATTCCGGTGGATAAGAAAGAGGAAGAAGCTTTGCCTGCCAAAGAAACCCTCACATCTGAAGATGTGTCTGTTGTCACAGAAACAGCGACTGTTACTACTGTGGAAGAAACGCCTGACACGAATGTTACGAAACTGGTTCCTGACATGAGTGATGCGAAATGCAATGAAATGATCAGTGACGTTGTGCCCAAGCCTGAAACTGTGCCAGCAAGCAAAGTTGAATCTTTGGAAAGTAGCTCCAAAACAAGCGAAATTAAACAGCTGTCTGTTGTTACCACAACTGACGATACCACTACGGTTATTGTTTCAACTGAAGGAAAGACCGAATTGGAACCTGGAATGGAAACTTCTTGTGTCAATGTTCGTGTGAATGATAACGTTTCCGAAATCGTTGTCGAAGCTAAGTCAGATGACGGTGTCAGCGGTCATCGGGGAAAACAAGGTAAGAAAATGCCAAAACAGAAGAAAGGGAAGGGTGACAAAACCGCCACCTCTGTTGCTCAGACCAGCGAACCTGAAGCAGCAGTTACCAATGCCGCACCCAAAACCGAAGGCATCGCGCTCACTCCTCAGTGGCTAAGGCAGAAGACGACACCGTCCTCCGGCACCTCAACTTCAGCTGATCCTGTTACCATGAAAATTGTGTCCTCTTTCGAGGAAAGAAGAAAACATTTCTCTCATGCCACCGAGCCTACCAAAGAGTCCGAACCTGTGAATGTGAAACCAGAAACCCCGAAGTCACTTCCAGATTCATCCGATTCTGAACGTATTTCGTCAGCTCTCCCTTCAGATACTACAAAGATTAAAGAAAATAAGACCACTCTATCAGAAGCGAAATCTTCAATACCTCCGATCAAGGATTCTTGCTTCAAAATGCCAGAACTGTCTGTGGACACATCCCATCCTGTCCAATGGAGATTACCTCTTCCAACATTTGGAGATGCGCCACTTCTGCCACCCGCAGCTGATGAAACAGTCAGTTCTCTTCCTGAACCTTCTGAGAAAGAGACTCGCCGCACTGACGTAACTACTAGTCCTGAAGAACCAACTATGGATGAACAAAAGCCGCAGGAAGTGAAAGTTATTACTGAAAAAGTTGAGGCGGATCATATTGTTGAAAGTACAAGTGTCACAGAAACGTCTGCACCTCAGGTGCTTGAGAAGAGCAACATTGAGGAACGTCAATCTTCGGGCATTGATATGACTGCTGATCGAATGCTTGTCAATGAACTAGATAAGAGCGTACCTGTTGATACTAAAGAAACAGCTGAACCTGTAGTTACTCATGAAAAAAAGGCACCCGAGCCTCCTCTTTTCAGCGAGAGTAATTTCCCAGCAATGAAAAAATCTACGCCTCGTAAGCGAAAAGTACCTCCGACTCCACCGTCGACTCCTGTAATGTCCTACGCCCGTATGGTGGCAACAGGAGAACCTGTTGTGTCGGACGGAGAAGCAGAAGTCAAATCTAAGCCTTACGTGTATCGAAATCCACCTGATATTGTGCTTGATGCTGGCGAAGTGGAGCCAGAACAATCTCAAAAGAAGAGCGACAAACAAGAGTTCAGGGAAGTAAAGTCAAGAAGGTCATCCCATAGAAGAACTGTGAGCAGTTCCAGTCCCTCCAAGGACCCTGTTGACCGTGTAAAAGATCTGCAGGAATCAAGCAAGAGTCAATCCATGTCCAGCTTGGTCACGGAGAGAAAGCTTCCTGAACTCACTTCGTTCCAGCATCCGAATCGATTCTCATTGCGCAAGGATCCCGATGATGAGGAAATTCCAACATTCCCAGACGACATAGTCCTGGAAGATGTATATGACGAAGAGGCTCCAGCTGTCTCCCCTGACGATGCGTCAAAGAAAGAAAAGGAACTTGCACAGCGAAAGCAAGAATCGCAGAAAGCGAAGCCGAGAAGGAAAACAAAATCTAGCTCCAAGTCTGAAAAGGAGGCTCCCAAGCTGAGCAGCCAACTCATGGCTGCTTTCTATCTTTCGTCAGAGGTAAAGTTTGACCTGCACAAGCTGATGGAGGCTGAGAGTAATTACCATGAGTGGCTGTGTCTCAACCCTGTCTCTGTTGATGAAGCTGTTGACTCATCAGTGGAAATAATTCCTGTTGATACCACTATTGAACCAACTGTGAAAACAGCTCGCGTTGAACCGTCTGTAGAACAAGCTGCTGTTGAACCAATAGTGGAAAAAGTTCCAATTGAACCATCATTGACGCAAATTCCTATTGAAACAATAGTTGAACAAGTCCCTCTTGAAAGCGCTGTTAAACCATCAGTGGAAAGAATTTCTCTTGAGCCACAAGTGAAGCAAGTTCCTGGTGAACCAGAAGTAGAAACTGTTCCTGCCGAACCAACGGTGGAGCAAGCTCCTCTTGCTAGCCCTGTTAAATCACAAGTAGAAAGAGTTCCTGTTCAACCAGTAGTGAAAGAAGTTCCTGTCGAACTCCAAGTAGAAAAAATTCTAGTTGCACCAATAGTGGAAAAAGTTCCTGTAGAACCAATAGTGGAACAAGTTCCTGTTGCTAGCGCTGTTGAACCACAAGTAGAAAAAATTCCTGTTGAACCAATAGTGGAACAAATTCCTCTTTCTAACACTGCTAAACCATCAGAAGGGAAAGTTGTAACGAAACTCAGTGAACAAGCGATACCTGCAAGTTCATCTCTGCCTGCTGATAATTTCCCAGGTGTAGTACAAAAACTTGAAGAAATTCCCTCAACAACCGACGTTTCGTCCGTGCAAACTTCGGAGGTGATTACTGTGTCGACCACCAAGGTGGTTGCCGAAGAAGTAGTTACTACTGTACCCGCAGATTCCGAAATGCTATTGCTTCCTAAACAACCTCCTAGTGTAGAACAATCGCTTTCTGATAGTGCAAAAGATGCGCCAGCGGCTGAGGTACCAAGTGTCAGTGTGCAGAAGCCTGCGGAAGACACAAAGAACCTCCTCGAGGAAAAAATGAAAAAAGCCAGAGCCACCATCGCCCGAGCTGTTGTGCCTCAAATGAAATCTGACCAAAGTAAAACCGTTAAAGAAACACCAGCTGAGGTGTCCAAAACCGTGGAGCAAAAAGAAAATGAAAGTTATCCCTCACCATCGTTCAGGGAAATGATATCTTTCTATGACACTAATGCCATCAACGAAGCGGAGGCCTTGTACTGCGAATATCTTTCTAGAAGCAAGAGGGAAGAAGAAATTAGCCCTGATGCAGAGCCTAAAGATCAGCCGGAGTACAGTGCTGTAGATGTTCTTCAGGTCGCCCAAACGGTTATTCCAGCAACCAATGAAAAATATTCAGTCAGACAAGACAAGCCTAAGGAAAGTTTAATTTCGGACATTGAGCCATATGAAGAAAGCGATAAAGTAGATGCTGCTGACCGAGAAGCTGTAGAGAGATATCGAATGATTCTGGACTCATACTCACCGTATTGCAATTATGATATTTGTGCATTGCAAAGAGCTGAGTCAGCATACTACGAATACCTCTCAGCACATATTCCAGAAAATACTTGGGCCGATGTTGTCGCCAAAAATAAGCCTGTTGCGTCCGTGGAAGAAGAAGATCCACAGGCCAGCATGCCCTTCATCATGCTGAAGAAACACTACGTCCAGATCGTTGTTCCTGACGACGAACTGCCTCGAAGACCTCCATTAAATTTAGTCGATGAGGAAGGATTTACAGAGTGCATAACGAAACGTGAGCGTCGCAGAAGATTGCTGTCTTCAGGGTCCTACGATTCTGGACCTTGCGATGGTGAAGAGGATGACTACGATAAAGACGTAGTGCCGTTTGTACCTCGAATTCCACTGCCTGATTTTGACGATAAAAAAGAAAATGAACATGAGCAAACTGAACCTGTGGAAGAAGGTGCAAAAGTAGATAAGGTAGCTGCTGGAGCTCCTACAGAAACCCCTGATATTGAGCTGGAGGACCACTACGATGAACCAAGCGTTGAAGTCACGCATAAGAAACGAGTACGCACCAGGAGTCGCAAGTCCTCTACTCTTTCGGATGCCGAGCAGGAAGTAAATGAAATTGTTAGGCAAATAAACGAAGAAAATGATATCCGCGTGCTAAGAAGACAAGTAGTAGACTTCTGGCAAGATAAATGGCGATACGATGACGCAGAACAAGCCTACCAAGAAATGCTCGCGAAGGAAGGTCAAAACGAAGAGGTAGATTTCGTTCCTATTTCTGAGATTAGCAATGAAACTGATGGGGACGACGATGATTATCAATCTAAAAAATCTGGCGAAAAATCTATATCGAACCTTGGCACGACGGGTGATAGTGATAAGCAAAGTGGTGCATCTGAAGCGCACGATAAGGAGACCAAGTCTCCCTTAAATTGGTCAGATGAGAGCACTTATTTATCACCATCACCCGCCATCCAGGCTGTTGCATGTCCTGCTTTATCACCCGCTGCTTCTGTAACTTCTGCTTTATTACCTGCTGCTACTGTAACCTCTGCTTTGTCCACCGTGCCTGTTACTGCTTCTAGCGATTCGTATGCTAGTGTGTTGGAATCTGTTCGTGACTCTGTGTCCGTCACTACCTCAACTTCTGTGTCTGTCCATTCCGTCCCTCCTATTGTCACTAACCCAACCTCTGTTTTAGATAACGCCGTAGAAAGTTTACAGACTGTTGGTGATTTAGTACGTGACCCTCTGACTACGAAAAAGGACGCTTCTCTTACTTCCGACTCGGACCAAAAACTTGTGACTACGACTGACGACAGCTCGAAGATGGACGGACGGCCTGACGAATTCTCCAAAAAGCAACCGGAGCCTTCGATTGAGTCGCCTGGTTCCTGCTCAAATACGAAAAATGCCACCGCAGATCTTCCTGAATTACGTCCAAAAGATTCTGTCAAATCTGAAGTTAGCGATGAGCCTCCAATGGTATCTTCTTCTGAAGTACAGTCGCTACAGGTTCGATGGTGTGCTCCAGTAACACTCGTGGTGGTGTCGTGTTACTGTGTTACTAACCTTGATTTACGTCATAGTTTTCGTAGTCGCAGAGGATGATGTAATTACTCTTGATATTGACGAGCGTTTGGCCATACTTTGCAACCAGGGGACAGGTTGGCGCCACTAGCTGAAGTACAGGTCGCAGAGTGCAGCCTAATTTCTTCAGATCTCAGCGTTTTTCTACACTCAACAACTATAGTAGTTGAGCCCAACAGCGTGCGGTATCAAATACCGAGTACAGTTTAGTTAATCCAGATTTAGATGTTCATTCGGCCATGCCCTACAACCAAAAAACCTTCAAGCTGCGAGAGCTGTAGTGCTGTCCTCACTGCGTGAGTCATTACTCCAGATCTTGTTGAACGTTCGGCCATGCTCTACGTCCAGGCCTGTGGCCCACACAAACTTTGACTGCTACCTAAAAAGTGAATCCATAACTGCATGCTTTTCATGTACTGGAGGTGACTTTCAAATACTTCGAATGGATGTTTCATAAGTTCTAAACGTCAAAGCGCATCGTCTAATGGTACAAATTTCTAAGCAGCCAAATATGCAATAGTGATCCCTCAATGCACTTGACTCATTATAACTATTTATTACTCTACTTATCGTAGCACTTGATGTATAGATGTTATGCATTTGCAAATTACACAAATTCCAAGAACATGATTTCAACAGCGCATAATACATAATTATTAATTAAGAAGGATATTTACCAGCTACGTCTAATTTTTGGTTTTCTTGTAAATAACTTGATACATTCTACTGCGTATTGTTACTCTTTTCATATAAAGTTACTAGATGTATTAGAGTATATATTTTATACTTTTCCGGTTTGAAGCAACACCAAAAAATTGTAAAAACTACAATTCTACAACTTTATCCTATATTTAGTGTATGGGGCCGCCCCTGTAGCAGTAATTTTACAGTAGTAGCTAGTTATCTTCTCTGAATGGCGAACTTTTCCCAAAAACTTTGTAATAGTACTTGTACGAATTTAATTTACTTCGCATCAATGGAACACATTACCATAAGTATGTTACTGTTTTATAGGTTTCACTGTATTAGATATTGGACAATAATATAATAAGCGGCCCATTCCCAGGGAGCGGTCAATGTACAGGTTTCGGTCCGTTCTAAGCTAATGCCTTGCTGGTACCTACAGATTTTAATTCAAATTTATCTATGAGGTAACTTCTCAAAATTTGCTGTAGCACTTCTACTGCTGAAGAATAAACACGCAAATAATTATTTCACTATTTGAATATAAAAATACGAGTGCTCTAGGAAGGTGCACTAACTTTGTGTGCGTTTAAATAGAAGGCTAACCAAACCGACGTTTTCTTCCTTGATTTTCTGTAGAGTGAAACGAAAGAAACGAGCGTGTGCGCCCGTGACCGAATAAAGCTGTGCGTGACGTCACAGCAGTGATGACATGGATGGCTTTATTTTGACAACGAGAAGGCACCCTCGTTGCTGTTTCGATTCTCTCTTGATTTTCAGTGCTCTCACGTCTATTTTGACTGTTTGCTACACGTTTTCCAACTGCACGTATTTTTTAAGCATGGAAATTATTTTTGCTCCCTATCTTTCCTATTAAGTGTTCCTGTGAAATTGCATGCGTGCTGTTTGCTTTCTTCACGTGCATTCTTATTGCTTTAACGGTGGTTGTTACGTTTGTTTTGAATAGAATATATAATTTTTAAGTCTTGCTTTTTGTGCCAATGTTAAGTGTAACTGCTTTACTCGCATATCTGCTCATTTCAAATTATCGACAGACGCTTGGCTAAGCTTACCAGGATGGACTGTAAATTTACTACTTATATTTCTTTTCTCTTATACTTAGATTTTAATACCGCTCTGGGTGAATGGAGATAGAATTATCAACTGAATTTAAACGTTTTGTGTTACTGGCGGCAACTTTAATTCCGCCCCTGAAGGCATCTTAGTCGTATGTAGTATCGATTTTTGATCATCAGAAACGGCGCGTTATTTCTTTCCCTGAAAACTCAATTACCATTCATTAAGCACTGACATATTTATTTGAAATCAGTATGTACTTTATAAAGTTTTCTGAATTATAGTTATGCGTAAATCCTCTGTCTGAAGTCGTATTTGATGCTACTTTTCTTGAATTTATTATTAACTGTTAATCCCAAAACTAAAGTTAAATTTGGTACTTTATTTCTTTAACTAAAGTTATATTTCATACTACAATTGTCGATTTTTTAATAATTGTTAATCCTCAAAATAAATTATATTTTATACTGCATTTCTTGGATTTATCATAAACTAGTAATCCTCAAACTAAACATATATTTGATACTGCATTGCCTGGATTTATTATTAACTGTTAATCACTAAAATAAAGTTATATTTGCTACTACATTTTTTCGAATTTATCCGTATTTTAACTCCTAATCAAACCGTACCTGATGACCTATTTTCCAGCTTTATATAGCTAATTTTTAAATACATATTACAATAATATACTTTGAGTTACATTTTCTAGATTAAATATATTTTTTAATTTCTCATCATAAAGTTGTATTCTATGCTGCGTTTCCTAACAGTTTGAGCAATAAGTACGGTCTAAATTATTTTCTGTTGATTAATCTTCATTATTTACTTTTAATTTTTATGTATCTTTTCTAATATTCGTTACGTGTATATTCATTTTAAAATTACTGAAGTTACTCCCGCAGCATTCGTAAATCACGTATTTTTGTTTATATTTCTTCAGTTATCTATGCCATTTCCCAATGTTTTCTTTTTGTTTTAACTTCTATGTTTTAGTTGCATGTACCCATATTTTCGTTTTATCTTCCCAATTACTCCATGTGTATATATTTACCTTCGTTGCATTTTCCTTCTTTCGCCTGCCACCGCCATCTCTCATTCTAACCTTACCTCTTATAATTTTCCTGTGTAAATTTTGCATGAATTTCATGTTTCGTTTCCTCTGTTTTGGGTTCATAGAAATATTAATTTAAAGTTTTGGTTTACTGAAATGGAAAAATTAAAAAAAGAACAATCTATGTATATAATTAAATTGGCCCTTATTTTTAAATTGCCATTTGAATACAACGCCACAAATTTGATTACGAAACGTGGCATTTTTTATAATAAAAAATATACATATGTCAGTCAGATGATGCTCTGGTTTCCGCAAATTTATTACAGCATAATTATTGATAGTGCATGATTGGAAATTTTAAAATTGATTCCATGTCATGTGATTTGGCTTACGTATGGTGTGTGTTTTTTATTTGTTATTGTACAAATGTTTCTTTTCATACGAGCTGTTGAGGTGCATCGTGTAATAGACTTGCTGTAGGGTTAGTGAATTCAGCGGTGCCGCGTAGGATCGCGTTTTGTTGCCCTGCGAAGTTAAGACTTCGAGGCTTGACTTGCGTGGAACATCAGACAGGTGCTCTGGCTTCGACCCATGGAATTGAATATCAGGCGTTAACCCTTAATCGATTACCATTGACACTTAAAGAAACTCAATCTTGCTTCGTAAAATGAAGTTTCCTGACGGCTCACCGTAATCAGGTTGCTTTTAAGAAAGCAAGACGATTCATATTGGCGAGGCCAACGTTCCTGTGTGAAAATTCGGGCAAATCATGTCTTGAAATCTTAGATTCGTTGTCCAATCACTGGCGCCCTCAATTCTGGCTTGAAAATCTTCATTTAGTCTATTAATTTTTAGAGTCTTTCCGAATATTCCTATCTGCATGAAAACGTTACGCTGAGGTTAGACACGCACATAGGTGTTTACAATGTGTGTGCTAATATGTATTCATGCTCCATTATTGTTAAATTCTATATTATATGACCTTGAACTAGGTTTATTATTATTATTATTTCTTCTTAATTTAATGTCAAATTAAGATAATACAAACAATTCTCTATGCCTCGTCTTTCGATAAATAGTACTAATTCGTTGCATTACAAGTTCTGCAGTCCTTCGATCATTCTGAACTTTGAGCTGCACGTTAGAACAATTAGTGTCTTCAAGCCTCATCATGATATTCTAAATAACCTCTCAAGTACTGTATGCATAACTGTTAATTTCAAATTCTCTTTTCTTCATTTTTAACTTCCTATAGTGAAATAATTATATTAAAAACTAGTGTCGACTGCAGCCATGCAATCCTCTGGGACCTTTCAAGAATTCATCTGCAGCACGAACCAGTGCATGTGGGTTTCTCAGTTGCGATGTGCTGTTCACACGGCGTTAACTTTTACCTTATTAATCTGGGTGGCAATACGCACGTAACGCTGCGCATAATAGCCATAAGCTGACTGTAAAATATGTTGCATCATTACAGGACGACGCCGTCCAATCGCCCGTGCCGAAGAAGAGAAAGAAGGACAGCAAGAAGGCGGAGCAAAAGCCTGCCAAATCAGAGACAAAGATGGATGTCTCTGCTGAGAAGATGGAAGTCGAGGAGACAGAGAAGAAGCTCGCGTCTCTGGAGCAGAGAATAAAGTCGCTAGTTGATTTTGACGTAGCAGATCAGCTGATGTCCCTGCAGGTGAGTGATGGGAAGCATTCACGACCGGAATCATAAATAATAATCAATTAGTTCTTTTATTATCAAGTCTGATGTTTTAGCATGTCTGGCAAGCAAATTCATCTATTAATCTGCCATCTAGTTAGTTGCTGCAATCTTTAGCTTGAGGGTGATCTACAAATCGCATTCATTGCCTAGTCAGATTTAAAGCTACTTATGTTCACAGCGATGAAATCAGTTCACTGGCGCAATAATAAGATTAAATATAAAGTTAACAGTATAAAAACTGCGCAGTTTGTCCTTCCGTTCGTCTGTCACGCCGAGAAGTGACACTGAGCCCAAAGCCCGTCCTCAAGGGCACCATCAGGAAGCAAAGAGCGTAACGGGAGGACTCACAAAAAATTAGCAGCAAAAAGTGACGTCACATCGGCGAATCTATGGCTGAGCAGCCTAGGAGTATTTTAACTAATTTCACCAGAAAAATCGTCTTAAATTGCAAAATTTATCTCTAG
>LQNS02001155.1:8847234-8867610 GCA_001587735.2 Parhyale hawaiensis
AGTCACGAAAGTTATTAAAGAACCCGAAGTTACGACAAAACTGCGTACCATCCGCAAAAGGATCATTAAGAAAATCGTATTCATTGACGGCAAGCCTGTTGAGACCACAGAAGAAGTGGATGAGCCCGAAGAGACTGTGAAAATGTTCATTGGTGATGTTCCCACTAAAGTCACAGAAGTCATTGAAGAACCAGATGTGACAACTCAACTACGCACCATCTGCAAGAGAATCGTTAAGAAGATTATATACATTGATGGCAAGCCTGTTGAAACTACTGAAGAAGTAGACGAGCCCGAAGAGACTGTTGAAACGTTTACTGGTGATGTTCCCACTGAAATCACAGAAGTCATTGAAGAACCCGAGGTGACATCTCAACTACGCACCATCCGAAAGAGAATTGTTAAGAAGATCGTATACATTGACGGCAAGCCTGTTGAGACCACCGAAGAAGTGGACGAGCCCGAAGAGACTGTGGAAATGTTCACTGGTGACGTTCCTGCTGAAGTCATTGAAGAACCAGAGGTCACTACTCTACTACGCACCATCCGAAGGAGAATCATTAAGAAGATTGTGTACATTGATGGCAAGCCTGTTGAAACTACTGAAGAAGTAGACGAGCCCGAAGAGACAGTACCACTTTTATCTTGCGACATGGCTGACCTCGCAAGCAAGGCTTCTTTGCATACTGTTACTGGAGCTGAGAGTATCAATGATTCCTTCATTCCTGGAACTATAGATGAAATTCCTGTCACTTCTCCTGAAGACACGAACTCTCCTGAACGGTATGGCACTATTTACGTCACAGACTCTGTCGTTGTTAAGGCCAAGAATGTTAACATCTTTAGGCGGATAGATTCCCCTGAATCTGGTGATATTGTTGAAGATACGAAAGAAACTCCTGTGGAGACACTTTACGTTTCTGACAGCTGCAGTATCCCAGAGCCAATATCGCTTCATCAAATGCCGGAGTACCCTAAAGATTCTCAGCCAATACCTGGAGATGTTATCCGGAAGATAAAGCTCGATACCAATCAGCCTGTCCTTACAGAGGAAATCTCTGACCCAGAAAACATAACTAGAAAGGTTCATGTGCGTGTGGTTCGTCGAGACAAGTATGTCATCAAAAAGAAACGCATCATTGATGGAGTTCCCTCTATCATTGAAGAGGTTGTTGAAAAACCTGATGTCGAGTATGGAGTTGAAGAAAGATGTGTCTTATCCGAAAACGATGAAATCCTTCCTGAAGATGAGGAAGAGCGCAAAGGTTCTTCCGTCTCCGATGACTTCGAAATTATATCCCATGACGAATTGGATGTGCTCGATGTATCTGATGACATTGACTCTTCTCAGCCACTTCTTACCTCTGAAAGCCCTGATATTGTTGAAGAAGTTGAGACTTCATCTTTTGAAGTACAACCTGTGTCTACTGGCCTTGAAACTATTACTGAAGTTACAAATGAGTCTATTACCGAAGAATCCCCCGTCAAGCTGAAGCCGATCCTAACAGCTAAGCCAGAACTAGCACCATCTGAACCGGAACCTCTACCCGTTAGTTTTGACATTAGCCCTGTCAAGATAATTGATATTGTTGGAACTATTGAATCTGTGCTCGATCCTGTACAGCAATTAGTTTCAGAAACCGCTAAGTCCCCTGAAGAACCTGCTAACATTAGTACGAAACATATAGATGGTTCAAATTCTGGTGCAGAAACACTCCTTGTGGATGACAAGCATGCACCTGGAGAAGCACTTGTTGGCGACTTTGGTGCCGATAATACTGATCGTAAGACACCTAACCAAGACACTGATAGGAAGAGTTCTGTCGCCAGCGAAGCGAGCTCTGAAGCTCACTCCGTTGAGTTTGAAGTTATTGATATAACTGAAATTCCCACTGACACAGCACTTTCTAAAGATGAAGACCAACCTCTTTCCTCGCCTTCTGACGTAGAACCAGTGCCAACGCCTTCAAAGCCAGATGAACCAGTGCCAACACCTTCAAAACCAGAGGAACTATTTCCAACGCTTCCACAGTCTGAGGAATCGTTTCCAACTCATGAACAGCCTGAAAAACCATTCCCAACGCTTTCACATTCTGGAGAACAGGTCCTAGTGTCTTCACAGCCTGAAGAACCGTTCCCAACTCCTTCACAGCCTGAAGAACCGTTCCCAGCTCCTTCAGAGCCTGACGAATCGTTCCCATTCACACAGATAGATCAAGATCGTGATGGACTTCCTGCTGCTGTACCTGAAGCCACTAAACCAGATTTGCAGCAAGCAATGCTTGACAGTGCCACCACGGAGCCAATTTCATCTGATGTCAAAACCGCTCCTACGACACCGGTTTTCGATTCTGGTGATAGCAAGACAGACTTTCCTGATGTTAGTTTTGTCTCGTCATCGGTCCATGTTATGCCTGACGATCCACGCACTTCGTTCAAAAAAGAGATCGATTTTTCTGTATACTCCTCTCCTGATGCTGCTCCCATAGCTCTCCCAATTAGTGCCTCAACTGCTGCAGCGCCTGATGTGACCTTCAAAAAAATCGATGAAGAGAAGGAGCAAAGTCCATTTGCTCAGCCTGCAGAGCTTGCTACACCAGAAAAAGCTCCAGAGGAAGTCGCTTCTATTGCTGTTGAAGATAAAGCAGTGCATGTTGCTTTCCCTTGCCCTTCTGAAATTCCAAATGCAAAAGACACTAAGCCTGAATTACCTGTCCCTGCTCCTTCTGGCGAAGAATTTGCCAATGTTGATGTCACTAATACAGATGTTCCTATTTCGGTAACTATAGTTCCCTCTTCCCAAGTACCTTTCTACGGAAAAACAAAGACTGAAGATTTAGAAGAGCCTATAGAACCTGTCATGTTTGAGGTTTCACCGGCACAGGATGCACCGTTTTATGATGTTTCAGATCACATTCAAGAGCCAAGTCCCTGCGTTACCGAAGAACCTAAGATAGAATTCGATACAATATCTACTCCAAGAGATAGTGAATTTCAAGTAAAATCGGTCTACGCGGTGGACACATACGATCAACCTTCTGCTGTTGTGTCCTCTCGTATAGAGGCCGACATTCCCCCCGCCCCTGCTCCGATTTTTGAAGATGCACCAATCTTAGATTCAGTTCCATTTGCGTATCCGAGTGAATTAAAACCGCATGAAAACTCAGGCAAACCCGAGCAAACCTCAAAAGCAGTACCTGGTGAACCAAAAGATATCCCTGGAGTTGAACGTAACGATATCTCTGAAGTTGAAGAACTAAACGAAACATCGGATGAATTTATCGGTGTTACAAAGGAGATTGCAGTCGCTGAAGTTGCTGAAACGACTTTTCCTACACCTTCAGAAACACCTAATGCCGAAGATATTGCACCTGTTGCTCATATTGAAACGTCTTTCCCTGTTCCGTCAGAAATACCTGATGCTGAAGATGTAGGGTCTGTTGCTCCTATTGCACCGATACCAGTGGAAGAATTTACAGAAGTTGAGCCTACTGCATTAGTATCACCCACTCTTTTAGATGAGAAGGAGGCGTCTATTTTCAAAGCTCCTGTGTATGAGAAAGCGAAGGAAAAGCCAAAAGTTGAAAGTATCGACATCGTAGAATTTGAACATGTCAGTCCAAAAGATATAGCACCAGAAGAAACGAACCGTCAAGATGAAAAACCTTTTTGGGGTGATACTGAAGCTCCCCGCGTTACGTTTGATACCAGCCATGTTCCTGAAGACAGCGCTCCAGTCGGTTCAGTTCTCACCAAAGAGCTTTACGAATATGCTACTCCTAGTCAGGAAGCGCCAATTGATGAAGACATTACGCCAGCTCCCACGCCTGTCTTCGAGCCTGAGAAAGAGACTTCTTCTGAACCTTTCGCAGCACCTGTCGAGCTCGAAGAAAACCCCGCAGATGAAGTAGTGGAAGTTGAAGAAGAGAGCGTCAGAGTCATAGAACCGGAACGATTTATCTCTGATGAGCCTTGTGATGCGCTGTCTGCTCCCAGTGCTGACCTAACTTCAGCTGCATCAGAAGATAATACTACTACAGAGTTTCCCTCTCCATCAGAGATCCCTGACGCTAATGATACTGCCCCTGTAGTTGTGGAAGAACCTACGGAAATAGAAACTTTCCATGATATTAAGAATGAGGATTACAGATCTCCTCAGTTTGAGGATGAAAATGTAACCACTGCGTTTGAATATGAAGTATATGACAAAACTGTACCAAATAAAGAGGAACCTATAGAAACTGTTGAATTTGAGCGTCCCCAGAGTCCTGTTGATCTTGAAGACCAGGCAGATCACCGGGATTCCACTACTGCTTTTGTTGGTGAGGCACCCACGGTACAGTTTGATACAGTCAGCTCTCCCAAAGATCCAGAGACGGTACCGAGGTCCACTTTTAGTTCTGACACTTATCCTGAGTTCCCTTCCTCTGTCTCACCGTCCACTATATCTAATGATCCTCCTCCTGCACCAGCACCTGTTTTTGTTTCTAAGGAAGTTGAACTTTCTGACCCTATTGCCTCACCCACTGAATTCAGTGAGTTATCTAAGTCACCTTACAATCTTGTCACTGTTTCTGTAGAGAGCTCTGCACCTTTTCCTGTTCCATCTGAAATGCCTTGTGCTAAAGATATCTACTCTGAATATCCAATTGTCAGTGATAGTAGCGAGAAATTCCCTCAGCCGGACTTCACTGTTATCAAAGAAAGGAATGAGACACCTGGAACCCAGGTGACTGTGTTCGATATAACGCTCTACCCAACAATCGACCAGAATAGTGTTAGTGATCATATTGATCCACCCACGGATTGCACTTTCACGTTGGGTAACATTGATGATATTTGTGAACCTGTTCGAGATAAACCTGTCGATAGTTTTCCCGATATCTCGGAATTCCCGAAACCAAAAGGCGATTCCACTACTTTGCCTCCATTATCAACACCGATTCACTTCTGTGACCATACTTATCCAGATCGTGAAGAAATAATTGTTGAGAAAATTGATATCGATATGCCACCAGCTCCTGTGCCAGACTTTAGCTCTACATCGCCGTCTCATGACGCAGAACGCTTCGCACTTCCTAAGGAACTGTCTAAAACCGATGGTGTCTCTCTACTTGAATTGCAGGTGTCTGAAACTGCGTTAACACCCAGTATCCCATGTGAAACTGAGAGTGAAAGCTTCCCTGTCGACGAAACTGTGGAGAAGACCGAAAGCGTGACTCCTCATAAACTTGAAGACATCCCTGCAGAAGTAGCCGCGAAGCCGTTTAATGCCGATGACTTCCCGCCTTTGATTAAGCCAAATGCAAGTGCCAAACCAGAACTAGTTATGCCAGAAACGTTGCCGACTGTATATCTACCTGGAACAATAGACGAGAAGATCGACGCAAGTGAGTTTGATTCAACATCTGCTAGACCGGTTCAAGATACGGCCGTGCCCAAAGTTGAGACGAGTGAAGCAATAGAATTACCTATAGAACCAGTTAAAACTGGCACGGATACGGGTGTTGTTCCTTCTGTGATAACAGAAGTAGTTGAAGAATTTGAAGCTCCGACTGTGTTGCGAACTATTCGTAAGAGAATCATCAAGAACATCATTTATGTCGACGGAAAGCCTATTGAAACCACTGAGGAAGTGGATGAGCCCGACGAGATGGTAGAAACCTTCCCTGTTGATATGCCAACAACTATCTCAGAAATATCGATGGAACCACCGGTAACAACTGAACTTCGCACCATCCGTAAGAGAATTGTTAAGAAAATCATTTACATTGATGGTAAACCGGTAGAAACCACCGAAGAAATCGAAGAGCCTGAGGAAACCGTGGAAACCTTCACTGGAGATGTGCCGTCTGAGGTGACAGATGTGGCTGAGGAGCCAGGCTTGACTACAGAAGTGAGAACTATCCGTACGAGAATCATTAAGAAAATCATCTATATCAACGGAGAACCTGTAGAAACAACAGAAGAAGTAGAAGAACCAGAGGAGACGGTGGATATATCCCCTGGTGATGTTCCTTCCGTAGTCACTTCAATTATTGAACCTGAGGTTAGGACCCAACTGCGTACAGTCCGTAAGCGAATGATCACGAAGATCATCTACATCGACGGAAACCCTGTGGAAACTACTGAAGAAGTAGATGAGCCCGACGAAACGGGAGAAACCTGCACCGATGATGTGCCAAGAACCGTTACAGAAATTTTAGAAGAACCGCAAGTTACTACCGAACTTCACACTATTCGTAAGAGAATCATCAGGAAAATCATTTACATTGATGGTAAGCCTGTAGAAACCACTGAAGAAATCGAAGAGCCAGAGGAAGCAGTGGAAACTTTCTCTGGAGATGTGCCTTCTGAAGTCACAGAAATGGTCGAAGAGCCGGGTGTATTCACAGAATTCAGAACTGTCCGTAAGAGAATTATCAAGAAAATTGTATATATCAACGGAGAACCTGTTGAAACCACTGAAGAAGTGGTTGAACCCAACGAAACGGCAGAAACTGTCATCGATGATGTACCAACTACCGTTACAGAAATATTGGAAGAACCACAAGTTACTACTGAATATCGCACAATTCGTAAGAGAATCATCAAGAAGATCATTTACGTTGACGGTAAGCCGGTAGAAACCACCGAAGAAATCGATGAGCCAGAAGAAACGGGGGAAACTTTCACTGGAGATGTCCCTTCTAAAGTCACAGAGGTGGTCGAGGAGCCAGGCGTATTAACAGAATTAAGAACTGTCCGTAAGAGAATCATCAAAAAAATTGTATATATTAACGGAGAACCAGTGGAAACCACTGAAGAAGTAGAAGAACCGGAAGAGACCGAACAATCTGCTCGCACTGATGTACCTGCCTTAGTTACTGAAGTAGTCGAAGAGCCTGAGGTAACTACCGAACTCAGAACTATTCGCAGGAAAATCATCAAGAAGATCATATACATTGATGGAAAACCGGTAGAAATCACTGAAGAGGTAGAAGAACCGGAGGAAAGGGTTGAGCAATATACTGGCGATGCACCATCGGGTGTCACTTCTGAGGTTGTCGAAGAACCTGATGATACTACAAAAACTATAACCATTTGTAAGAAAATCATTAAAAGGACTGTTTATATCGATGGAGAGGCTGTTGAGACCACTGAAGAAGTAGAAGAAGGCGAAGATTCCGCTAGTCAGCCTCTTGACGTTCCCCGCTCTTTAGAAACGGTTACTCGAGAAATTTTTGAGCCATACACTCCGGGAACCATCGAAGATGTTGATTCTCCTATTCCTCAGGAAACACCTGAAACTCCTCCCTCTGAAGTGAAACCTGTTGCATTAGCACGCGAACCCATGAGTGAAAGCATTGCGCCAACTTCGACTGTAACTGAACCAAAAGTAGAGACGAAGTTGCCGGGCTTAATGCAAGCCACTCTTGGTGTTATTGGTGGGCTTCTTACATCCCAGACTCCTGCTGCACCTGTGGTAACACCAAGCGTTGCCGTTGCTGCTGAAAGTGTGCCATATGTACTGGGAGCACTAGACGCTGCTAAACGCGTTATCACTGGTGGCATTGATGTACAAGATGAACTAACCGACACTAAGAAAGCTAAAACGCCAAAGCAAGAGCCTGCACAAGAAGTTGAATCGCTAGTCGAATCCGAAAGTCCAAAAGTATGCGCAGTCGATGACGAAAGTGATCAATCATCAATGCTTCCAGAAACAGTTTCTGCTCCAGCTGAGAAAAAGAAAAAGAGGAAGAAGAAAGGCAAGACTCCAAAGGATAGTTTGGCCGAAGATACCATAGTTTCTACTCAGCAGGAGGATGAACCTGAATTGGAAGTACTTACGCCTCAGTGTCTTGAGCAAGTGGTAGAGCCACTGCCTACGTCGGAGGAGCACGTTGAAGACGACAGCCAATCTGCTGATGTTAAAGCTGAAGTTGTCCCTAAGAAATCGAAGAAAAAGAAGAAGAAGATCAAATCTGCTCCTGAAACGGAACATGAAGAAATCGTTTCAAAAGAAGACCTTGCATCTGAAGCAAAATCTGAAAAATTAATCACTAAAGAACCGCAGAAGCATAAAGAAGAGCTGCCTGAGCCACAGCTTGAAAAATTAACAACCGAAGAGCCACAAAAGGAAGAGGAAGATTTTGAGTCTAAACCTGATAAGTTAACCGACGTAGAACCGAGTACGCAAGAGCCCGCGGATGACACCCCTCGTATAGATACTACAGAGTCTAGTGTATCGGGGGTAGAAGAAGAAAAGAAACCCAAGAAAAAGCGAGGCAAGCGCAAGAAAGGAGCGCCTGAGGGCAAAGATGAAATACCAAGAAAGCCTGATTTAGCTGACTCTAAGGAGACCGCACCCACTCAACCTGATCTAATTCCGAGTGACACCTCTCCACCGGTGTCAGATCAACCAATGGATCCCGGGATGGCAAGTGATGATACGCTCAGAGATGGCGACGATGAATTTGACGTAACGGACGAGGTCGCTGTTGTTATGCCCGTTGAAGAAAATGTAAGTATAGAAAAAGAGGCGGAACCGGTTATTTCAAAACCAGAAGTTGAACCAATTGTTTCGAAAGCAGAACAGGTGCAACCAGTTGTTTCTAAACTCGTGGAGGTGGAGCCAGTTGTTTTGAAACCAGGAGAGAGTGAATCAGTTGTCAGAACAGAAGAGATGGAAACCATTGTTTTGAAACAAAAAGAGGAAGAGCCTGTTCTTGTGACACCAACGGAGGCGGAAATTATTGTTTCAAAACCAGAAGAGGTGGAGAGTGTTATTTCGGCTCCAGAACAGATGGAGCCAGTGGTTATCACAGCAAAAGAGGTTGAAACCATTGTTTTGAAACCAGAACCGGTAAAGTCAGTTATAATGAAAACAGAAGAGATGGAAACCCTTCGTTCGGAACGAGAAGTGGTGGAGCCTGTTCTATCGAAACCCAGAGAATTGGAGCCAGACATTTCGAAACCAGAAGAGGTGGAGCCAATTGTTAGCAGGACAGAAGAGACTGAAACCATTGTTTCGAAACCAGAAGACGCTTGGCCAGTTTCGTCGAAACCAGAAGAGGTGAAGTCAGTTCTGTCGACACCAGAAGAGTTGGAGCCAGTTCTTTCGAAACCAGAGGAGGTAGAGCCAGTTCCGTCAAAACCGGAAGAGGTGGAGCCAGATCTGTCGAAACCAGGAGAAATGGAGCCAGTTTCAAAACCAAAAGAGGTGGAGCCAATGATTATCAGAACAGAAGAGGTTGAAACTATTGCTCCGAAGCCAGAAAAGGTGAAGCCTGTTATTATGCAAACAGAAGACGCGGAAACCCTTGTTTCAAAACCAGAAGAGGTGGGGCAAGTTTCGTCGAAACCCGGAGAAGTAGAGCCAGTCATTTCGAAAGAAGAAGAGGTAGAGCCAATGGTTAGCAGAACAGACGAGATTGAAACTATTGTTTCGAAACCAGAAGAGGTAAAGCCTGTTGTTTCAAAAACTGAAGATGTTGAAACCCTTGTTCCGAAACCAGAAGACGTGGTGCCAGTTTCTTCGAAACCAGAAGAAGTGGAGCCAATTCCGTCGAAACAAGAAGAGGTGGCGCCAGTTCCGTCGAAACCAGAACAGACGCAGCCAGTTTTGTCGAAGCTAGAGGAGATAGAGCCAATTCCGTTAAAAACGGAAGAGGTGAAGCCAATTTCATCGAAACCAGAAGAGGTAGAGCCGCAGGTCATTCCTGTCATCGACGCTGGTACAAGTGTGATCGAGCAACAACTCGAAGTAATAATTGACCAAAGACCTGTTGGTGAAGAACCAGTTGCCCTTGAACCTGAAACAGCTAAGCCTAGTGAACCTTCTGAAGATGTTCCGTCAGTAACAACTGCAGCTGAACTTTCATCTTTTGGTGAGATTCACAAGAGCACTCAACCTAGCGAAGATTCTTTCGACCTTCCTAGTACGGATATTTCTGTGGCTGACGAGCCTGCCCCCAAGAAAAAGAAGGCTAAGAAGCGAAGAGGAAAAAAATCTGAGCAGGCTGATAAACCTACTGATGCAGAATTGACCGATTCGGCGTCGAAAGACGAAAAGGACATTACAACACTCGAAAATAAGCCTGAAGAAAGAGTGCCCATTGAGGAAACAATCAAATCTGAAAAGTACGCCGAAGAGGCTCCATTGGTTCCAGAAGATTCCAAAAATACTAGAGAGGAAACTACATCTGAGGTACATGAGCCTGATGAATCTCCAGTTACTCGAAAGAAGCCCTCAAAAAAGGATAAGAAAAAGAAAAAAGACAAACAACCTGCTGCTCCAGAAGCAGAAAACAAAGAATTACCTAAGGAAGTTGCTCCTGAGCCTGTTATCACACTGAAGGAGCCTGAAAGTGCGTCTCCAGGTGCTAAAACGTTAGAACCTCTTGCAGTTCCTGAAGAACCGACAGTTGCGCCGGCTGAATTGCTGAACGAACGTCCTTTGGAGCCATGCAAAGAAGTGCCCTCTGAAGAAGTAACTGATAGATATGTACCATTCGGCCGTGATGACATCCCTGAAGAACCTGTAAGACAAGTCACGGAAGTGCGCGAAGAAATTATTGAGAAGAGTGAAGTTACGCTAGCGGAACCAACTCTACCTCCTCCGGGGACTCAAATGATCTCAGTTACTACTCCGGTTTCAGAAATTACTGAAATCTCTGTGGCTACTACTGAAGACGCACCGGATATAAAGCCAGCCAAAGTCAAAGAAGAGGCACCGCAGGCTCAGGCACCTGACGAACCTTTGACTAAAAGTGAAGAGCTACTTCCTGTAAGAGCTAAAATTTCTGATGACATTCGACCTGAAGAACCGTCAGAAGACACGACTCCTATCGGTGAGCTCGAAGTTAGCCCAATTGCAGCTGAGCGCGAGCCGTATTCACCTGAGAAGGATACATGTGAAACACTTCCCGAAGGAGAGCCTGAGACTAGTGGAAAGAAAAAGAAGAAAAAGCAGAAGAAAAAGAAGAAGTCCCCGTCACTCGAGAAAGAAGTGAAGCCTGGCGAAGACGTTCTCGGAAAGAAATTATTGCCCGCGGAGTCCGAGGACCAACCTGATCACGAGGAAGCACCGAAGCAGCTTGGCGTCGCTCATGTTGAACCTACCAGTATCCCTGATTCTGTTTCGCAAGAGAGTCCTTATCGTTCACTAGTTTACATTGGTAAAGAACCTAGTCCGGATGCTATTAGAGAGCCTATGCCTCTTCCTGTAGGGGTTCCTGAACGCATTTCTCCTGAACTTGTTTCATCAGTTGAGAAACCTGAAACAGTAGAACGGGAAGAAAGTGGTGTAATCAATACACCAAAAACTTTGGTATCTGATGTGCCTGATGATAGTAGAGAAAGTGTTACAGACACTAAGATTGTCACCAAAACCATCGTTAAACAATACATTCGCAAAATTGTATATATCAATGGCGAGCCCGTTGAAGTCGAGGAAGAAATTCCCGAAGGCGAAGAAGTAGACACAACCGAAGGTGTGATAATAACAAAAACTATCATTCGCAGATACATCACAAAGATTTCGTATATTGACGGCAAGCCTGTTGAAGTAGAAGAAGAAGTTGCTGGAAACGAAGATGATGCTCCTGTTGAAGCTGAGAAAATTGTTGTTTCGCCTGAAGCGGCGATACAGGAAGCAAAGGTGCCTGAAAGTGATATAACTCCAATGCCGGAACCTAAAGAACCAAAGGTCTCGGAAAGAGATTCAGCCCCGGCGAGTGAGCCTGAAATGACGCTTGAAGAACCAAAGATACATGATAGCAATTCAACTCGAGCGCCTGAATCTGAAGAAGTAGAGGTATCGGAAAGGGAATCTGCTCCTGCGCCTGAAGAACCAAAGGTGTCAGAAATAGATTCAGCTCCAGTGCCTGAGCCTGAAAAACCAACGCTGCTTGAAGTAGATTCTACTCCAGTGCCTGAGACTGAAGAACCACAGAAGCCTGAAAGCGATTCACCTCCAGCGCCCGAACCTGAAGTGACGCCTGAAGAAGCACAGGTGCCTAAGAGCGATGTAGCTCCAACGCTTAAGCCTGAAGAACCAAAAGTGCCTGAAAGAGAATCAGCTCCAACGCTTGAACCTGAAGAACCAAAGGTGCTGGAAACAGATTCAGCTCTAGCTCCAGAGCCTGAAGCGATCTTTGAAGGATCAGACGTGCCTAAGAGCGATGTAGCTCCAACCCTTGAGCCTGAAGAACCAGCAGTGTCTGAAAGCATTGCAGTTCTAACGCCTGGGTCTGAAGAGCCAAAGCTGCTTGAAAGCGATGCAGCTCCATCGCTTGAACCTGAAGTGATACCCGAAATACCAAAGGTGCCTGAGGGCGATGTAGCTCCAACGCTTGAGCCTGATGCGTTGCATGAAACACCAACGATAACTGAAAGCAAAATAGCTGCTGCCCCTGTGCCTGAGGCAATGCTGGAAACACCAAAGATTCATGAAGTAGATTTAGGTCCAATTCCTAAACCTGAAGAATCCATTGAGATTGAAGAACAGGCTGACCCTACAATCACAACTAAGACAATTATTAAGCGCTACATAAGAAGGATTGTGTACATCGACGGGAAGCCTGTCGAAGTTGATCAAGAAGTAAATGTTCCTGAGGGTGAAGAAATCGACTCAACAGGAGGAGTTATCATTACCAAAACTATAGTTCGACGCTTCATTACGAAGATTATTTACATCGATGGCAAACCTGTTGAAGTAGAAGAGGAAGTTGAGACACCGGAAGAAAGAGAAGAAATTCCTTCTGAAATTGTGCCTGTACCAGTAGAACCTGCTGAAGCAGAACCTCTTGCAGTTACTCAAGAAGCTCCTACTGCTGAAGTACCAGCTGAACTTACAGTCCTGACTACAGAACCCGCCGAAGTAGAGCGTACCTCAGTTCCTGTAGAAGAGTATCCTGATCATGTGCCTGAACCTGAACAAACCTCTGAAGCAGAAGAGCAGGTTGAACCTAAAGTCATAACTAAGACTATAGTTAAACGCTACATCAGAAAGATTGTCTACATCGATGGAAAGCCAGTCGAAGTTGATCAAGAAGTAAATGCGCCCGATGATGAAGAAGTTGACTCAAGAGAAGGCGTAATCTTTACTAAAACCATTATTAAACGATACATTACTAAGGTAATTTACATCGACGGTAAACCTGTTGAAGTAGAAGAAGAAATTGAGACACCGGAAGAAGTTGAAGAAATTCCATCGGAAATAGTGTCTATACCAGTAGAACCTGCTGAAGCAGAACCTGTTGCAGTTACTCAGGAAACTCTTCTTGCTAAAGTGCCAGTTGACGTTACCGTCATGACTACAGAACCCGCCGAAGAAGATGTCTCAGTTCCTGCAGAGTATCCTCTTGCAGAAGGGTATCCTGTTCAAGTGCCTGGACCTGAAAAACCCTCTGGCACAGAAGAGCAGGTTGAACCTAGAATCACAACTAAGACCATCGTGAAACGCTACATCAGAAAGATTGTCTACATAGATGGAAAGCCAGTCGAAGTTGATCAGGAAATAAATGGGCCTGAGGAAGAGGAAGTCAACTCAACAGAAGGCGTAATCATTACTAAAACTATTATTAGACGATTCATTACCAAGGTAATTTACATCGATGGCAAACCTGTTGAAGTCGAAGAAGAAATTGAGACACCGGAAGAAACTAAAGTAAGTCTCTCTGAAGTTGCTCCGGTTGCAGCAGAACCAGAAAAGGCAGAACCTATTCCACTTACGCAAGACTTTCCTCGTTCTGAAATGCTATCTGAAGTTACGGTAGTAACTGCAGAACCCGCTGAAGTGGAACGTATTGCAGTTGTTGAAGAGCATCCTGTTGAACAGCAAGATGACCAACGCCATCAACAAGATCGACCTGAAGAGACGGAAGAATCTCAGATCATAACGAAAACAGTCATTAAGCGTTACATCAAAAAGATTGTTTATATTGATGGCAATCCTGTTGAAGTTGAGGAAGAAATAGACGTACCTGAAAGCGAAGAAGCGAGTCTCCCTCCAGAAGTGATTACAAAAACCATTATTCGCCGATACATAAGGAAAATCGCGTACGTTGATGGCAAGCCAGTGGAGGTGGAGGTTCCAGAAGATGAGGGAATTGTCACAGGCCCCGACGTGGCTCCAGCTCCTGTTGAAGCCGTTGGAGTTCAATTTCAACCTCTGTCTGCTACAGAACAGCCTGGTGAGCCAGCGCAACCGTCTCAGCTTCAGCCTTTGGACCAAAATGAGGAAACCAAAATTATTTACGAGTGGGAAATTATCAGACAAATAATCCAGACGAAACGCAATTCTCCAAGAGGAACGCAAACGGATGAGATGATTGTTTCTCTGAGCGGTCCCTCTGTCGAGAACCCAGCCGGCGAAGTTAATTCTGACATGCAAAATTTGAAGGTTGCTTTGCGTAACAAAGATCCTGCTGCTGCCAGGAAGATGATGACCAACGTATTGCGCACACTTACCGTTTGGATTGAAGTAATCGAATATCAGATCCAGACATTGCGGAGAATCAAAACTCCTCAGGAACGCAATGCCAAGCATAATCATCTCAAGAATGAACTGGTCATCATTGATGGCAAACTAAATGAGTTGCAGAAGGCTGCTAAGGATGCTGAAGGTCTCATAGATGATGAAACCCTTGCGGCCGTGGATGAAGCAGTTCTGTCACTGAGAAGCCAGGTTGCTGACATTGAAGAGTGCCGTGAAAGGGAAGAGAAAACTGCCCGTGAAGCTGACGAACGGTTAAAGAGATATCGCCACGTTGTTGGATCTGCTGGTAAGAATGCGAAGAGAATCAAGTCTCAACTAATGGCCATCCAAGAAGAACCAATTCCTTGTGATGAAAAAGTAGATAAACTTGGCAGTCTCATCGGAGAAAATGATGAAGCGAAGGATACAGTTCATGGCTTAATTCTTGACTCTGGAGAAACTGCTCCTGGCAAAGAATTGGAAGATGAATTGGCTGGCGTTCAGGCCGAATTGCGAACCATTAACTTATCAGCTGACAAAGAACTTGAGCGCTTGCTGCAAATGACCACGTCTACCACCGAATACGAAGAAACTCTTGAGGAACTTACCGAACTTATTCGTGCTGCTGAAAATGCCTTGAACGTTAGGATATCTGTTAGAGACATTTCACAATTAGAGGACACTATACAGAAGCACCGTAGGTTGTTCACGTCGTTGCGGCAGTGTCAGAAGGTGCTGGAGTCTCTGGACAGTGCTCTGGAACCCAACAAACGGGTTCACTACCATCAGCTGTACTCTACCTCATACATGCAAGCCTCCGCATTGCTGGATAAGGCTAGCAAGAGACAACACCAGCTTTCAATACTTAAGGCGGACTGGATACGCCTTCTGGAACAGCTGGAGCATGAGAAGAATTGGCTCTCCACTGTCGTTGGGGAAGTTGATGACCTACACACTGTCTCCTCAACAAGCTACAAAGAAAACACTGAAATGTGCAAGGTGAGGTTTTTGGCTATATCCCTTAGGAGGTTTGTTAAACATTGTCATTAATGGGAACACTTGAGCTAGCTTCCATGGCTGGGTCTCTCCCTACTTTGACCATTCAAAATAAATGGTGCAACCTTGTTTATTGTCATGGGTAGGACTATGATGACGCTATTCTGATTTTATTAAAAAGAAGTGAGTTGATGGATCATCTTATTCATTCTATCTAAACGTTAATCATTCTAGAGAGTCAAAGAAATCGAATTGTCTTCCCGAATTGGGACAAACTCTACAGTAATCATTCTGCGGTAAACGACCGAAACAATCGGTTGAGTTTCTCTGGGTAGGTGTATTGTGATGTTCATTATCTAAATATTAAAGAATAGCGAAGCTGGCATCTGTGATTTAGACAAGCCATAGCAACATTTATCATTATTATCATTCAGCTATCATTGGTACGGATGGCTAAAATGTCATCTCATGGAGTAGCTACCTCACCATGAAGATCTATTAATCTATATTGTGTGGCTTCATTGCGTGCTGAGTAATTTTCTCGAGTCACCCAGTCAATTTTGTTTGGAATTGAAGTGTGAGATATACTGTGGTCAGGTATCATTGACGTCGAAGGCCGAAACCACGATTAGTCGCGGGAAGCTAATAATAATACTTGCCGGAAATCATTGTTTTTAGAATTCATACTTCGGCGAGAAAATCTCATCAACATTGACAATTTCTCGACTTGATGTGAAGTATCCGCTCAATGTTGGATTCCCAATTTTGGTGCTTGAAGAAAACGCGGCAGAAGGAGGGACAATTTAAAAGAGGGTATTTAAGTACAAATTTATTGTTCTAAATCGTTCCTGTTCGTAATTTATTTAAATAAAACGTAATATGCCTAAATAAAGTAGGCAGAATTTAAATTAGACTTGATGGGAACTTAAAATGTACGCAGACTAAACCCCAAATTTAAAACCGTATCTGCACTTTACTATTGCTGTCGCTAAGTCTGGCTTGTGGTAGTTGGTGTACTTATTATTTTAGCCACTTTACCATTCAAGGCTTTTTCCGTACACTCGCCTTGGTAGGTTTTTGCATTGCAATAGTTGACGTAATTATTATAATTTACAACATCGTAGCCACTACATGCTTCTCATCTACTGTAGAATTTGCATTGACGTAAGCATAGTATCTGTTTCAGGTACCTAATTGTTTATTTCTTCGCTGCTTTCACATGTCTCGTATTATTTATTTATGAAGTCCGTGTTTATTGTTGATGAATATTTAATTGATGTTTACATTGCTTGCTTGTTGAGATTACGGGTGCTTTTGTGATTTCTGTGCGTCCCAACAGTTTGGTTCCACGGGTAAACCAAAATCGTGTATCAATATCATTGACTGTACTCTTAATTGTGATTTTCAATCCTTAATTTGCTTGCTGGAACTCTGTTAATAGCAGAGAGAATTCTATATTATCACCGAAAATTCTACTCACTTGGTCCTAGCTCACCAGTGTATATCTTTAGAAATATAGATAGTAACTATAGTAACTACCGCCAATGCTCATCTGTGTTCACCTCTACGTAAGAAATACTACTCGCTTGCCATAAGTTGAAGTTTACTACCTTAAAAATTCACAAAAGTTTCTAATAATGTGGAGATGACACTAGAATTGTCAAAAAATGAAACCTGCATGTTTTTCATGATGAAAATAATAGCGGTATCTGTAAATACCATTTGTATTGAAATAGTAAATTAATAATGCTATCTGCTTGTTCTCTTAGCGTCGTCATTGAGGTGATAGCTGTAGATAGTGTTAATGGTAAAATGGTTATGAGATTGTGGTATTTGAATTAAGCTACCGTTAGTATCGAAATCATTGTTGAATGTTTATTATGGTATCGCAAGATGGTACCTAGCAAAATGCTCAATTGTAAGTGATACATATTACCATGTGCAGGTACTTTTATTATAAATAATATTAGCTCTTAACTAACCAAGTGGAATTGGACCAGCCACTCTTTTCATATACATAGTATCATTTCTTCCGAAAATTGATGTTCAAAAATGAACTGTTAAGCTTCGTACAATGCCAATTAGTGTTTCCAAAGCAGAAATTTTCCTGTGGTTCCAAACTTTTGGGTCAAACTTTTGGTACTTTGAGTTTATTACACAAACTGGAAACTGTATTCCTGTCGTCAGCAAAAGTATAGAATTCTTATTCATATCGTCCCTGTTGCGTAAAAATTATTGTAATGTCTGCGTTTTCTTCAGTTCGGCCATTTTAATAATGAACTTCTTGATTATATTGTTCTGTTCGTGTACACCATGACCCTCAACCATAGACTGCACTATTACACTATGCTTGACGGCCCGCTCAATATATCGAGTAGGCCCTATGGCTGGTAGACGAAACGCTAATAAAATATCTTCAAAATAACATAGCAACCTCACACATTTGTAAGCTGTTGGTGGTGATACAAAGATTGTGTTTTTCAGTAAGAAACACAAGTTTATAGGACACCGAAAAGATCTAAAATTGATCAAGATTACTTTGCTTTTATCCAATCGACAATAGTTGTGGGGTGTCTTTCTTAACCATTAATAGGTTCCTTGCGTGCCGTGAACGATTTATTTTTGTTTGAGGTCGCTGTGTTGCTAATCAAAGTTTCATAAGCTAGCTGCTGGACAGGTGTGGGCAGTCTAGAATATTGTCGTCTATGTTTGAACGTATCAACAGTAATACAGCCCTCGTCTGTCCCCCTGGATTATGAACCCCAAGTGCAGCTCATTTTATTTTTAATTTTATTTTTATTTATGAAGATTAAATAAGAATTAGTTTGGTAGCTGACGATCCAACACGCCCATTGCCAGGAAGCAGCCGGACCCTATGCTCCGGCCCCCTATGAGCTAGGGCCGTTATGTCAAAATCGTTTAGTATCTGTCGAAGAAATGAAAGAGAAATAACGTAAGGCGATGCAGTTTCCAGTTTTGTATTAAACGTAAATATTTGTGCAGAGCATGTAGACAAGTCCATGTTTATTATTCTCGTTCTCCCCCAACAGGAACACCAGGTTAGTATGTTTGCTATTGCGTTAACAGGCTTTTGTTATAGCTATAGTTTCTTGCCCTAACGGATTTCTGGGCCGCCCCAGATACTGAAAAGGCAAATCAGGTTCTGGGGCGGTTAAAAATTCTGCTAGGGTTGGCCTATATCTTGTTAACCTTGCGTTAGTGCGGCCAGCTTTCTCTTGGCTCGTCTACCTTAGAAGTTAGTCCCTGCTGAGTGCTTAGTTCATCTGGCTGGTGCACGGGAGAACGTGTCATCACATCATTTAGCACGCATTGGTGTGTACTCATAACGTTGGTATAAATACAGTACATAGGAAGGCGTCATTCCATAACTCAGTGGTGCGTAATCACAACACTACCACAAATACAGGGAAATGTATCATTCATAACTGAGCCCGCTTTAGCTCGTATTCATTATTTTACAATACATGCAAGAAATGTATCATTCCTGGGGCTTTCCATAATTTCTCACACATTCGTGCGTATTCATGGCATAATCATAAATGTAGAGAAATTGGTCATTATTTAATTTAGCAACAATTTATGCGCATTCACAGCACAAGCGTGAATGAAGGAAAAATGTGTCATTCCAAATTCTAACTCACATTAGTGCACATTCATGACATCACCATGGCAATAGGGAAATATCCTATTATTACATAAGTTAGCACGCTTCAGCGTGTATTCAGCACGTTTCTGTGAGATTTTGCAGCTCAGCACACATGGACGTGCATTCATTACAGCGCTGTAAACGTGCTGTCTTACCATGACACGCTATTGCGTGCTGTTGTGAATAGAGATGTGTCATCCCTAATATAGCACCCATGCATGTGCCCAAAAGTGCGCTATGTGCCTGAAATTACGATATGAACGCAAAAGTTCGGTACGCTCAGAAAAATATGCTTTTTTTTGCTAAAAAGTTCGCTATGTCCCTAAATGCACACTATGTAGGCAAAATAGTACTCCTTATGCCCAAAAATGCTATATGAGCACGAAAGTACGCTGTAGGCATAGATGCACACTATACGCCTAAGAGTACAGTTCATGTGTCCTAGAGTACACGTTGTAGCCCTGGGTACACTAATTGCCCAATAGGTACACTCTATAGGCGTCTTCAAGTACACATGTACCTAAAAGTATCCTATGTGCCTGGGAAATATTATGCTCAGCAACTTCGAAACAATCCAATCTTTGGCTACTTAGTTCAAATAAATTTAGTTAAGCGTCGTTGAACTACCCAAGTTAACGCTTTATCGGGCGAGTAATCATATAAGGTCTTTCCGTAATGTTATTCCTAGGGAATTATTTTCGTTCTACCCAATAAAGGGTTAACGCTGGGTTGTGGCGCTGCTAGATATTTGAGTCCAGGCCTGTATAATGCCGAGACCACACTATTTAATCGCACGATCAACTTGACGATCGGACGAGTAGCTCGCACTTCGTTCCTGCCACCGTAGCAATGCTACCGAGTTTTACTATAAATCGGGACGAGGGCAAGCTGCACCTCCTCCCATCAAGTTGCGCGTGCGAGTGCACAGGGTGTCCCCAGCGTAAGACTGCACTGACGAAAGGTTACTGTTGTCCCAGCTTCAATTGTCGTACACATTCTTCTTTTCCCGTGGCTTTTCCTAGCTTTTAAGTACAAAACTTCTGTAGTGTATATGGGAAATTTGCCCCTGTTTGCTTTTTTTCCAATTTTTTTTAATAATATTTAGTTAAAAAAAATACTTAACTTATGGTCGCTTGTTCATTATTCATTCATTTCAAAGTTATCGGTTGTGTAGAAGAGAAAATTTTGCACTGTGTTCGCTTTCACGCGTTTCCTCAACAAGTTTTATTGAGTAAAACACTTACTCATGATC
>LQNS02001155.1:8868217-8878918 GCA_001587735.2 Parhyale hawaiensis
TTAGCATGGGAAGGTTTCTCTCCGTTCGCTCTCAAAAGTTTCTTGAATAATAATAGAATAATAATGTATAGGAAGAAAAATACCTCACATAAAATCGCCTATTTGGGAAAATTAAAGTGCCTATAGCGCGACAAGTGGTGTCCTCCTAAATGAAGCACTCATTTCCGTGTACAGATTCAGAGAAGCACCCGTATTGTTGCCCTCCGACAGCACAAACTGTCCAGGTGCTGTAAAGCACGCAATGACAGGCACGTCTCGTAGAAGCACGGAAGAGCGTGCTGGTTTCGAGATAGAACTTTTATCAGTTCTTGAAAATGTTGATTGTGAGGCATCTTTGTTTTGACACATCGCCCACTATAATACGAGTATGGCGTTATCAAGTCGCTCCCTGGAATCAAGATGATATTATCCATTTTATGAGCTCTGACTGGCTCGAAAGTTCAATTCTAAAAATGGTAAAAAATTGAATTTCAGGCAATCATCACAAACCGAGTACGCTTGAGACGGTCAAAAGTTCATCCTGCGGTCGTTTTTCTGGACTAGTTCACAGTTAAAGAAGACAAGTTATTTTGATCGTAGCGTTTATAGCGAAAAAGTCTTACATGAAAGCTCATCAAAAGTCAAAAGGTGCAACTTTTTTATTGACACTTTTACATCATGTACTGCAAGAAATAAACTACTAAATGAAAAATCCAGTAAATAATTTGTGCCATAATTTCCTGGACAGGATCACAACATACGCAGGCAACTGTGCCTTACCCTCTGTAATTTCGTGCTAAATTGCTCTTAATTACCTCCGCCAAGGAGGTTGTTTTCGTCGTGTTTGTCTGTCTATTTATGTGTCACCAAGATAACTCAAAAAGTTATGAACCGATTTCAATGAAATTTACTGGGATTGTTTGGTATGTTAGGAGGAACAGATGATTAACTTTTGGTAAAGATATGTGCATCCGTTTGTTTGTTTGTCTGCCTCATTTTTCTCGATGCCATAACTCAAAAAGTTGTGGATGGATTTTAATGAAATTAACATGAGTTGTTAAGTATTTAACAAAGAGTATATGACCAAATTTTTGTAATGATCCGTTTGTTCGTTCGTTCGTTCGTTTGTTTGTCACTGTTTTTAATTTTATGCTTGTTAGCCCAATAACTCAAAAAATGAATAATGGATATTTATGAAATTTATAAGGGTTGTTAGTAATGTTAAAAGACATAAATGATCAAATTTTGGTGCAGATCGGTTTGTTCGTTTGTATGTTTGACCTATGTTTGTCATAACGTTTGTCAACACTATAACTCAAAAAGTCNGGCACAAATGATTAGATTTTGGAGTTAATACAAAGAAAATTATGGTTTCAGAACCAATTTGAATTTTTTGCTACCGTTGCCTCACTTGGCGGAGGTATGCGCTCTCAGAGTGCTCTAGTTTTCTAGTTCTAATGCTTTATTGTCTTATTTTGTAGATAATCGAGTACATATTGTGTAGTTAGTATCTACCAATTATGTTGCTACTTTTTAAGATCATATTAATTAACTGACATAGCTTAATTTGCCGCACCCATCTTCTATACAGCTTTCAAAATTAAATATAATCAGCATCTCGCCATTCATTCGTACTGCTTTGAAATTTGATCGCAGTAATTCATATCGCAAAGTTTGGCACGCTACCAATTTTGGTTACTGTTACTGACGTCGTGACGTCACAAGGGGTAGGCCCGTAGAGTTATAACTTGCGTTACACCACGGACGGAGGCGGCTAAACTTTCCCGACTTTCTTATACACTTTTGCATTGTGCCATATGTACAATTGTACCATTGTATAGTTATTAGAGGCATTCTTCCTTGCGCAGCCTACTCACGAATTTTGTTACCTGAACGTACTTCATTTCCAATATCTATTACATACACTAGGGGACCACCAAAAGTATATATATATATATTTTTTTTTTTGAGAAACTTGTATATCAGTAAAATTCACAATCATTATCATGACGCTCATGCGCATTGTACATAATTATCATATAATGATTATCATAAAATTCATTCCTATATTTATTTATATGCAAATTTCCCGTAATATCCATATGTATATCCGCGTATTTTATTTCTTAAAAAAAAGAGTAATAATTTCATCACAATTAATAGTAGTATCATAATATTATTTTTACCACGCTCATCATCACCTATTTGAGTGATAATAGTTAGAAAGAAACTATAGCGGCGTCACGAATCATAGCGGTATATTGTCATTAAACACTTTTCATCATCATTGAATAATAATCACCCTCACAATCAGCATTGTCCTTCTGTTGTTACTGCTGCTGTTGCTGCTATTGTCTTCATTTTTTGTAACCCAGGTTAACTAATTGTGTTGGCGGCCCTGAGGCAACTACAAAACTGTTGTCCCGCATACCAAACAGTGACCGAGCGGCGTCAGTGTATCTTATTCCCGCGTTATTCATGGATCAAGAATTGAAAGTCGAAATTTTATGTTTTTTCGATACATCTAATTTGGCTTATCCGAAACTTGAAGCGCTAGTGATCGAGATATACTGAAGTAAGTCGCAAACCGGTTACACTTGAGACGACCGAAAATCGATCCATATTAAGTAAGCTACACTGAGACAACTGCAACTCGTCAGTAGACCCTCCATTTAAGCTGAATAGCATTCTCTTTAAATTATTTTCATGCCCGTTCCGTTGTCTGTGTCATATCAGCTCGCTTATTTAGTGTGCAAAGTCTTCAGCCACCCAAGACCAGTTTTTCCGATTGGCCTGCGAAGGCTAAACTTTGAGCCTTAACTTGTCCGGACTCCAGGCAGGAGCGTTGTCTTCGACACTCTTAATTGTGTTGCAAGTGTTAGAAACAACCCGATTACGTTTAGCCGGCTGAAAACTCCGTGTTACTGAATAAGATTGAGTTGATGAAAGTTTCAAGGGTATGTCTGAAACTCGATTCAACGAGTTTAACCCAGCGCACCTGCCTGAAGTAAGAGATGAATAAAGCCAGCAAATCTTCACTTGGTGGAGGTCTACAATTCCTAATTTTATTACCCACTGTCTAAATGATAAACATATTTTCCATGGAAATCTCCTATCTCTCAAAAATGTGCTCATTAACACTGCTGTTTTTGTGGTGTTTCTTTCTGTGGAAGTTTGGTATGTCGGGCAACATAACACTGCCTCTCCTCTGACGGATAGTGTGGCCGCCCCAGCAGCTGTCTTACTATTTTAATTTCTGGGGCGGCCAAGAATTCCGTCAGAGTCAGTACTGTGCTTGTGACCCCCGTTAGCCAATAACCCCCCGCTTTAACGCCCCCTGGTGTCGGGATGCAGGACCTGCTCGTCGCCAGTGTTCAGCACGAGGCACACACGGGCCACCTGGTGGATGTTGCACATAAGCTTGGACAGACCATAACCTGTACGCCTCTCGAGTGCCGCGCCCAGCAGCAGCACGAGAACACCACTGCTCTCAGACAAAAGGTAAGTAAGATTTGGTAGGAACCATGTTAGTTTCATGTTAATTACTACAGACTAATGAAAACAGTGTCCTTTAGGCTGTGGTAATTACTTTGTGGTAAACTATGACCGTGTTTTAACAAAAATGAAATGGATCTTGCTGGTGGCATAGTGACAGCGACTATAAGTCGAGTGGTGTTGTACCGATTCGAGTCTCGGACTCTGAACAAAGCACTCCGGCATAGAGAGGCGAAGGAAAGTACGACGACAGATTTTGAATTTTGCTCTCGGCACTGACTGCCTCTCTCGTTCTTCACACTAACGGATATACGATATTTTACTATTAAGGTAGAAAATATAAGACCTCGTTAGGTGTATCCGCTGAATACGAGTTAATAAAGGATCGTTATTTGTTCCCTCGAAGGATGCAGGGCTACAACCATTTAACCATTCACAGCACTAACCAGTGTCTGCTGGATTATATTGATGTACTATAGTCCAACCAGCGTAAGGAATCCGATGGGCGTGGCTAACAGTGCAAAGCAACTTTGCCAAATCTCACTTAAGCGCGTGGTAGCTATAACTTGTCTCAATCGATAAAATTATATTTATATTCGAATACTCAAAGTGCATTAGTCAATAGATTAGGTGTGGCACTGCTGCGTTCAATTCAACCCCGCCCCAAAAGGACTGCCTACGCTGGTTTGACTCTAAAGATAGGTATTTTGACTTCTATTTGGCAGGGTCTGGTACTACTTTATACTGAACTGCATTTGCATACATTATTGATAATTAGTTACATATATTCACAACATGCTACAAGTTCAATTTAGTTGTAATATTGTGTTGGTGTTGTCTAAACTTTGACAAATATTGTGGAAGGTTTGGATTAAAGTTTTGAAAATATCTTTTTTATTAGAAAACCGACACCTCTCTTTATTCATCTGAAAATTGAGTCAGTATATCTATGGTAATTCATAATAGTATCCACAGCATGAATGAATGGTGTTGTTGTAGAAGCGCCCTTAGTTTCGTAAAAGTGTATTAGTAATTATCACCCGCAAACAAAGTGAGAGAGGTGATAATGTTTTCGTTGAAGATTTAAGTATATACATATATTTGTATGCATATGTATATTTTCTGTCCACCTAATAAGTGGTCGAAGAAGTTGAGCTATTTCATGATTTTTTTCAGGGTGTCTGTCGGGTTGCCTTCGTCGATGTGACCCCTGCCAAAAAACTGGCATTAGCTGGCCATAAAAAATTACGGCAATGAAAGTTGCTCCCACCGCGGGTGATGGTCTGACACCACGAGGCGTTCTAGTTTTGTATAGAAATATTCTCAGTATCAGAAGGTGAATTGAAGTTGCTGTGTAATGTACTCCAAGTATGAGAAAGGGAATTGATAATGTATGGAAGAAATTCTCTCAGTACCAGAGAGTGAATGAACAGTGCGTAAAAATACTCTCGATGTTGGAAAGTGAATTGATAATGGTATATAGAAATATATACCATTGGGATTGGAAGTAGATCTGTCGATACGTGCCAGCAGCAGCTGTAAACTAAGTCTTATCACTTCGCTCGCTAGGTGTCCTCGCTCCTGTCCCGCCTGGAAGAACTACACGTGCACTGGCCAGCCTATACCGCCCAGATGGACCAGCTCCAGGAGTGGTGCGCGCAGGCCAACGCTGCCCTGGCGGTACTACGCTTCCAGGACGATATGGGACAGGCCGAAATTAATGACAGGTTCAACCAGATCTGGGTGAGTTTCTTTCTTTATAATTGTGGTAGTTTGGATCCTTTGTTTTAGTCTGCAGTCTTAGCACCTGTTATAAACGTATAGTATCAGGCCTACGCAATTGATATTAGGTCAGACTTATTTCAGTGAGTTTCTTTCTTTATAAAGATAGTTACGACGGTTTGGATTCTTTGTTATTGTCTGCAATTTCTACAGCCGTTAATAATGTATTTCATATCAGTAATGCGCAGTAGGGATAAGGTGAGTCACAGTTGATTAGTTCCTTTCTTTACTGTTGTGGACGTGTAAGTTTTTTATATTAGTTCTCCGTCTCTGCAACTGTTATAAAACATTTATTTCAGTCAGAGGGATAATGTTAGTCACATCAGGATTAGTTGTTTGTGTTTCAATTTTAACTTCTGTCTCCATATGTTGCAAACCTCTAGGAATTTGTTCAAGTACCCTTTGATCATTGAATTTTGTAACGACTATTCCATTATAGCTAGAACCAATATTGCAAAACGTCCACGGAAACTCTTTGAACTAAAAACCACTTTGTTTCATATATGGCCAAGATACGATACATTAATCGAAGTGATTATCTATTAGAAATTTACCATAAGCACACCACACATCGGTTTGGTTTCAAATGCTTGATTTGAATTTTTTCCAGAATATGAAAGCTCAGTTCGACAGTCAGAGCTTGCTGCTCAACGAGTGCATCGGGCACTTCGAGAAGTCGATGCGACTCGTGAACATCAGCGACGAAGATCTCCAGCGACACTACATCACCCAATTCAAAACGGAGTGGAAACAACTAGAGGATCTTCTGTCTACTAAAGAAAAAGAACTGCAGCGTCTCCGGATCCAAGTCGTGCCAGTTCCTCAACTTCTGCAAGAGACTCAGGACTCGCTGGCCAACATCGAAGTGGCCCTGAAGGAAGTTGATACCCAAGTCACTTCCATACAGCAGTTGCGAGACATCTCGGAGAAATACAAAATTCTTCGAATCAAAATCCTCAACAACAGAGACAACCTGGAGCACCTGCGAGAGGTAACCGAAAGCGGTGACAAGAGTGACGGCGAAGATGCAATGATCCAGGAGCAGTTGGGCCAACTGACTACCACCTGCCACGATCTGGTGTGCAATATTGGCCGCCGGATCACTTCCCTGGAGTGTGTCCTAGACCAGGTCCAGAGAGCTGTTAGGAGAGTGGAGCGTATCTCTCTCACAATGATGCATTTGGAAACGACCCTCAACCGATGCAAGGCCGCGGATAAGGAAGGGGAGCAGTTACTGAGGGCGGCGCTCCACAGCTGCAAAGCCATCAAAGATGGCCTCGAGAAGGCAGGACTCGATATCTCACAGGTCAAAGAAAGCGTCGAGATGGTGAAAAAGGATCCTCACCATCCCTGCCACCTTGTCGAACTGGATGAAAAAATCGCCCGTCTGCAGGACGAGCTCAAGTCCCTGTCGCACAGTATTGAGGAGACGAGGACTAACCTCAAGGAGAGGCTGGAAGCCTGGCACAAGTTCAAGAGCTCCTCCGAAGCTGTCGACGTCTACCTGCAGGAGATAGAACTCATGGTGGACAGTGCCGTCAATTTACCGTCGGTCAACCTGCGAGGTTTGCAGCAGCACCTCACCGATCTGCAGAACTTGCAGAGTTCCATGGTCGACCGGGAAGAAGAGTTGTTGACCAAACTCAGGACCGAGGCTGTTCATGTTGAGAAATCGGACTGCGTTGAAACGCAAATCACGAGATGGAACAGTGTGTGCGACCGTCTCATCAAGGTAAGAGCATCCACGATACTCTTCGTGTTGCCTATACTCTGTTAGAGAACAAATGAAACCTTTTTCCGTAAGAATAGCATACTTGAAAACGCTCTCTGTAAAGGTTCTTGGATGTCACTGCGTTAACTTAGACTGTTAATTCACCAGAACACCTGCCGTGTATATTTTAGGTAACCCAGAAGGTTCTTGTTTACATAATATTATTCAGGCTTTTTTAAACTGCCCATAATTTTTTCAGTGACTCATCAACTACAGAGCAGTAGTGACCGAAACTCTTATCATGTTTGCACCATTCAATGCCATTTTCCTTCGCTCCTCTATATTGACCATCTTCTCCAAGCTTCGATATTTGCGGCACATTCTATGGAGACTACGATTGTGTCATTTTTTTATCTATCTTCCCCGAAACGTAAAATAGTTTGGTACTGTGGGGGCACTCCTGCATTTACTGTTGCATATTCTGGATTGCCCTAATATCCTTTCAAACTGGAAAAACATATCTGATGCCAGCAGTGGTTACTCATTCTTGTTCCTGGCACCTCTATTTTAAAGTAAAAAGTTTCGTGTTCTGCTTCTGAAGGTCGAAGAGAAAAATAATAAAATCGCCTTTACCGCACACCCCAACTAGCAAAGCCACATGCACAGGTTCGTGCTGCAGATAAATCCCCTCTAGGACCCAGAGGAGTGTGCATGGCTGCAATCGAGTAAGGATTTTTTAAGCGACGGCGTCGTAAACGGAAGGCTCATATAACAACTGCCCCCCCCCCTTCTAGATTGTACGGTCAGTACCCAATAACACCCCTCCCCCGCCAGTAGACTATGGCAGAAATGTTGACGCTGCATTGCCGGACACCCAGTCTTTCCTGCCTGACTTGCGAATAGAACGTTCGACCGCGTGATAACGAGCGAGACAGCAGCCCTAACCACAGCTACATTGGGAGGGTGTCGGAGCTATTTCAATTGTATTTGATGCCCTCTTTTAAGTAGAGTAAACAAAGCCTCTAACATAGCTACCTCCCTCGCCCGACGCCTAGGTGATACTGAGATACGAGACCGCCCTGCAACTGTGGGGTCGCTTCAACTCAGTACAGCGGGAGGTCCACAGTTGGGTGGACGCCAAGCTGACGATGATCGTGTCTCTGCAGTCCTGCAAACCAGCGTCCCATGAACTTCAGAACCAGATCGAGGTGAGTATTGCTTCCTTTTTCTCATTTGGTACACAATTCTGATGCACAAATGTGCATATTTTGAGGATAAACTTGAATGTCCTAGGCATTTCACCGATATGTATTAAAGGCAATATCGGATAATATTGGATTTATTACTTAAATACTCCCGATTGGGTTTCATTTAGGCACATTCAAGCCGACGCAATTTAGGCGGGTTAAGCGTGGTGTTTTTGATGTTTAATTTCATTCGAATGGTATTCATCTCTAGTTTGGTGGTCATAATCTGGTAAACGGTTGCGCGTGTCATATTTAACTCATCCCCGATCATTTTGACTGCCAATCGCCAATCAGAACGCACAAGAACCTAATTTTTTGTACATTTTCATAGTTTTTGCTAGTGACGACCTTCCTCTGCGAGATTCGTCTTCACTCGCGTCTCATCCTTCTGGGAATGCTTAAAATTGTCCGAGCACAAAGGCTCTTGGTAAAACACTGTTTCCAGTTTTCCCTCTGAAGCTTCTTAAAAGTTTCGTGCTCACTCTGCCCGAATCTAAAACAAAATTGGGTAGAGCACCTTTGCTCGAAATTACTCTCACATTTTTTTAGAAAACGTAGTAATAAAAATAACGGAACACGAAACTTCTCGATATGGTCCACCTGCTTCGAAGTTTTCAAACTCGCACTGACGGCGCACTGGACGTTTGTCAGCATCCTATCCAAATGGCAAGCCAAAAGGTATAGGTATCTTCTACAACTACCAGTCTCATTACTTTATTTACGCTCTCCATATAATGGCATTTGTGTTTACAATTTGCGGAGTCAAATTTGCCATTACATTTTTTCTCGTCATATTCTAGATCTGCATTTTTTTTCTTTTAGTCGCATCAATTCCAAATTCAATAAATTATCACGCATCCCACTCTACTATTATTTATTTATATTTTTAACTCTGTACAATTTTTATTTTATGTGTCACGGTGCTTTAAATCTTCAAGAGAAGGTAAGTTTTTAATTCGCTTTTATTATGCTGAATTGCGGTGATTTTAATCTTATTGATGATTGAAGAATTTAGCTGCCACGTCGCTGGGCGGCGTGACCCTGTTTTAAATGTTTGTAGGTCTGGCCGACAGCCAAAATTGTTCTCTGCAACTATAGTCAGTATGCCGTGTCCTACCGTCAAAAATAAAGATGCACGGTTGCCTGACAGAAATACCGTAGTCAACAAATAGTTCATATGCGTGTTTACTAATGCGAAAAGTGGCACTGGTGCCAGTTTTATTCAGTCACCGCTACGCATTTCGTTTTCTTAACATTGCATTTTCTATGATAATTTTTGAGAAAGCCTCTTATAAATCTGGTCGTTTTGTCGCATCGTCAAGTTCATCGTCGTTTACCGTCAGTTTTAATTGTTTTATCCCCGGTATCAAAATGATTAGCGGATATTTATGTATCAGATATATCTCATTTCGGGGCCATAATTTTTAAATTCAGTACTATAAGTTCATCGCAAGCCAGTGGCAACGTTTCCTAATTACCTAGTTGAAAATCGCCAGAACGTCCTTTGCGAATTCACAGTTCCGGAGCTTGGGATTATGTCCCGAACTTCATCGCTATCGACCCGTTTCTATCTATGCTCCTGGCGTCAGATTCATTTGTTGCAGAGTTTGTTGTTACGACAACAACAACGCAATTGCGTAAGAAAGTAAATTAAGCTGTTCAAACATTATCATGGGCGGCTGAACACGTGTTATATTTAGCTACAGCCCGCTGTGACCGTGTGACGAAGGCGGAAGCTGGCTGTATTGGCAACAGAGTGGTGTTGGTAGCTTAATGCGTCTGTGTGTCCGTAGCTATCTGTCCAGGTTAGTTATTTCAAGCGAGCAGCGACATGGGGAGGCTGTGTTAGTGTGGATGATTAGGGGTTCTCTGGCTGGCTACGCCCGTCCCGGTGGACTCTAGTTGTTGACAAGTATTACTGAAATATTTTTTTAAGACAGTGCGCGTTTCTGACAAGGTGTATCATGTCAAAATCGTGTAGTGCCAGTGTATAATTATGATTTGGTACACAAGAAGCACGAAGAGAGCACCACTTCCATTAGATTCATGTTGATTATAAATTTGTATATTATTAAGTATATATGAGAAACCTGCGTATTATTAACGCCAAAAACTGAAACTGCGCCGTTGCTTATTTTACCATTCGGTTTTACAACCACACCCTTCGACGAGCCGGTAGAACATGTGGCCAAGGAGGTTTATCAATCTCCTTGCATGTGGCCTCCTAAGTTTCAGTTACGAGTATAAATTTAATGTGTCTACTTTTAAAATTAGGCTACGCACCTATTCTAGCTGAACTCATTTAATTTCTTCTATTTTGATCTAATTCCCACATAGTCTCAGCAGGCCGCGTACAATTCCCGGACCGTAAAATCTTTATGGCAACAACCAACGGTTCGGCAAACGCCTCCTGGAGTGCGATGCGCGTGACTTGGCATGAGCAAACCGCATTAGTGCTAGCGGGAACATCGAACGCGCGCTGGTAAC
>LQNS02001155.1:8885959-8896896 GCA_001587735.2 Parhyale hawaiensis
TGAGTGATGACGTCACCTCACCCTGCGCAAGGCTGCCAACATTTCCATAACAGGTTCCCACTGCCCGGGTCCGGCATGACACTTCGGTTGCCATTTTTGGGTACTGGCTGCGTGCCTGGGTAACTTTTTGTTGTCACAACTGTTGATCCTAAATGACCATATTATTCGCCTTTTCCTGGCGACTCCATCCCCAGATAGGTACCAGTAATAATTTCTGAGTATTTGACGGAGCGCGCTCTGTACCTTTCTGAGAAATCGAACCCAGTTTCCTGTTATCAGTATGAAGTTGTCAATGATTGGTTTTTGCTTTCATTTGAAAGTAAGGCTAATCGAACCCAGTTTCCTGTTATCAGTGTGAAGTTGTCAATGATTGGTTTTTGCTTTCATTTGAAACTAAGGCTAATCGTGCATTCGACCCTGCCAAATGCTGCAATACAATGCGATGTAGTGCCATGGAAGTGCGAAAACCGTAGTTCAGTTTGGTTATGTCTAATTTTCAAAGACAACTCTTTAGTGGGTGTGCTTTTAATTAGCGTCAATTTTGTATGCATAGCACCATGTGAAAGGGGGCCATAAGTACCCTGGGGTTCTTAATTTTTGGTTGTGAAGCGTTAAAAAAAACAGAGTTTTTAATGTTTAATGCTTTTTGCTGTACATATATACCTACTATAATTAGAGAGCTGTCTGTCGGTCAGTCCGTCAATTCAAAGCCTTCCAAAAGCTGTACCTGCCCAGGATGCGACCCCAAGGTCGGCTTTTTGAGTTCCGTTGACCTGAGCCTTGGAGTTTTGGATTTCGTGAAGTTGGGAATTTTTGGATGGGATGGCAAGATGTATTCAACCAATTATTTTCAATGCTAAGTGAACCAAAGCGTTTGGGTGGCCAAGGTTACATAAGTTTTTTCGATGTTTTCTTTCAGTTTCGACTGTTAACTTCAACTTGAGATAAAGCGGAATACAGGTATATATATCACAACTTTTGTAAACTTGCATTTTCAAACTTTTCTCACTTCAGTGCTCAGTCCAAGGAGAGTCATTTTCTTCAGTTTGACGTCCTACCTCGAAACGACTAGAACAATTTTATCGTCAATTTTCCTGCCTTTAATTCTTGAACGCACTGAGATAATTCCTCCAACTCGTCGGTTGTGAGAAGATGGGCAGATCGTTTCCTACTTGCTTCTCGTCCCAAACATACAAGAGCGCAGCGCCTATGCTATTCCTACGTGCTTCCTTCCTTCTAGTGCTGGGTGCGGTCTAGGAAAGTTTTTCACCCTTAAGAATATAATACAACATCTTGTTAAAATACCTGCTTGAGTTGAGATGTTGATCTTTCTCTCGGTATCAAAACACTGTAGTCAACGCCATGGAGCAGTTCGCTTTGTGTTATTTCTGTTCATTTATAAATATATTTTTTCCTCTCACGCCGCATGACGATAAGATCGTGTGGGAAATTGCTGACCCAAAATAACGCCCATACTACTTGATAGAATGGAACGCAGATGCTATCAGCGCTACGTAAGGTAACGCCTGTTTTTTTTTATTTCTAAACGTAAAAGCAGATTGATTAATTTGATTTTGAGAAGTCCTTTGGAAAGGTAATAGGAGCGTAGACAAGGGAGGCTTTGTAAGGCAAGTATTTTCTGCCGGCATTAGAACTTATAATAGGTATATATACATACATACATATATAGGTATATATATATATATATATATCTTACCAAGATTTTCGGAAATTTCAACGTCTTCAAATTCGACCATCTTCGACCTCCTACCTGATGAGCCGAGGTACGGTACGGCGAAACGCGCGTCGTGGGTGACCAAATTTCTAATATGCTTCTCATCGTATTCTTCAATATATATATATATATATATATATATATATTTACGACAAGATGCCCTAGTCAACATTGTATCATATTTGCATCTTGTATACGTTTCCTGTCAGGCTTTGATGAAAATTTTCCAACTGACGTCTTCGACCTTCGGGCATGGTGGTACAAAGAATAATTACCTAGTAATAATGACGTAGGTACGAACTTGCTGTCACCTATGGTTATGGTACCCACGCAGAACATAATTACCTAGGATAGTTGCCCCTAGTACCTACCCGTCATACCCCAAGTATAGCCCAGGGGTCTGGCTGGCATCGTCTCCCCCGTCTCTCTGTAAACACCGCAACATTCCTCTAATGACTTAGGCGCATTCCTATCTATAGATCTCACTGCAATATTATAGAGCTGCATGCCATTGCTGCTGTACTTAAGATTAGAAACGTTTTTAGCTACGCCTCAAACATTCTCGGGCAGTGACTTGCGCTCCTTTTAAGTATTGATTACGAAAAATGTTGGGGTTGTTCTCAGAATTTATAACTATCCTCGCCGCTTCTGTTTTGAATAGTTGTGCGATTGAATGTATTAAAAACATAATTGTAATTCTTTTGAATTGGTCTCGAGTCTGTTCTATTAATAATGATTACAATCACTTGATTTTACCTATGCAGATATGGGTACTTCTGGAAATCATTGTTCATCGATTTAACTTATTACGTTGCTACAAAAGTTTCCACATACAAACAGTATATAATTACACTCCGTTTTTTTTTTGTTGCATCTGCTCTGTGTAAGGAGATTTAGTTTCAGCAATTTGAGAAAACCTTGAGATTCGTAATGAATCTTCCATATAGCGTTCAGACACAGGAAAAATGGGACGTAATTTTAATTATTGTTTTGTGCACCCAATCGCCTCACGTTTTTATATTATCACAAATTTTCATCATGTATGTATATACATACCACTTCTGATTTTTGTTTGCTTATAGTTCTGCCGTAGTAACCTACCTACGATATACACATTTATTTGTATATCTCGGCCATTTATGCTAGCTAGTTTTCAGGCATTGTTCTCATGTTACTCATTTGCTTTCTATCTGATAATAATGATATAACAACGGTTTCCGTGGAATTTTTTTTTTTTTTTTGCAATGTACTATTACTGCGTTTGCGTGTTTAGTTAGCCCTCGTATTTTGCATAGTTGCTCTCTATGTTATAAGTTATAACAATAATATAACTACGCTCTCGTGGATACCAGTTCATTTTTATGGTGTACTATTAATGCATTCGCATGTATAGTTACCACTTGTATTTTCTCTGCTTACCACGTTCTAGTTCATCACTAACGAGCGGGCACATCTCCGCCAAGCTACGCATTGCTGAAAGACAGAATGCGAGAGACAATGAGACTTACGGATCATCACCAAAATTAATAATTTGTTGCACTTTACATATGCAACAGTTCCTGAGAAGTTCATAGAGAACCGTCCCCAATTTTCCAAGATGTTGCCTAACAGACAAGACACACGACAACAGACAAATCCCGGTAGAAACGTGAGCTTTTTGGCGGAGGTAACAAGACCTAAAAAGATTCTACGTAGAATAATCTTATTAAAAGTTAGCTAACTGTGTCATGGGTAGTAGGTACCTAACACTCGAAATCTAATAAAAATGTTGAAAGGTAGGCCGTCGTCAATAGAAACGAACGATTCAGAGACTATATCCGTTCTGAAGAAAATGTCGTCAGTAGCAATGCACACTTATCCTATTATGTACCACGCTTTACTTGCTAAACTTTGCGTTTTCTCTACCACGTTTTGCTGAATATTATGTGTATATATTTGGCAAAGTTTTACTGAAGTTACCTTTTATCGTCTTACGCAATTTTCTTTCTAGTTTTCATAGTTTTACTGAATTTACTTCCTAGTTATCATCGTTTGACTCAATTTACTTCGAGTTTTTATCGTTTTTCTGACTTTTGTTTCCTTAACAACGTTGCATTGAATTCTGTTTCATTAATTAGCTACAACATATTACCGAATATCTTATTTTCCTTCGACCACGTTTTGCTGAATATTTCAATGAGAAAGGACGAATTTGTCCGAAACGGTCGGTCGCTTTTATCCGCTGATGACTACCTACTTAACTTTAGAATATCTACACGCTGAATTATTATTTTTACTTTGAATATCGAAATTCATAAGCATAAATGATGGAAGGATTTCGGGTATAAAATGCGCATATCCGCCATAAAGAAAGCTACCAATTTTGCTAGTTCTCGCTTCCGCCGTTATGTTTTTCCTCACATTTCCGTCCTTTTTATTCTGTTGCAACAGACGACAAATGTCGAGAATTTACGTGTCTGCTGCAGCGCTGCAATCTCGCCTCTGCATGACGTTGCTTGCCTTGACCTTGGCCCTCTTACCTCCTTTGTTTGTATGTTTGTTTCAGTGTTGTCACGAAGCCATGTCTCAACTGGTTACTTGGACTTAAAATTGTTATTGATTATAACGATCGTAGTACTATTAACAAAGTTATTTATTCACGGTAGTGTACTCTATATAAGAATACGCCTGATGTGCTGTTTCTCTGTATGTAGAAATATGCGTTTCTTGTTAGTAATTTGCTCCTGTTTTTTACAGTTAGCATCAAAAATACAAGTATTCAACAACAGGTTAAAATTAGTATTTTCAGTGATGCCATATTATTAAATAACATTTTTATCTTTGTTTTGAAACTTGCCACAATTGGTCTGTCGAGTTTGTTTGTCCTTTGCCCTCCAGTTGGGCAACCTTTTGAATTCAGTTCCATTCTGTAGTTTCTAAACCTGGAGGTTGGGCTTCAGTTTTTCGCTCTAGTTTATTCCTTTAATTAATCCGCCGTTCCGGTCCTCAATGCCTAATGCTGTTCCTTTTTTCTGCAACTTAGCAACTTCATTGTCCATGATTTAACGCTGGAGATCGTTCATATTTTTAAATCTTCGTTGTCGCTAATTTTTTTTTTTATCAGAATTACAGTGATTGCAGCCCGCATCTTCGATACAATTCGTTCTTGATGTGTGTGTGTTGAATTCAATAGCTTGAGCATCATTTCTGTTAGAATGCCTATTTAGTGTTTACATGTAGCTAAGTAGCTTAGTTTCCCGATCATTACCTTCAGGACGGAAGAGCAGCTTTGCTGAAATGAATTTAGCGGTAATAACAATAAATGCAATTTGAAACCTGCAGGTGCAGTCCTTGTTGTTAGTAACAGCAACAGATCTGGTATCGTCTGCGCCGTCATTTTTGATAACACGGGACACTACTAATAATATTATAATCATAATTGTTACAATAATGATCTCTTGATGGATGTAGATAGTACTGATATTTGCTTATACCTATGTTGATAATAAAGATAACCTTGCACCTCAAAAAATGAAATAAGAATTTAAAAGTTAACGTTGTAGTGATCTCAACGATGGTACCATTAAGAACGATTAAAGTGATGGCATGGTGTTGGTGATGGTATTACGAACTGTTGGAAATGGTGTACCGAAGATGCCTAAAGTTTTTACTCAACCTAACCGTCTGCAGTCGGAGCAGTTTATATATAGATAGTGTCACATCCGGCAACGTGATACCAGCGCCTTATCGCTACTGCTGCTGGGGATATCTTTTTTTTTTCTTTTCTCAGCTTTTTGTTAATGTTATCATTAGTCTAAGATCAGGGCAGAAAAGTCGGCGTCGGACATTCTTGAAGCCAGGAGTCTGAGTCGGTAACTAGCCAGAACCAGGAATATAAGTCGTTACAAATGAGCCTATTTAGTTCGAATAAAAGTCTGTTATTTCCTTGAGTCCAGGGAGAGGTGGGGTTGGAACCGTGGCTAAACGTAGCGGTCGGAGTCGGGCGTGGTTCTTCCAACTCCGCAACCCTTCGAAGCGGTGGCGGCACCAGGATATTTGCTTTGGGTAGTAAAATGTGAAGGGACTTCGCAGTACAAACACACTTGTATGTTGGTTACGCAGAAGGAAAAAATTCGGGCTGTGGGGCGTGACTTATTATTGGGGGCTCAAGCTGCCCCCACGCCCCATTTTGCGCCGCCACCACTGCAAAGTATCATACATCCTGTATGATATATATATATATCATTAGAATTCAGTATACGGTGAAACACTGTACTGTATGATAATGAGTCATAAAACGGCTAGGTTAGTTGGGTTCGCCTGTTCTATGACATGGCGAGTGGTGCCGGTAATCATAACCTTAGCTAGGCCAACGGGACGTTTTTCTTTCGTATCCACTTCTTTCCAACGTTCCAACGGTCATATTCTTGCTAATGGCGCTTTACTCGGTTAGTCCCATTAAATTAATATTTTCCTGAATCTCGGGGAGACCACATCCACGCAAGCACGAGCCAATAATCCGTCCGTGGTAGCTAGAACATCATCCGTAACCTCTAAGGGCCTAACTCCCGCACGTGAAGCATTTTCTTACCGTGCATGACTTGCGCAGATACCTTACGTACCTATCCACCTGCCTCCCCAAAGTTACTGTTGACCCCCGAGTCCCACTGCAAGCATGGCTGCCTGCGACCACCACAAGGTGCCTTCTCCACTTTAGTGGGTGACGTCAGTCAGCTGTTTGCTGTGCGGTGAGAGTGGAGCAGTGTTGCCGGTGCGGTCATGCGAGGGGGTAGTGTGTCGCGCTCTCAGGATCTTTCCGCTGCAACAGATGTCACGTACCTGTCTCACAGTTGCGCACGTTGGCTACTGCCCGTTTCGAAACAGTGTGTCGTCAGTGATTCAAACTTCTGTTTGTAATATCAGTTATTTATCCCTTTGTTTATTAGCCAAATATACTCAGTGTGTGAATGATTGTGCAATTGCGGTTTTGAGCAGGTCCAGTGACAGTCATAACAATCTTGCTTTCGGATACATGACAAAACTAACTATGTGAACGGAAACTCTGATATAAATCAGTGTAAGTGAACATAGCCGGAAGTGAACGTTATGGCTAGAATCCAGCAGCATGTGCTGTTGAATGGGCAGTAAATGCTGAGTTTTCCAGTCAAACTGTTGAACATTCTGAACGTTATTTTTATTTTTCAACGCATCGACTTCAACCAAGTGAATGTGATAATTACCAGTAAATGCTGTAGATCGTGCAGTACTCAACTCATTCAGTGACACAGTCGTGTGAGCTGTTCACAGTTGTCGCGGTTATTTCATATATCATTGAATACACAGTTTAGCGTCATTCATTCTACTACCCCCTATTGATCCGAGTTGTCTTATTTTACTGCAACGGTTCTTTCTTGGTTCTATTGTATTCCTGTGAGGAAAACTTTTTTGTTGTGCGGTTGCACATGGGTATAGAAACATAAAATAGGATTAGGTACTTGTTTATGCTGCCGACTGTACCGCGATTGTCACTCAGTGCACCAGTAACACAAGCTGTTGAACGCACTGAACAGCAGGTGTGTGTTGCAACTTGTGTTACCTTCTGCTCAGCTGACTCAGGTGGAAATTTGTTCAACCCGTATTACTCATAACGTGCGAGTGAAATTTATTTTTTATCGGTTTCTTATTTCCTTGTGTTATTCGTTGTTGGCGCGTTAACCGCAGGCGATCACGCACGTCAACTTCAAAGTTTTCTATTTATGCAAACTAAAGGAAAAAGTCATTTTTTTAAAAAGGAAATCCTGCGAATTTGCTTGGAAATTGGCGACCGGTGTTACCGTTAAGAAGATTACCGCCCCAGAAACTGATACTGTATATGATTTCAGCTTCTTGAACGCCCGGGAATTCTGTTAGAGCAGCACCGCGGCCGTGCTGCGACATTCATCGTTTGAACTTTGAACGAGTTTCCGAAGTGTTTGTTTCAGCATTATGCGTCTTATTGCATCAATTTATCTTTTAATTAAAAATGATTGATGCATCATACATTTGATACACCTTGTTAACAACGTAGAGGTAGCGAAAATTCATGTTACCAGACGTACATACTTACCACTTTTTCTTCTGTTCATCCACGTCTGCCTTTAGGGGTATATTCTGGCGGGCCCTATCCCTGCCATATTATATTTGGTCATCACGCACCGAAGGTTCCCGAGTGCCATATCCGCAGGAGATGTTACAGCTTGCCGCAGTTCCTGCTGACGAGGTTAGGTTTTTAAAATTAGGTAGGTTCTCTACTTTCCTCTTTCGGTTTCGTGAGGTGGGCTGTCGATCGAGATAGCCGACCTGGTACGCGGGACATCTCTTGTCTCTCACGTGTGGAAGGACACAAAAGGGGCCGACCACTTGAGTGTCTCCTACTATACTTTGCGCCTTGTTTCCCTGCCCGTAGTAGCACACGTGGCCACCACGTCTACCCAATATGCGGCATTTGAATACTGCACAAGTAGTTTCTCTGTTGAAACGCCTGAGTTGCGGCTACGGAGGTTAAACAAGATATATATAATAAACAGTAATAATCTTCCACGTGTTTATCAACATGCTGTTCCAGTGTGCGTTGATCCTGTGTGCATTGGTTTCACGTCTCTATCGACACACTTTATGCCCCTTATTTCTTCTGTGTTTCATTACATTTGTATTGGATACAGAAGCTTAAACCCCTCGATACTCAATTCCACAGTCGATTGAAAAGTTAGGGCACGGACGATCTAGTGTGTTATTGAGTCTGTTTTAGCGCACATGCATATGTCTTCACTATTTTAAAACTGCGTTATTTTTCGAGCGGCGCTAGAGTCCTTGCGAAAATGTTTGCGTAGCCCGCTGCATAGCACAACTTCCCACAACAGCTTGAGAGGTACTGAGTTCCGAACAAACATTGTCACACACCTCACTGTCGCCTGTACATCTCCGCCTTCGCGTCTCTTCAGCCATTTATAATACTTGGAGTTTTACGAGAAAGAGAAAACCAGTTATTCCTGTTTTGTCTCTTCTATAGTTTGTTGTCCTCATGCCTGTGTTCCTGCGTGGTTGTACTTGACATTCCTACTACCTATCCTTGTTTTCTTCCTCGGTTCGGATCGCTGTGAGTAGGGAGACACTTAACAGTAGGCTACTTAGCGAAAAGAATCGTCTTTACTTGTTGCTTATTATTCTATTAAGTTAGTGGAAAAAATGTCCTGAATGGTTGTTGCTAGCATAGCGTTATAATAATAGTAGTAGCAAAACAATAAGTGGAATAACGTTCATGGTTGTAAGAGCCCTCTCGCCACCACACCGTATATAGGCCAGTAGCCTAGCGAGCCAACCTGTTGCGATCGATGGTGCGGCCTAACGGAGAGATACTTTGCTTCTTCTCTGTAGTCACAGTGTCGCCTATGATTGTAGCACAGTCATTAATTTAAGTAGACTTGACGGTGATGACTGGTGCCATTATAGATTGATATATATGGAAAGCTGTCTTCATAATGAGCTCCACTGGTTACATTGCCCTAGTAAATCAGGAGTTTTGGAAAATTTTTAGTTGGTTCCCACGTTCTACCGATCGTTTTCTTCTCGTTTGTCTCGTGCCCAAATTTCTATCTTCAATCGTCGTATTATTTAGCTATAGACGAACAATCGTTGTACTAAATGGTGATAAAAGTAGTGATAATACGTATTATAATAATGACAAATATTTTTAATTTTGAATTTTCTTGCTGTTTTGCACGGAAGCAGTAAAAAATAACGATGTAGATAGCTTCATGTCGGTGGGTTACACACTCCCAGGTCGTGGCCTGTAAAAACTCAGTTACAGCAAGCTGTAGCCAATAATATCCTCACTGACACAGTATACCTAACAATACATCGGCCTAGTGTATATTTTGAGGGCTGGCGTCAGTGCCGCCGCTGGCTGGCACTTGGCAGCCTTTCTCCTCTTGTTGACGTTGCTGCTTGTGGCGTTTTTTTCCTGTTGTAAATTGCAACAATGCATTGCCGGGCCGACTGTAAATTGCGGCGATGCATTGGTTGTTCACCCGTAAATTGCTCGTTGCATAGCTGGCTTTCTTATATAAAAGTGAAGTACTCGTAAATTTTACTTCGTTTTCTTGACGCTCTTCTAAAGAACACGTGACTGCAGCGCGGGGTCGTGCCCTGCATCATGACCGGATCTATTGCCTATTTACAGAGCTACCTATTTAGCATTTATACTTGTAGTAGTACTAAAGCTATCCTTTGTATCGAACTTTTGCTGTCTGGTACACAAGACTTTAGAAAATATGTTATTCGTATTAGAGAAAAGATATGCTTGTCGTATAGATCGTACAAGTGACGTTATGCCATTAGTATTAGCAAGTATTATGCTCTAGATTTATATATGAAAAATAGATTCCAAATGGGTTATTCGATCAGCATCATACTCTTAATATTAGTTCATAAACCACACCATACATTGGCTGGACACTGCAATCGGGCCTCTCGTAATTGGGCCTGGAGGCCGATTTACGTAAGTGTTAATAAGATGAGTTCTAATTATCACAGAGGCCTCAAACTAAGATTAATTTCTTCGTCGTACCATAAGAAAGGCATTGCAGAGCGGAGAATCTAAATTCACAATCATCTTCAGTAGGCGATAAATATCATGTCTTCGGACATCAAGAATACTTGAAAATTCATCATAATTTTTTGGAATATTAAAATTTTATAGTAAAATTTCCTCATAGATACTACACGTAATGTGTTACCCCAGCCATTAGCTAGGCCTTCGAGACATCTTTCTTTCGTGCCCACTTTGCTTCCTTCCCGATTTCTTACTCGTGCTTTATTCTGTTCTTCTTCTTTTTTCCCGACTTGCTGTTCCCTTGCCCTACCACATTATAATTGGGTATCACGCACCCAAGGTTCCCTAGTGCCTTATCCGCAAGAGATGTTGCAGCTTGCAGCAGTTTCTGCTAACAAGGTTAGTTTTGTAAAGTTAGGTAGGTTCTCTACTTTCCTCTTTCTGTTCCGTGTGGTGGGCTGTCGATCGAGATAGCCGACCTCGTACGCGGGACATCTCTAGTCTCTCTCGTGTGGAAGGACACAAAAGAGGCCGACCACTTGAGTGTCTCCTACTATACTTTGCGCCTTGTTTCCCTGCCCGTAGTAGCGCACGTGGCCACCACGCCTACCCAATGTGCGGTATTTGAATACT
>LQNS02001155.1:8933578-8975698 GCA_001587735.2 Parhyale hawaiensis
TGGGCTGTCGATCGAGATAGCCGACCTGGTACGCGGGACATCTCTAGTCTCTCTCGTGTGGAAGGACACAAAAGGGGCCGACCACTTGAGTGTCTCCTACTATACTTTGCGTCTTGTTTCCCTGCCCGTAGTAGCGCACGTGGCCACCTCGCCTACCCTATATGCGGTATTTGAATACTGCACAAGTAGTTTCTCTGTTGAAACGCCTGAGTTGCGGCTACGGAGGCTGAACAAAAGATATATATATCGCCTACTGAAGATATATGATGGTGAATTTAGATTCCCTGCTCTGCAACGCATTCCTTATGGTGCAACGAAGAAATTGATCTTTGTTTGAGGTCTCTGTCATTATTAGAACTCATTTTATTAACACTTACGTAAATCGACCTCCAGGCCCACTTGCGAGAGGTCTGATTTCAGTGTCCAGTCAATGTATGGTGTGGTCTATGACTGGTATTACACCTCATTAATGGTTACGGCATGTAGAACCGCCTATTGTCTTATCGCTTCTTCGGACCATTACTTGGCTGGGAAGGAAACTCCTCGCCTTTAATATAACTTCATAACGTATATACCATATAGCGTCCCTTATTTCGCTGGGTATACATCGCTTGCATTTTTCTTCGCTCTAGCACACCATAGTTACATATACTCCGGCTTTAAATCGCTCTGTTAGGTATATTTTTTAAATACCTATATGCATTTGTTTATTCTACTATTTGTCGATGGAGGCTATTAGACAGCGACTCGGGCGGCATGCCATGGGAACATTCGTGTCGTTGAGACCATAAGGATTTGCTTCTCGTTCAAACCATTAGAATGTGACGTTGTCGGCACCTACTTACCGTTGGAATTAATGCCCACGTATCATTGAGCCCATTACAAGAGACTCTCTCGGGACCTGCTCATGGAACGTTAGTTTGTTAGTGGTAACCATTACAACATTCAAATATCAGGGAAGCCACTAGAAAGACTCTTTTGGTAATACCTAACATCAGAACATGTCTCATTGATGCTACGAAAGTGACGGTAAATGCCTACCATTATAATTTCCACCGACAGTCGCTTTCTAATGGCACAATTAGAAAGAGACTGTAGGTATTTTCCACTAGAATATTCAGTGTCATTGATACCGCTAGAAAGCGACTGTTGGTATCTCCCATTAGAATATTCACGTCTGGATGAACGCATTCTCGGTCCTCGGGTGCTCGTCGCCGGAAGCTTTCAATTTCCAGCGTAGCAAGAACTTCTTTTTTCCCTCACGTGATGGATTTAGCAAACGCTCTCGGCGTGACGTCATCTGCAGATATACACGCAGCGCCGGGGGGGGGGGGGGGGGGGGGGGGATGCGCTAGTCCGGGGAAGGCTTCGTGAAAGCTGGAGGATGCTTTCAAGCGTATATATTTCCTGTCGCTTTCCTTGTACTTAACACTTCGTTTTAAGACCGACTCACACACTGGCCTTTCGCCTCACTTCGGAACACCCGATTGGGTCGACCTTATGTTCGAACACGCCTTGTGTGCACTAAGAAATTTGCTAGTATGTTAGCAGCCAAATCAGTTGGCTGAGCTAGCGTCAGTTTGGTTGTTTCTTCAGATATGAAGTGCTATAGAGCTCAGAAGCTGTGCAATTTTCTCTTGTTATACGGACACAGCACCGCATACGGCCTTTGGGAAGTGCCTATGAACTTTGTGCAAAACTAAGGTGCGTACGAGCTGCTTAAGGTAGGTACCTACTACACAGGCGCAAAGTCTCGGCTTGTGTTAATGCTGCGATATCCATGGGCAACACTGAATTATGAAGCAAAAATTGGGGCAGAGGATCACTTAACAGACTTTTTCACACGCCCAAGACGCTAAGAATGTAAAGGAATTTCTAGGTCGGCCAAAAAATTTCGTTCGGGATGGACCTTCGGCCACCTTTTGCCAAGAGCAGGCCATCTTTTGCACTAATTTGTCCTTCTTCCAGAGGGACTTCATAAGATACCGTAGGTTGATGCCGGGCCTACACTCGATAGTCTTACGCTCAGCCTACGAGCGTACGTACGGGCAATTGGCACGTCACTCGTGCTACAGGCATTTACTGCTCACGTATCTGACTGACGTGCGAGCTGCACGTAATCTCATCAAGTGGAGCACGCGATTATATTACCTAGCTAGCAATTGCTCAGTGCGTGTTTGTGTAGGCTATCCAACTAAGAATTAGACCTCCAGCTACTGAACATATTCATGTGTTATCTTGTATTTAAGTAGCATGCGTATCATAGGTACACACACTAGGCCACGCGGTGCGAAGGAGTGTCAGAGGGGCGTGTGCCCACCATTGCCCTCAATGAACGCATCATCTGTGCTGAATGGCTCCCACTGACACTGGGATGGTGATCTGGTCTACAGTTACTTGGGCCGTACTTTGGACTTCTTTAAGGGGGTGCCACACGATAGCCAAATGAACGGGTTTGCCAGTTTTCACCACCGAGTCGACGTCAAAATAGCTACTTGCGATCTTCCGCAGTTGCGCAGAATATCGGAGATGAACCGCGCCGCATTTTGTCCGTGGTACCACGACTAACTGCGCAAAATTTTGTAAATAAACCACCAGTAGCGTCTACGTCGTCGTTGAATTCACTCTCGGAGTCTGTAAATAATTATTATTTAGATATTGAATTACGGTACATCCTTCTAGTTACTATGAATTGTGAATGTATTGGTAGCATTATATAAACTCTGTATTACTGTCGACCGTGTAACCATGGCAACGAGGGTTCGCTGAACGGAGGTTGAGGTCATTTGACCATCGGAACATCGTCTCGTGTGAACAGGGCGTGGAGATTTCGCGTAGAATATGCTGTTCATTTGCATGATTTTCCTCCGCTTCTGACCATCGCTTGTCTCTGTCTTTGGTCTTTTTTAGAAATTAACCCTGGTCTTGCAACCGCGAGCAGTTTTAGTTTTTAGTAAAGAAACACTTTGTGTTCTAAATTTATTTTTTATATCTTGTACCCATGCGCGGTGATCCTGTGTAGGAACATCCTCGTGCATGAGTTCCACGTGGCTTTCCACACAGACTGTGTGTCCATTATTTCTTATCCTTCTGTTAGGTCGCCGTTAATAGTGGAAACTGAAGATTAAATTGAATATAATGTTATTAATATCTTAGCTGTATAACATATTGAATTCTGAACTGCTCAGTTCTTTCATATATATTTCAACTGGAGAACTTTTCACTCACCGTCGATAAAGGCGGATGCATCGATCGAAATATGCTTATCTCATTTGCCTTAGCTTTTTCGAAACTTTACTCGTGAGCATTGGCTTCGTTACTTTGGATCAAATCACTGGCGTTATTCCCAAACCGATTGCCTTTAATGTTTTAACTGCCCTGTCGATAGTGACGTTTAATAAAATTCTACTTGAAATAGAGAGAAGAGAGAGAGAAACTATTTTCACTTTTATCTTGAGTACCTTTGTGGTGTTATCTTCAGTACGTTGACAGTGTTTGAACCAGGTCCAGGTGACGCTATTCACGCCGACCCAATTGTGCTGAGCGGCGGTGCTTGTTCCTTCCAATTGATCGCAGCTTGTGACCAACAGGAGGGCCAGCAGCGCGTTATCTCCGCAGTGCGCGTAACCGCTAACACCTGGTTTATCTATCATATCATACTTTTTAAATTAGAACGTAGCAAACTTTTAATCGTATGATATACGTATCGCGATGTTCCGATTGCACCGCGGCATATTGGTACACAGCCTTTAATTCCCGCACGGTAAAGTTTTGGAAATACATATTTTTTTTCTCCTACTTGACCTCAATGTTGTTTTTTGTTTGATTCTTTTTTTAGCTTTTGTGGTCAGTTTTTTAGGAAATTAGTTTCCTTGACTCAAGTGTTACCATTAAATGAAAAGTTTCATGCGTTATATTGACGAATGTGTAGACGCTTTTGGCTGCTGGAGCTGCGAAGTCATTTTTATCATGGGATTCATCTCACTAAAGGCCTCTCGGGTTTTTTATTTGGGGTTCGTTTGTTGCTTATATTTACTGGAACGTATATATTCAGGATTGGAACCCGAGTAACATCTACCGAAATGTCACACGATCATGTCCTGTAACTGAAGAGTTGTTGGGTTGTTCCTTTGAGAAATGTAAAGTTTAAGGTGCAACATTTCAAAGTAAAATGATGCATAAACTCTCTTGATATGATGCATTTGTTTCACAGTTCTATTGATGTTGACATTAAATATTTAATCATAGTGTTTTTACCGTACGGTTATTGGCAAATAATGTGCTTTTCTTCTTCTATAGCTTTTTACGTAAACACGTGCCAAACTCCATGGATGTTGCCGAAGCAAATTGTCAAATTTTCTTCCAAGTTATGTTTTTTTCATGTGTTGATAAAAGTTGTACCTTGTACGTATCATAAATGTTACGTTGAAAGATACGTGAAATGTAATTTTGGTGTCTATTCAAAATGACGTGCCCTCAAGTTTTCTTTTTTATTTTTCAAGGTAACGTAAGAGTTGTAAATTAATATATGAAGTAAAAAGAGAGCGTTAATAATGTTTAGGTAGTTTAAGGTGTTGGATATACAATCCTCTTTATATTTTTAAGCAACTATCATCATACATCAACTACTGAAGAGAACTGTTAAGAATGAAAATTCGTTCACTGAAGTGTGGGATCCTCGTGCCTTTTTTACATTATTGAAAATCTGCTTGGGAATTTGTTACGACTCCTTGAGTGAAAGTTACTGCAAGTGACTCGATCAGAGCGCAGCGTACTCATGCCTACCTGTACTGGATAACCTTTCGTCTCACTCTTCCTCACGTGATGGGCGAACTGCAGCAAGACCCACTTCGGTCTCTACAGGTGATGTTCCAGTCTGTCTTGTAGGAGGAATTTTTCGTAGGTACGACCGTACGACTTCCGAGGAAGAAGTGGCACCAGTTAAAACCTATTCTAAGGCGAGCTACATGGAGTCTGTACTGTAGTAGTCTGGATTTTTGGAGATAAGGAATCGGTGAAAGTGTGCCCAGTTTTGAGAATTGGACTCGAGAGTCTATAGAAGTCGGTGGTTGTTAGGAATCGGACTCGCCGCGACTCCGTAACCCTTATAAGAGCCTAATAGGGGTTAGAAACGTAGCACAGATCCGGTCTACTCCTATCTGTTCATGAGGGGGGAAAGAGGAAGGGCGGCGTGGTGCTACGTAAGGAGATTCCTGACGTTTGACCCCACAGAGGGGGGGGGGCGTTGTCTATTAGACTTTTGCATAACCCATAATGTATGTCGCACTTGTTCGCGCGCTAACTGCACTTTTTAGCTGTATTTTACAGTTTTATGGCTGTTCTTTCATCTTGTGTCGTGAAAATGAAAAAATACGCCACTTAATTTGGAAAGAGATTAAATTGTGATTCGAAATAAGTTAGAAGCATTTAGAACTTTGCAGTCCATGGGAGAACTTCTTTTTATGGAAGTGGAAAAAATAGAATTTTCTGTTTTAACCTGACATATTAGTTAATTAGTTCCATGTTCTCCTTATCCTGAAACTATGGGAATACTGGGGAGACGTAACTAGGTATACATACCTAATTATGTGCGTGTTTTTGTTAATATTATTGTGATGTATTTGTATATTACTATTTAATTATTTCATGTTTTAATTAATATTCACTTGGTTAATTGCTTTCATAATATCTATAGCAAATTGAATCTCTAGTGCGGTGGTTCCTAACCTGGGGGCACGCCCCNACAGGGTAGGCGCGATCTCAATTTATTTCCACATTTGGTACTATTTATGACAATTTAGTACTAAGTCTGAGCTCCACATTTATTTAAAACACTAAGGAGGGCTTGAAGGCAAAAATATTTCCTTAAGGGGAGGTAGCGTGGGAGTAAAAAGGTTAAGAACCACTGGTCTATAGTAACTAGGAGTGACGCTGTAGACACGTCGGCACCCCCGAACCCACGACCCACTAAATCCGGACTGGGAACATAGTTTACTGCAACGGATGTGTGTGAAGGAAACTAAAGGGAACACCACCTCGTGGGGCATAGGATAGGTCGTTGGATTATGTTAGGTTACCTTGGGGACCCTGTAGGTTACCGTAGCCTTAGCTAGGCCTTCAGGACATCTCACGTTTGTGCTTTTACTTCCTTCCACCTCATACTTTTACTGATGCGTTTTATCGGTTCTTCCTTTTCTTTCCCAACTTGTCGTTCCCACCTGCGTTGACTCGTGCAGGGTTCCATGTTTCACTTAACATGCACTTCACCCGTCCTTTTTTTTCTCTTTTTGGATCACAATGTAGCTACTCTGTGGGTAAGGAGGCTTAATCCAGGAAAATATTACTACTACTACACTACTACTACAACTCGCTGTTACTCTGTCGGCTATAAAAAGGTGCGAGTAATTACCTTATATCACACTCCCATTGTTCTGAGGAGACGATGACAGGAGTCTTTTATCGTGCTCTCCTTATCTTATCTTCCATAGTTCTCCTCTACTCCCCAGATGGCGTGTGTGCGTGTATGTGTGTGTGTGAACTCTCACAGTCGTAGGTGCAACTGATAAGATAAACCCTAGGCGAAGATGTGTCGTGTGCCTCTAACTTTTTTCGTGTTTTAAGTACATCGCAGCTGCTGACGTGACTTAGGGCCTAATCTGGAAATTATATTTAGGACTCCTTCCCTGCGGTATCTGGTCCTTCAAGGAGCATTAGACGTGTCATTTGTATCACAGAGTTAACTTAGATTTGCTAGTTCACTATACCTAGCTATCTATAAAAAGAGTGCAATTTTCTACTGACGAGGCCATTGATAATCTGGACCTGTTTCGTAAACTACAACGTTCGACGTGTTTTATGTGTCACTATTGGACCCTTGCGTGAAAAAATTCACGCAATAATCGGCATGTTTGCTTAAATAGGTGATATAGCTCGGAGCGGAGTCTTGTCTTCCCATCGTCTCTGCGTTGCTTCTTTATTTTCTTCATTCATCCTTATCGCGCTCTCATCCTTAGGTCCTCTCTTCTTCATTCTCCTTCATCTCAAACGTGCGTTTGAGAGGCTGGAGATGCACAACTTGTGCCTTTTTCCTGTCAGTAGCGCACTGATCTGAGACCTGCCGGCAGAAAAGCCGAGACAAAAATCATTGATAATTTGAAACCAGATGTACTTCGCGCCCTAGTGGCGCACGAGCCTGTGTTAAACCACAGGAATAGTTCGGCGCGGTATAGACAGTGTGTCCCTGATGCGCTAGTAAAAAATTTTGTACTACTACTGCAATAAATTTGATTCTAACTCTAGTCAGCTTATATGCAATGTGAGCGAACCGTTGCCATGATACTGTCTTTCAAACTCATATATCTGTTTGAGTACACTGCTTCTTCACCAGTTAGCGATTGCTGCGGCAACTAATAGCTAAACATTTACCGGTATATAAGTTGGTTCGCTGATCCAGGGAGTGGTGCCTCAAGATGAATCGTATTGGTTGCCTTAACTTCATCTTCCGGTTATTTTTCTTTCCTGTCCACATTGCTTTCTTCTTTTTTTTGTGTGTCTGTTAACCTCAATGTTTGTCAGTTCCTTTTCTTGCCCAACTCGCTGAACCCTTTTGTGTAAACAGTGCTGGAACGCCTCCGTGCATGGGTTCCTCGTTTCTCTGGATGTCCTTCATTCCTCCTTGATTCCCTTTTCTTGGAACAATGCATTGTGTGTAGGGAGGCTTCAATTATCCTGTGCTCTACTGGTTCCTAACTACTTTTAATTTGTTTCCGCACCCCTACAAGTTTCGTAACTCGTATGATTATAAAAGCTGAAATTTATAGTAAAATTGTGCGAAGAAACTCCAAAGTTTGTTTTTTGTGAATTCCATAATCCAAGATTTCGCAGCCCCTAAAAGGTTGTTGCACATCTCTAAGGGAGGGGCACGTACACTCCCTCTTGGGAACCTCAGGTCTACATTGATCTACCCTTCATCCCCTCCCCATATTGGTGTACGTAGCACAGTGCCCTATAGCTTTATTTGATGTCATCGAACAGAAGAAAGGCTTGCGCTCCCTTGCAAAATTAAAACCGAGTGCGCTGCCTTGAAAAATTAAAACCGAGTGCGCTGCCTTGCAAAATTAAAACCGAGTGCGCTGCCTTGAAAAATTAAAACCGAGTGCGCTGCCTTGAAAAATTAAAACCGAGTGCGCTGCCTTGAAAAATTAAAACCGAGTGCGCTGCCTTGAAAAATTAAAACCGAGTGCGCTGCCTTGCAAAACTAAAACCGTGTGCGCTCATCTCTGTCCATGATTAACTTGGTAGTTCCACTTCCTTCACCGTCATGTTTGGCGGCCCGGGAGGCTACCTACCTACAGTTTACTCTCATCTATTAGTTCTAGCAGCAGCACAGTGCCGCACACCTCCACGTGCCGGGCACGGCTCCGTGACAACATTCGGAACCTTCCCTAAGATCGATGTTGTGTGGCCTTTGACAGGACGGACCTCTTCCAGTTCGTGCGTACGCTCAGCGTACGGTCAATATGCCCTGGATGTTGATGCCTTAGTACCTCCTAATACGATAACGACTTTTCACTCCGCCGCTTATTTATTCACGTCCGATTGCCACTGTTTTGATCGATGAATGTTTGCGCGAGTGCCGGGCCACTCTTGCATTCGCACACATACTGTTTGAGTGAAAGATGAGCTGCTCCCACGCCATTGCGCTACATATGTAAAGTCAGTTGCAGCAATTAAGATACGATATACGTACGGTATAAGTTTTCTCTCTGAAAATAATAATGAGCCGTTTTGCGGTAGTGTCGTTGCCGCCGACGTAGGTACTGTTCCGCATCATTTCTCAGTTCGATGTACTAGAATTTAATTTTCTCGTTTGATACTTTGTAAAAGCATAATTTTACTCATTTGATATCTTGGCTCTAATTAATAGTAGGGTTTAATGACGAACGTTATCTGTTTGCAGGTGCTTGTGGGCGAGACGAAGTGGTCTGACGAACGGGTGTCTGAGCTTCGTCAGCTGGCGACGGAGATCCAAGTGAACGTCGCCTCCGATCCGCCGTACAAGGACAGCACTTCGCTGCTGTCGGAAGTTGAGAGGCTCGGCAATAGAATCAACAGCCTCACTGACGCTGTCCATCAGCTCAGCCATCACCTCTCCCAGCCCAGCGAAGAGGCTGCGCCATCTGCCGCTAAGAAACCGGAAGAAGACATCGCCGTCAGCATCCAGAAAGCCCACGATCTTTTGGAGCTGCCACCTCCCGAACCGAAACAGACATTGGAGAGAGCGGAGCAGCTGAAGCAACAGTTGGTCGACCTCGGCACGCGGCCCAAAAAGCCATCCGCCGAAGAAGAATCTCGTCCGGAGTGGCAGGACGCCCTGGAGAGCACCCACAGCCAGTATCAGAAGGTACTGGCTGGTCTCTCCGGCGACGAGGATCAGCTCTACGCTGCCCTCAGGGCCTGGTCGCAGTACGTCGTCTCCGTGGAAGAATCCCTAAAGGCTCCTATGCCCGCCACGAGAGAAGGCCTCATGGAAGAAGCCCGATTGTGCCAAGTCCACCGATCCATACTTACTACTCAAATATCCGTACTGAGCACCCTAAAGGCCCGGTCACAGTCCCCTGACGCTGCTGATAGTCTCAAGCTCATAGAAACTCAGCTTCAGGACCTACTAGTGAAGCATGAGAATGCGCTAGGTGACATCAGCCCGAAGGAACAGAGAATATTAGACACGATAACACTCTGGAACAAGTACAGAGTCCGAGTTAACCAGCTGCAGACATGGCTCCTGAATTTGGAACGCGAGAAGCAGGGTCTGAACTTGAGGCAAGTTGCTAGACGTCGACTCGAAGATGTCATCGAAAGACTCAAATCTCTGCTTGGCCAAGTTGCCAGCGGGGAACCGCAGCTCAAAGAAGTTTCCGAACTGTGCCAAGAACTCATGAAGACTTGTGACGCCGGCATGCATCCCGTGCTCCAGGCCGAACTTGGTTCCATTACACAGCGACACAAAAACCTTCGGTCCATGCTGAGCACCTGGTTAGACCACTTAGAAAAATGCTTGAATTTGTGGTCCCAGTTCGAGGACTTGTACGGTCGCCTCTCGCAGACTCTCATCGATTATCAAGAAGATTTACCTCTAACATTGCCAACTGAAGCTTCTGCAGTTCAAGCTTGCATGAAAAAGTCCCAGGAGAATCTCCAGAAGCTGGACGCTCTTGCAGATGACGTAGACAAGTTACGAACAACCAAGGATGATCTTCAAGAATCACTGACTCCCTACGATTCCAGAATTGTCAGCCACCGGTTGTGGCGCATCATCGAAGGTCGTGGTGAACTGATGCATCTGTTCAGGCAGAACATCGAGGCGCTGGAGAACCGTATGGAGTTGTGGCAGCTGTACCAGACCAGGTACCTGGAGTTCGTACGGTGGGCTGAAGATATCGAGAAGAGAATCGATGGCGCCAGCGAGCAGTATCTGGAGGGTCTCATTAGAAAGCTCGAGCATGAATACCAGGATGAAATAGAGCTCAAAACCATTTCTAAATTGTGGCTGATATCCGAGGGAGAAGACATCCTCAAGAACTGCAACAAAGATCAGGCCACGGATGTAATAAAGATGTTAGATTCTGTCAAGGAAAACTGGGAAAAAATTAACGATAAGTGCAGTTCCAGAAAATCCAAGTTAGTCGATATTCTGCGAGCCATTGGAGAGACGGAGGAATCCCTGACGCTCCTTAAAGACTGGCTCTACAACATCGAGCGGCAGCTCGCTAGTCCCATCCTCTTCCAGTCCTGCACCAAGAAGGAGATCGATAATCTGCTCGCTGTTGATGAAGCGCTTAGAAAGGAAATCGAACAGCGCAGTGCCACCGTGTCTTCCGTACTTCATATCTGTAATACAATCGTGAGGGACTGCAATGAATGTGACGCCAGTGGCGATACAGATTCCCTTACAATTGCGGTCAACAGCCTCGAGAAGAGATGGGGTGACATCTGCTTACAGTCCGCCGACAGGAAAAAGTTCATCAAAGACACCTGGCCGATGTGGGAAAGCCTATTCAAAATCCACGAAACTTTCGTTGATTGGCTTACCGCAATGGAGTCGAAAGTTGATGATAGCGCCATCGAGGCAACAACGTTGATACCATACGCAGAGCTGAACGATATCAACGACAGGGTTCATCAGCTGCAGCGGGAAGTGCACGAGCACACGAAAGATTTCGAAATAATGAACCAAGAGTACCGCAATGTTGCGAGGTTCTGCGGACCTCAGAACAGACTGGACCAGAGTAACCAGATCAAGAATATGGTTCAGGACGCCAACAACAGATATCACAAACTTAATAACTACATTACTCTGATACTAAAGCGTGTCCAGAAGAGTTCAGATTCGTATAATGAATTCACCTTACAAAAGGATCGCATTGTCAAGTTGCTCAAGACGTACAACTCTCGGTTAGCGAGCGTCGAAGGCAACAAGGACCAGAAGGATGCGAGTAAAAAGAAGGCAGTCAATGCTGTTATATCAGATTTTAAGAAGAACAAGAAGGATATTGAGAGGTTTAATGAGCTTATTAAAGGTCTCTTCCAGCGCAGCAGTTCTTCTGACTGCCCCCAGCTGGAGGCTCAGCTGGAGCCCTACTGGGAAGAGTGCCATGAGCTGAACGACCGGCTATCCAGACTCTGCTCTACCTACTCAATAGACATCACCGAGCTGCTCTTTATCATACGCTACGTCCTGACTTCGTTCTCATCAGATCGCACTCCTGAGGACACTCGGATCAGTACCCCGAGTGACCTGCTGGCCGCGGAATACGAGAGCGAGGACGACAATAGCGCCATGTCCCTTGTCCCGGACTCCGAGCTTTCCGCAACCGAGTCTTCCATCCACAAACTGAGTGTTGCCCTCGCTGGAGGAGCCGTTGGGAGGTCCTTGGAGAACGAAATTAAGGCCGCCCTCGAGGAAGCCAAAAAACTCCTGGGACAGCTCGATGAGGCCATCGCCTGTCCCACTCCCGAGGGTGCCGAGGTGGACAAAATGTTCTACACCTTCGTAAGTATACAACGCCTATCTGTTGCTTAAAGTTATGTATAGCTTAACCTTTTATTTATGATTTAATCTTGTCATTCTAGGAGGAGTATTATCTTTTGGATTGTTGTAGACAAGGTGGACCGTTTCGGACAGGGTTAACTCATTCCCTGCTATGAGATACCGCCAACGGCATTCCATTTAATACTTAGATGGGGTCCACCGGGGGGGTTAGCTTTTGCTTGAACGGACCGACCAGCCACTTCTTTTACGCTCTAAAGCTACTCCAAAATGAAGGCTTCGCAGTCGATGCCAAGCCTCACTTTCATCAAGAATATTACATGTATCATACGTGCATTGCTTCTGATCAGTATTGGAGATTAAAACAAACAGTAAGAGGACGTCGATGTGACGTACATACTCTGTCCGTTGCAGACGAAGCAGCTGGCAGGCACCCGTGCCTCCGTAGAGCTGCTGCAGTCCTTGGCTGGTGACGACCCCGACTCCTCCGAGCTGCAGGACCTGCGCCCGGAGCTGCTCGGTGTGTACCAGGAGTGGACCAGACTGAGTCTCCTCGCCCAGGAGAAGGAAAAGAGAATGAAAGAAAACAGGTGAGCGTACGAGATAAGCATTTAAGAAAGATTAATCTATGTCCAGGCAACCTAAATAGTGAACGAGTGCAGAAGCTTCTGCTTTTATTAGTCGTCGACGCGCTCTGTCCTTTGATTTAGATTTAATTCTATAAAATTGTATTGTAATTGTGGCATATAAAAATTGTCTGTTTACAGCAACGCCTCTCCACACACCTTAAGATAGCTTCAAACCTATAGACGTGTCTTCTGGTCTCCCTTACGTTGACATCGATTGTTGTTATATTCTTATAAGTATTGGTGCACCTGCTGCGAGGACCGGTGACTAACGTGCAGATTACAGCTCTTTATTTCAGTGTCATTCCTGATCCATGGTTGCGTCTTCGCGCAGAAATGTATTCTTCCTCATGTAAAAATACTGTATATTCTTGTCTTCCTAAAGTAAGAATTTTACATTTTCCTAATGTAGAATTTTTTTATTCATCCGCAGCGAGGCGTCGTCGCTGACGTGCCCCCTGTGCTGCAAGCGCAACTGGCAGCAGTTCAGCAACGACTGCTGGCGCTTGGAGCAGTGGCTCACCCACTCTGAGGCCACCCAAGCCTCCCGGTCCTCACTGTCCTCTGCCATTGAGGTGCTGGAGGAGGCGGCCCAGGACCACAGGGAGTTCCTGCTGGATCTGGATAGTCACAAGTCGGTGATCATGTCCCTGAACATCATTGGATCCCACCTGGCCCGCCACACTCGGGATAAGGCTAAGGGGGACCAGGTACGATTGTCGTTATTGTAGGACCCATGCATGCTCCGCCTTTAACCTGCGTCGACTTATATCGATCTCCCCTTTTGTTCCTTAATGGCTTTTGATCACACTAGTTGTGGGTTGGCATATCTGTTGAACCCTAAATAACCGACTAGTATTCAAGTTATAAAAAGAAGAGACCTAAACAAGTTCAAAGATGAATCTAGATTTTTCGAGGTATTTGGCAAGAAACTCGTCCGCCCGGCAAAATCAGGCTTACTCGTAGTTGAGCGAAGTTTTTATGACGTCATCGCTTCGTACGTCCGTCGCGCGCAAGCGCCGCTAGTCGGCAGCGCGCTAACCCAGGAAGCGAAGAGCGTAACGGGAGGACTCACGAGAAATTAACATCAATATGTGATGTCATCATCGACGAATCTATGGCTGAGCACCATAGGAGTATTTTAACTTATTTAACTAGAAAAATCATCTTAAATTGTGAAACTCATCTCTAGTGAATAAATAAATTACAAGAATAGGAACTAATTTAGCAAATATCCATAGAAAATTGCAGTGCATGCTGGTGGAAACTTCCACTGCACTCGCGCCGAATTTGGTCCCTTTTGGCGGCCTGATTTAAGGGGGTCTTTTAGTTCCCCGTTTTTCTATCGACATACTATATGTCCCTTCCTTTTCCTCTCTTAGAAGAGCTTAGTACTTATTTAGGGAGGCTTAAATCTTCTTATAATACCTAATACCGGGGGTCTTTTAATGAAATGGGTCAAAATTTCCAATTTTTTTGTTTTATGCGCAAAAAGTGTCCTCAGGTATGGGGCTATAACGTCCCAAATTTTTAGGGGGATAGCAGCACTAGAACCCCCCGAAAGGGAAGGGGGGGCAAAAAGGGTCCGGAGGGGGTCAAAAATTGACTAATTTTTTTGGTGCAAAATGATCTGTTTACCAAGGGCTATTACGTCCCAAATTTTTAGGGGCTAGCAGCACTAGAACCCCCCAAAAGGGGGGGCAAAGAGGGTCCGGAAGGGGTCAAAAATTGACTTTTTCATTATTTATTCATCTAAAGGTATAGCTATTTCATATTTTTATTAGTGAATGAAGAATGTAAGGTATTTGTAGGTGGAAATGTACTATAGATAAAACATGTCAAGTGCATTTCCACTGCAAACAGCGCATTTTTTACAAAATTCATCCACAAAAACATAAAATTTGCCGCCCTGAAAAATTTGATTTTTCAGAATAAAACTGAACGTAAGTCGATGAGTTTTTTAGCTACACTAAAAACAAAGACAGTTTTGGAATTCTTGAAAGATTCCCTACAAAACTACGAAGAGATTTTTTTCAATTTCCTTCTAGTTTTTTTTTATTTCATGAAATATCAAGAAAATTTACATATTTTATGAATTCTTCGCTAACCCATCTAGTCTCATGTCAATAGAAAACGATAAGGAAATTGAATAAATCTCTTCATAGTTTTGTAGGGAATCTTTTAAGGATTCCAAAACTGTCTTTGTTTTTTTAGTGTAGCATAAAAACTCATTGACTTACATTCGTTTTAAAATTTGTGAAAAAAAAGAAAAAAAAAAGAAAATCTCATTTTCTGAAAAAACTAAGGCTTAAACTGAAAAAGTTACTCGAACAAAATGTTTTTATTTTTTTATTCTACATCTTATGTGCAAATTTCAGAGAAATCTGTTCAAAGATAAAAAAATTCAAAAATTTCTAAAAGACCCCCTTAATTCCTTTTTTATTTGCAGCTTTATCTACACTTCATATTCAGTTCACAGTGCTCTTCACAGAACATATTTATTCCTTACCAACAAATATAAGCACTATTATAGCCAATTCTGTACGCGAGAGAAACCACAGTTACAGTTAGCCTATTGCTCGAACTAGATAGAATGAACTAAAACAAAAAAATACGGTGATATGTTCAAGAAAACAACATACGAAGGCCTGAAGTCACCCACTCAATTCGACTCGTCGATGTGATGTAAATTTGCTTCGTGCGGTCACGGCTAAGTTTCATTTTAGTCCTATTGAGTTCTCCCGTTGCATTCTTTGCTTCCTGGGCTAACCTGTTCTCGTTGATCATCCTTGGGAAATACGTTATGTATTTTGGGCGTCACAAAAACATGGCCCGTCTTATCGTTACAGGGGTAACCTAATGCTGTTGATACAGAAGCGTAAATTGACGTAATAACGCTCACTGTTTTGGGCGTGTGTGTAGTTGCTTTGATACACATTGCCAATGTCTTCGTATGCCTGCTCATAGCGAGGTCTTACTTTAATCTAGTGTAAAATAGTGGAACGGTTATATAGATAAGATAGCTGGCAGTAGACGGACCAGCAGGCCCATTCCCAGAGAGACACCGGGACTTACGCTCCGGCCCTGCATGAACTATTGCCATTAGCATATCTCAGTATGATATAGATTATATGTGTATAATTAAAGCACAATTTCCTGCAGGTACAAGAGCGCCTGTCGCGTAACAACAGGCGGTGGGAGGGCGTGTGCCGCAGCGCCACAGCGTGGCAGCAGAAGCTGCAGGCCGCTCTCATGTCCAACGCTCAGTTCCATAAGGTGGGTCCCAGTCTCGGAGTAATTATAGATGGAGGCGACATGACCACATGGCAGTGGCGCCAAAACGGTTGAGGTCGCTTTCTTGTGTACGTGTGCTGTGCCAGCTTAGTCCCAGGAATAAGTACAGTTGGACACGACTTCTCAGCCAATACATAGGTATTTCTTTTTCTTGGTCTAGCTGGGTGGCGGCAAGTGCTGGCTGAAATGACTTACGGTCCGGCATCGAAGTAAATATATGTCTCGATATAGACTCAGAAGCCGGCGTCCGTGCTCAGAGAGTCATAGAGGCCTATTGCCATTGGAAGAGAGGCCAATTTCCTGGGAAAAAACGAGGGCTATTTCCAGTTCCCTATATTGTCTTTTATAATAAGACTTCTTTAACATTAGCGCATAACACACAAAGGAAGCCTATATGTCTCATAAGAATAGCGCTATTAGCTCTCTATTTATTAACAATTACTTTAGCTCTCCGTATCGTGGAGACAGTTGCTAAGTGTTGTTTACATTATTGCAGACCATCGCTGACCTCATGGAGTGGACGGAGACCAGTGAGGCGCAACTGAAGAGTATAGAAGAGGAGCAATTGCAGGAAGAGACTGGCATGGAAGAGAGAATTAATGCTCCTGATGCCGGTATGTTTAGGGTCTTCGCTGGTCTCCTCAGGGAGTATAGGGTTAGCTTAGTTTAGTTCGCCCATCCTATGTTATGGGGAGTAGCGACCCCAGGGGGGACCCTGTTGTTGTTGTTGTTGTATTTACGTAGGGGGTGGCTCCGGAGGGGGTCGGGCATGTGGCGGAAGGTATGAGAAGGAAGGCAGGGACCCTGTAGTCACCTTAGCCGTTAGCTAGGCCTTCGAGGCGTCTTTCGTGTCCACTTTGCTTCCTTCCAATTTCATCCTCCTTCTGGTATTACGTTCGTCTGTTCTTCCTCTTCTTTACCGACTTGCTGTTCCCATACGCATTGAGCCTGTGTGGGAACACCTTCGTGCATGGGTTCCACGTGTTTATTGTCATGCTATATGTATGTCCCTTCTTTCTGCCTCTGCTATATCATCTTTGTTGTGGAAACGGAGACTTGAAACTTCTGAACATAATAATGTAATTCTCTTGATACAGTTTGTCAATTTGTCGTGTAATTTGGTGTTTTCACATTAATTCTATGACGTGCTGTCCCACTTGTAATGTCGCTTGAGACATGTTGTCCCACTTCGGTTCAATTTAAATTCATAGGGACACATCATCCCAATCGGCGTGGAGGGCGTAAATTGTTGGACATTCTCTAGTTCCAAATTGACGATAATAAACGAATGAGTGACGTCACAACTGGCCAGAGCCAATCTGCGGAATCAACCGTCTTGGGGTGGGGAATATTCAGGCGCTTGATTGGCTGGGACGAGTTGTGACGTCACCAATTTGTTTGTTATTGTTACGTGATGAGATAAACCTTATGTTAGTTCAGCTAGTTGTTTGTCTAGTCCCCTGTTTTCAACATGTTTGTACAGCGAATAGAGTCTTTGTTGCTAAAGTTTTCTGCCAAGCCTTGTGCTAAGTAATCGAAACTCGTTTTGAATTTACTGTTCTTAATAACAAATTCACAAGGATGTCTAGAAATACTATTAGTAGGGAGAGAAGGCTATAGCTACTAGAAATATTGTAACACATCTAGTCAAGGTGCAATCATATGCCTGTGCGTTGCAGAAGGTGCGGAAGGCAATGAGTCCTTACTGGAGGAGCGAGCGCAGGCTGAGGAACAGCGGATAAGAGAGAGGGTTATGAGGGTGCTGGAGTTGCGTGCAGAGGCTGAACGGTGCGAACCTCGAGTGGCTTCCCTGCACCAGGTGAGTGTTGGGTGTCCCCAGTGTCACTAGTTGCTCTACCTGTTTGCCTCAAGCTGCCCAAGCTCTACTGCAAGGTTCTTTGATATTGTATCACCAGTCAATTTCAGACTGCAGAAGATCTACAGGGTTACAGTATGTTGTTCTAGGTCTCAGCCTGCACTAGATCTACTATAGAATACAGTAGGGTACTAGGATATTAGTTTACCATCCAGGCTGCAGAAGATCTACGCGACTCTAGTCTACTGTTCTACCTCTCAGGCTGCACAAGATCTGCTGCAGACAGCAGAGACGGAGAGCTGCCTGGAGGTGCGGGAGAAGCTGTCACACCTTGCCGCCCGCCTCCAGCTCCTCCTGCAGCTGTGCTCACGCCTGCTCGCCAGGATGAGTGCCCTCTTGGGGCAGGACTACACGCAGAGCTTTGCTTCCCTCGCCTCCGAAGGGGTACGTTGCTGCTTATCTTCTATTGTTGCATTTTGATTACTGCTCGCTCCCCCCTCGGGGGGCATGGGATGGGCCATAGGTTAGTAAGGCTCACCCATCCTATGTTATGGGGAGTAGCGTCCCCAGGGGGTTTGTGCAGGTTACCTTAGCCATTAGTTAGGCCTTCGGGACGTCTGTCTTTCCTGTCCACTTTCATACTCCTTCTGATCTTACTGTTGTCTGTTCTTCCTTTTCTTTCCCGACTTGCTGTGCCCATGGGCGTTGACCATGTGGGAACACCTTCGTGCATGGGTTCCCCGTTCTTCTATCGACATACTTTGTGTCCCTTCCTTTTCCTCTCTTAGAAAAGCTTAGTACATATTTAGGGAGTCTTAACTCATCTTATTATACCTAATTCTTGGTATTTTAGTGCTGCTTATATTTGACCGACGGTGGCCATTGTGTATTTTCTGGTGGCGTCTTAGCAGCGCTTGAATTAAATTAGTGGCAAGATAGTTGGCTCATGTTGTTCACGCATACATTTGTGCTCGTAGTGAAAGTTTAAAAGAACTATAAATAGCTAGCTACTGTTAATTTGAATAAATGCTGCACTTTTTTTAGTGACGAACACACAATTGGCATGCTTGGGAATAAGAAACTTGGTACTGGTGTGGATTGTTTTGTACGTTTCGTGGTATGCTTGTGTGAATAATTTAAGCCAGTTTTGCCGTAATAATTCAAAGCTCGGCTGAGAAAATAATTTACTGAGAATAAGCTCGTGCACTTGAGAGCTAGGTTGCACTTTACACGAATATCATCCATGAATGTCTTTATTTTGTGCCTATTTTCTGTCTCATTTGTGTGACTCGTTAGGATATTGTGGGATTCCGTTAAGGGCACTTTTTGCATTGATGGGGAGAAAAATACCTCGAAAACTCCTTTCTCTCAACGATTTCGAACAAATGCTGGATGCGTTGGTGCCATGACACAATCGGGTGCTGGTGTAGAAAGGCGACGTGTTCTCTTTTTTGGGGGGAGGTAGGGAAGGAGGGGGAGCAGGGGGGGGGGGGGAAAGAGCGGAATTTGCTGGGCGGTATCTATCAGATGGTGTAGATCTACTTTGTTTAAATACTAAATTTTGTTTGTAAATTATGTCTTCTTCTCTTTTCTTCCTTCATCTCTTGCCACCTGAGCACAACGTTGTGGTGCCGGCTGTAAGCCGAGTAAATCAATCTTAGATCGCTATTGATTGTCTAAGTTTCAGAAATAGCGGGACAATACCAATATAATAATAATAATAATAATAATGTTTGTAAATTAAACTTTAATACGTACTGTATGTCAGTGTTCTATTATTATCTGCATGGTAGATACGCTCACATCGCATCAATATTATGCACATTTTCCTCGATTTAATGTTTTTGGACCTTGGAATACTGTATTGTGTGGCTTCAGTTGATGAGCTCCTTAGCTTGCCCGGTCGCTCAAAGTCATTAAAAATAGCTTTCTTATGAATTCGTAGTTTGGCTAATTTATAACTTTCTCTAATCTTGCGCAACGATTCACTGCTTTTCTATTTCTTAAAGCTACAAGGACCAACTAAAACGCCGGTCTCTCATAGGCATACCGTTGCTTAAAGTGTCTTGTACAAAGGACGTTGGACCTAAATAATTTGTTTATTCTTTGTTGTAGACAGTAGACCTATCTACTGTATGGAGTGCCTTATTTCCTTGTCTATGGTATTTACATACCTACTACATATTTACCTGATTATTAATCTCCATAGAAATAAAATAATGGTTCTACTATTGTAGAACGAAAATTTTATTATTTGCTTCTAGAAGATCGGTACCACCATGCCAAATTGACTGAAGTATCAATTATAATTATCATAACTTCACAGAAACCTATACTTAAATATTACCATTTGTTATTATAGCGTCTCCGTAAAACATCACTAGCAAACTCGTTTCTTTTCTGAAGTCATCGAACCCAACTTTATGTAAATCCTGTCGTTTGTAGCAGCATGTCGATGCGACGGAGTAGCCATTATGTTTTTTCTTTACACTTTTGTATTTATATTTCGTAAAGGTCGGTTCACACGAAGTCTTTTGATTGTGTAGCTTCAGCAGCTCGTCCGAAGGCTTGGTTGCATCGGTGTATAATATCTGTGTGTACTAGAAGTATTCACTGCCCCCTAGTGTCACTAGTTAAGTCTCGGATGTCTTTCAGTTATTTACAGTTGAGAAAATGCTAGTGTCAATAGTAAAGTCTCGGAAGTCTTTCAGTTATTTACAGTTGAGAAAATGTGCCGGTATTCTCAATTGACCCCTCCGTTTTTTATGAAATTTCATCATTAGGTTCAATAATTTTTACTTCCAGGTACTCGACACATGCATGTTTAGTTTGAGAGTACATTCGTCTAGTACTTTACGTTAAAAAATATAGTAAAAGTGTATAAAATAATAGGAGCACGCATCCGAGAACTGCTCGTACATTTTTCCTTTGTTTAAACTGACACTCAAAGGCATTTAGATTGTGTAAAGTACGGCAGGCTACGAACGTTGGAAAAAAGACATCGTGTGAACCTTCCTTAAGCTTGTGTGCACCAGTAGCAGTTGTTATCTCACGGCTATCTATGTGCGTGTGTTTTGCTCCACAGCTGTACGGCTCTGTAGACTCACGGCCCACCAGCCCTTCTGGCCACCAGCTGTCTGCTGCCAGCTTCCACTCTTTGGCTCCGTCCATGCACACGTATGTAATAATCCTAACTGCCTCGGGCTGCTCAAGACTCCTCGACTCTAACCCTTATTAGGTAGAAAAAGTTTTGTAGGAAGCATTTGAGTGACGTTTCTAATTTTATAGCTCGCATATAGCGAGAGGTTTCTTACTTGATCTATCAGTGCGAATCCCACCATCCAGGAGGTGCTGGAAACTCCTGGTCTAACCTCATCTGGATAAAAAATCCATATTTAAGGTAAATTTCAAGCGTTTGTCTGGACTCCACACATATGACGAAAATATATAGAACCAATTGCACCTCGACTTGTTACCTGAGACCCTTCGTGGTTCATGATCCAATATTATTCGAATTCCCGTGATAGTTTCTTTCTTCCGGGGAATTCAATAGGTACTTTTAGCCTTGGCTAGGTCTTCGGGGCATCTTCCTCTATTGCCCACTCCTCTTCCATTTTCATTCCTGTATTAATATTTTGTTCTTTTCTTCCTCCGTCTTAACTTGCTGCTCCAGTCCGCTTAGTTCTAACGTGAGGACACCACCGTGTATGGGCTCCACGTTTTTATCTGCATACTACACGTCTCTTGATTTGTTCCTCATTGAGTCATAAAAATGCTCAAATTAAAAATATAATAATGAAAATAATAATGTTAATAGTAAAAAGTTGAACATGAGTTGAGAAGCGTTTCTATCCCTCGCATATTTAACTAGAACACCTAGTGGCGTAAGAACATCATCCGCGGTGGGGGCAAATCCAACGAAATCATTTTTGATGGCCAGCTAATCCTAGTTTCTCATATGGATGCTTTATCCAACAAAGCTAGGGCACAGCGCCCCGTTCAGATCTCTTAATAAAAATATAGGAAAATTAGAACGCCTCGTGGCGTAAGACGATCTGCCGCGGTGGGGGCAACTTCAACGCCGTCATTTTTGATGGCCAGCTAGTCCTAGTTTTTTGGCATGGGTCATATCTAGGTCAACCCACCTAATTCCCTACAAAAAAGTATGAAGGTTGCTCAACTCCTTCACTTGTTATTGGGTGGACAGACAAATATATTGTATATATTTACAAATATATATACTTAAATCTTCAACGAAAACATTATCACTTCTCTCACTTCATGATAACAAGACTAACCACCTGGAGGTGTTGTAAAGCTCCATATTTTATATATTTGTTGATATTGTAAAATGTTGCACTGTTTTACTTAAGGATTATTTATCTATTTGCTTCTTGTTTCATTTTGTAGTTTGTGCAACTTCACTGCACTTTTGATGATTTGCACTTTCTTGTTATTTGGAAAATGTTTTTAATTTGACGTATCATTTTGCTTGTGCTGCGATGTCGTGACGTAAAGCAACAAAAATTAAATTTTGTATTTTAGGGTGCCATTTTTCGAATCGTGCACACAAATATGAAAAATGCATTTCGATTATATGATCAGTGATAGCATGTCAAATAACTAACACCTGCACTTGGTGCCTGTACCTATAGTTTATGGCCTGAGATTAAAGTATGATGGGTGTATATAAATTAGGTTAGTCACGTATTATAGCTGATCCGAAACTATTCTTACGGCTCGTTCGGTTGACCCGTCAATGTCGATCTAAGCCAGGTCGGCACGCTCAGAATTTCAGGCAAGAGCGTTGGTTTCGCCACTTTGGATTGCTTTGCAGGGGTTGAAAAACAAGCCAAGTGGGCTTGAGCGGATAGAAACTCAATTTTGCGGAGCGTGATTAAGTTTCCGGCCGTCACATGGGTAATCGATTCGCGGTTAACTCTTAAATTTCTATTCAAATCAAACTGAATGTGTGGATTTCATGCATTTCGACGCCCTGTAGATGTTGCGAAATTGTTAGACAACTAATCCTCACGAAGCATGAGCAATGAACATGGCCAGTGGATTATTCGAGGGCTAAGAGCCAGAAGTGGCTATGTCCATATTTGGCGAAATTTGGTTTTACTCACCAAGTGGGTACTTGCCAGGTATATTTTTAGTGTCACAAGCGTCTATGCCATATCTCTTCATTAAGAAGAAATATGGCATAAAAAAGAATAGATATAGCATAGGCACTAAAAATATCCCTCACAAGCAGCACCCACTTGGTGAGTAAAACCCAATTTCTACAAAACTGGACATAGCCACTTCTGGCTCTGAGCCCTCGAATTTATAGTACCCGTTTTTCGAGCACTAAATGAGAACAATCGAGTATTTTGATTCTTTTTAATCATAATTGAAACCAACTATTCTCTCTCTGATATGCTACAAGCACGCGCGATGTATTTAAGTATTCTTGAATTTATTAGAAATACGAAAAACTGATAATTATTCGCGATAAATTTTACTTTTGGATTACGCTGGCCGGTGCGACATTATCCTCCAAAGGTCACACCAATGATCACTGAACTAATGTCGGTATTACGTTTTTTTTTTTATTATTTTTACCGACCCAGAACCCCATACTTATATGTAGGTGAATAATTTTCGGAACAAGCAAGCATATTCTTTCACGTTTCCTCTAGTTGTTTAGATTTTCAGAGCAAAACGAGAAATGGTATGTGTGTGTATATATATTTTATTTGGGTTTGTGATGAGGATAACACCTCCTCGTAGTTGAGTATTTTGTTTTCCTGACGGTGTTGAGCATCAAGCGAGGCGAACACTTTTGCATTAAAGAAAGTTAGACGTTCCCAATAAAAGTAGAAGAATATCTAGCTGTATATAGAGCTAGGCACGGCCTTTTTGCAGCTTTTTAATTTTTTGCGGCCCCGGCCCCGCTAGCCGTGTTAATTTCAACAACGGTCAAAGGCCTATCGACCATTTTGGGGCCGAAAAATTGGCGTAATGGCAGTCGCTGCTTTTTGCGACAAAGGCCTTATTATTGCTTGCTAATAAAAACAGCAACAAGAACTTGCCGCTCAGCCAAAAAATTATTTTTGTAATATCTGAAAGCTATGGTACAGGGTAGGTACTTTAAGACAGATCACCACCACCGGCTGTGATGCCTACCTTAAAAGGGTCACAAGTCACTAAAACCTACAGTAAAAAGGGCCGCTAGGCGGGGTACGCTAGAAATAAATTTCCATAAGCCCTTTCGAAGCCGTTGTCTGCAGCTGTGCAATGAACTTGTCAGTTACCACGACCTGCCTGCTGTTGGTGTGCAGGGGAGCTGAGGAGGACGGTGTGGTGCTCCGGTCGTGCAGGTTCCTGGGCCGGGTTATCCGCGCCTCGCTGCCCATCCAGGCCCTCATGTTGCTCATGTTGGGGGTGGCCTCCCTCATGCCCAGCTCCGAGGACGACTATTCCTGCAACATGGCCAACAACTTCGCCAAGAGCCTCTCGCCGATGTTGCAACATAACGGACCCCCGCCAACATAAGCGTGCTGACTCATGTTGACGTACTGTTGACCATTCCTTGACTGTGACCGTGACTATGACACTAGGAGACTAGTTTTAGTGGTTGCAAGGGTTTTTCCACAGAGGGCAAGTAGTTTTGTAAATCCTGCGTATTATTTTAACTACCTTCCAGGTTCTTTTTGATAGAAGTTACTCTACTTGTCCTGAAGTGTGGAAAAATGCTTGAAGCTTTCGTAAACTCCGTATAGGTTTGTTTACCCTATTTTTCATAGGAGTCTGCTTACTATTTACACCGACTTGGACACCTAACGTGCGGATAGCCGTAACTACTACTGACCATTCCTGTACTAGTGACAGTCGGGACACCTATTGAGGGAGTCCTAGCCTTTGTATCAACCCTTTTATCCCTGAATTGAACATCAATTTCGTAGGAATGGTACTGTTAGTTACGTTCTCAAATGGGTCCAGTAAATCCTTAACTCTATCTTAACCAGGCTTGTGTTATTTTGCTACAGAGGTACTTTGCCTTGTTGTATTTGTACAAGATGAAAATCTTTCGTAGTGATAGAACACAGCCTAGCTAAAATAGAGTTGCCCCCAGTGGCCACGTTTCACAGTACTTTTCCTACCGAAATTGAAGTTTCTTGCGGGCACTACAAGGATGACACTTAGCTGTTCTAACGTTTGCGTCGCGACACCTCCTGGTAGTTGCAACGCTGCAGTGCCTCAGATATTCTTTATATGCTTAGCTACTAACTCTCATCACAGCCTCCCGCTTTTTTTTAGATATAGAATAGTCTTTGTGTATTAGGATTCTCCTTACTGTATATGCAGTTCTATTCTCTCATCATGCGAGTAAGAGCCTCTCTTCGTTGCTCAAACTGTTTTCTGCAATTCGCTGCAGTAATTCGCGGGGGAAGAAGCGTATTTGTTTACAAATTCACTGCGTTCCCTTGAAGACTGCCGCAAATTCATGATCAAAGCTTGAGTAAAAATAGCTAAGAGGCCATGATTGGCGTGGCGGAGGAGTTAGCACCAAGACGTCCTCGTATTCTCTGCAGTGCAGTTGTATGAGACCGACCACCGAAACTCATAAGTAATTCTGCGTTGCGGTAATCTTGAGCTGCAATGAACTGTCGCAGCCATGGAACCAACTTACCCACCGGCGGACTTACAACGTCACCCTCTGTTGACGTTATCCTAACTCTGTTACTACCGAACTGTGCCGGTAATTACGTTGTATATCAAATCCAGTGTCGCTTTATATTACTGTAGTCCGAGTATGTATAGTTATAATTTTCATTTTCTTAAAATATTTCATTTTCTCATTCTATAACTTCTTTTATGATTATTGCTGTAATTTCATAGGTTTTTTCTCCTTCCTGTTTCACATATCTTATCTTTACGCTTCATTTCTGTTAATTTACCGTATTGCTTATTTCTATTATAGATTGTTTTTTCAAATAGCTCTTTATCAAGCATATCTCTCTTGTCTTTCATCTTTCTTTACTTAAAAAGAACTGAACTTTCATGCCGTCTAGGAAGTCTTCAGTCTCTCTTCATTGTATAATTGCCAGTTTAATTTCACACGTGTGGTAAGCCCGTAACTTTCATCGAAGAATCGAGCATTACCCCACTTAAGCAATTAGTCCTTCAATTCCTGCTGCTGGAGCGTGAATGCAGACGGAGAGACTTGACTTCAGACTACCATATAGGCTTTATATTCGCTTCTCTCACATGCACTAAAACTATCTCTGTACTTGGCCTATGCATTCTCGAGGATTTTACTTCCACGGTAGTCTGCCTTCTGTGGGGCAAATTCACAAAGCGCCTCGTCTACAGGCCTTGCAATTGTACTGTGTGACGAGAGGCTCCTTGATTGACATTATTACCAACATTATTAAAACGCAGTTGCTTACAGCTCTAGAAAGAATTAACCTTATCTAGGTAAGATACAAAAACCTGCAAGCAATATGCATTTGACTATAAAAAAAACACAGTTTTTAGGTTCGTTTTATTGCTGTAAAAAATAAAATAATCTTTAATTGTTACGGCAGATATACCTACCAGTCGAGAGAGTAACGTGAATTATGCAAACAACAGACTCAAGTTTCTGCATACAAGTTCACCGTAATAAATGGGCTCCAGCTTCGGAAGCCTACATTCAGATTCATAGTGCACGAGGTGCTTTGTGAATGCTACCCCGTGGTTAAGAGTCCTGCAGACCTGTTTCCTACAATTATCCCTTTAATTTCTAGGCTATTTACGTTTAAGTGCTATTCTAGCCAACTAATTTAAGGACTTTAGGACGAACAAATTGTGATTTAAAATTAGTGCTTTGAAGGGTGCTATGGTACGCGGAATACTTTGTTGATAATTAAGTAGCAGGTTAATGGTAGTATTTGTGGTACTTGTAGGTATTTATCGCCACTTCTTGGGTACTTTACGTATGCTATACCACTTTATGCAAAGTTAAGCATCAAATACTTTGGAAAAAACAAAAAAGTTTAACCTAGCGTAAAGTAGTCGAGTGCGTAGGTCAAGTAGTATCGATTCATTATCCACAAGTGCCATATTTCTATATATATATACACATGGAAGACAGAATGTATAGCCAGCTAGCTCACTACATTGCATTGGCTGGTTATGCCTTCTGCTCTCCAAACTATGTTCGTAACGCCATGGTTTTTAATGGTCTTAAGTTGCTTGTGATTAGTTAATTTTTGCCTTAGGAATTTGGTTACTTGTACTTGATCGGAATATTAGTCCATGGCTTCTCTTGGTGTATGACTTCTTAGTGTTGCTGAATATTGGAAACGAACAATCGAGTTTTTGGCGGATCTCAGTCGCGGGGGAGCCGCCGGAAGTTCGCTTGTTCTTTCTAGTTCAGATTATTAAGGTAAAGTTAGCCCTTCATGCTCTGATTATATTGTCGTTTCCTCAAGTTGAAACAGAATTTTCTTTTTTGGAAATTTATTGCGAAGGCACAGCGTACGAACCGAACGGTGTTGTTGAATATCAAAGATATTCTTTATGCTGCCAACAAGTAACTTGTGTAGATAACTGTTATTGTTGATAATATAAATAACTATAACGCAGTCAATGTGAACTACGTTATGGTAATTTATTCGTGACCGATATATCAATCCGTTAATCGCACGTGGGCATGAAGGGCTATGATTCTTCTGTTACACGATCACGTCTGTGTAAGAAAGTTTCCCACGTGATCTCTGTAGAGCAAGACACAAGTCGTGTAAATTTAAGAGATCGATTTTATGTGAATATATTCGGAGGTTATGTACGTACGTATAAGGCGAATGAAAAATGTACTGTGAAGCTGTGATTGAAGCCTTTAATATTACCCTAGTGCGGTAGTCAACACCAGCGTTTGCGGCTGGGCGATATGCGGCCTCATGGCAACTTGAATATAAATAAAAATTGGATTTGTGTTTTAGGAGTTTCTTACTACTGATCATCGATGATGATAATATATATACAGATGTTCGTTGGTAACAGTATGATTATATATATATGTGTATGTTTAGGCTATTACTTTTGGAGGAGTAAAATTATATAAAGTAACGGGACTTGTTGTACATTTTTCCTCTTGGCATTTGCGGCAATCGCTGTGTAGGAATGTTGTGGGACATCCTGGCATATTCTAGAATATTCTAGTAAATTACAGAATATTCCAAAACACCATAGATGCTTCTGAACCATCATTGTGAAGAGGAGGTAAGAACGAAGAGTTTGTTTTCATAAAAGTTTATTCACACTAAAGCTTTTACAAGTACACTAAACTTAAAGCACAACGCTGCTACATTGCTTTCTGCAACAAATCTTAAGGTAGGCTACAAGGACGGGGTTAAGACTACGCAACAGTGAGTTGCAATGCTAAGTCAGCAGTTACAGGGAAACTTTTCCAAGGAAGGAAATTGAAATTTAGTCTTCAAGAAGGAGCGTGAACATTATTAACCAGTAGCTAATTAACAAATATTGTTTAGCATTTAGAACCAAAGAGTACACAGTTCACGTACACCTTTCAACATATTTATGAACTCCCAGCTTGCATGATGGAACTTCGGAAAATAAAGAGTTTTAAAACCATTCGGGGCAAATGGCGATGTCATTTTGGTAGACAAAAAATTACATTGGCCTCAGGAGAGTGAGAATCCCTATGGACATGAAATGAGTGTATAAACTCTTAGCATTTATTTGCGGTCATTTCAGTGTACGTACTGTTTATCCGAGTTAAAAAATTAACGTTTGAGGCCGAATTCATTTTTTGCCCCCGAAATTACTTTATCGTAGTTTGCCCCGAATGGTTATACTATAGATAGCTACATTCTTACCGTAACGTCGGTACATCTTAATCCGTTGATAGTTCTTACATTATCAATAATTTCAACAGTAATGGCGGTAGAAGCAATACTATCAGCGAGAAATAAGAAAAATTATTTCTGAAAAAGCGAGTAGCTAGGGAAAAGTAAAAATAGAGGCATGCTGAAAATGAATGAAATGACTTAGGTGGCACAAAACAAGGTTATCGAAGGACCATATTCTCCTTGAACGATAGTGAATTTCAGGCGACGACAAGGAAGGGACATGTAGTATGATGAGTTCAGAAAAAAAAAAGACAACGGAAAGGCCGGTTCACCGAATGAAAATTTGTAGTAGTAGAAGTTTTTAGTAGCGCTTCAGTGGCACACTGCCTATATCGCGCCGAACTATTCCTGTGTATGACCACGGACTAGTGCGCCGCTAGGGCGCGGAATTTGTTTCATTTCATATTATAAAGTGGTGGTAAGGAGAACATTATCATCATTAATTTTACATATAGTATATGTAATTCACGAAAAAATAGAGGACGAATAGAACAAAGACCGTAAGTTTGGAAAGTTCAAGCAAACAGTACTGGTAAAAAAAGTAAAAGGAGAGTATTGAAAAGCAGGTTCGCGAGAATGCCCTTCTTTCTAGAAACTAGAAGGATGTAGTGGCTACGTACAGAACAACATCCTACACCGAGAACAACGTTACCTCAAAACTGGCACGCTTTTACGTGCACTAGGTGAAACGTACTGCACGTACACGGCAAGGCAGGTATTCCTCATCGGTACGCAGAAAAACGTACCGGTTTTGGGTCCGGACTTTGCTCAGAATATAGACACCGCATATGACGTAAAACTTAGTTTCTACAGCCTAATAATTATCAACAGTATACATACATACTAGTAACTACTTTACGTTACTTAAACATTGCTACATTAATATCTACCACTGAACACAAAAACTATCTTATATAATTAAAAGGGACGGACTACAGTTACGGTCACATATATTGGACGGATTGAATTAATTAAGAAAGTTATGCACAATAGTAGATGTAGTTCAAACTAAGACTCGCGCAGTTAACACTTCATATGAGCCCAAGCTATCGCTGGTGCAACTAGTTCGAGCAACATGGATGTACTCCATGGGATTTTTCCAACGCTCATGGGATTTGTCTTCGAAGTACAGAATTTCGAGGTTAGTTTTCTCCTTATTGCACATTTTTTTGGGTTGCGTGGATAAGCAACTTCGACCTTCAAAAAAAAAAAACTTTTCACGCACATTAGAGAAACAAGTATTTTTGGATTTGACTTGCGCGCGACTTGCCATTTCATCCAACGCAAGAGGGAGATGAGAGAGTGGGAAAGTTTTTCGCCCAGAGAAAGAGCGTGTTGCGCAAGATAAATTGCACCGCCTAGACGAGACTATAGAAGCTGGGTTGCGGAGTAAGATTACTCCAGTCCGACTCCTGGTCCTCCAGTTTTCCGATTCGGACTCCTGATCCTCCAGTTTTCCAACTCCCGACTCGAGACTCCGTGTTACAATTAGCATGACCATTAATTTTGTCCAACTGCGTTTTACGAAAATATATACCTGTATAATTAAACCAAAGATAGTATTTTTTCACATCAACCATAGACCACAACAGTGCTTGACTCTTACGTCTGACGCTGGCGGCCTCAAGTCGGCAACGGAAAAATGGAATTTTCATTCCGAAATACCCAACATTTTTCTTGCGGAGAAAGTATCTAGAATACGGGGGGGGGGGGACGGCGCTTGCCTGCATGAACGTGTCTGACATGTTCATAATAGCTCTTAAGAAAATCTTATATACCCATATTGGCCGCCAGCGTCAGAGGCCACTTTTGGACCCAAGAGTCAAGTACTGTTGCGGTCTATGCATCAACAATACGGTACTTGGCAGCATTTGTCCAATTTGTGACTTTAAATTTTTATACATTACAATTCATTAATAAACGATTAGCTATCGAGAAAAACTGTTCGTACAGGCTAAATATTGAATGGCAAAAACATACACCCGCAACACTAGCATAAAGCTTAAGAAAATAGTCTCTTGGCATTTGCAATGGAATCCTTCATTATTTGTAGCATTTGCGACTGAAATTATCAAGTTTATAAAATAGGCATCAATGGTATTAGGCAAGGCTCGGCTTGGACTATTTAGGTCCTCGCTGTCATTGGTATACACATGGATTAAGCGAAAGATAATATTCCTTCACATTTGCAACATCTTCTATTTTTACATGATCAAAATTCTGATCATTACATAAAAATTTTAGATACTCCAATGATTTTCCGGAGTTGGGCTCTAAATTCCGACTTCGATTCCTAGAGCAAATGGGTTTTCAACACCGATTTCCCTCAAATCCTCCGACAGTAACAAACTCTGTTTAGAAGTCACAGACAGGCGCGATCCGACCAAGTTAAGCTAAGCAGTCCACCAGGCCGTGTTATTTTGCTACAAGGGTTCTTTTCTTGGTCCTATTGTATTCCTACAGAAAAAAAAATGCCTTTGAAGCGAAGTAGCTCAGCCTGGTGCAGATAGGGTCAAGTTTGTCCGGTTTCTCCCACTTTAGATCGTGTTGCAGGTGTTAGTCACAACCCGATTACTCTTGGGACAATCGACAACTGAATGTAGTAATACAGGAACGACTTTACTTTCATTTCAAGAGCAGGTCACATATATGCAGCCTGACTTACAATGTGTTTACGTCCAGTTCGAAGCCATATCACGGGTCCATGTATATGTGGCGAATGACAATTCTGTTCTCTGCAATTTTCAAAGGTCTTGTTTAGTTATAACATTTCAACACAAGTTACACGGTTTTGTTCCTACTACACAGATTGAGCCAGCGAACCAATATTTAGCTTAGCTCTTTCTAAACATGGTTAATGCGCAAGAACATTTCAAACACATTAGAACAACTTAATATTAATTAGTGATGCTAAAATCTACAATGGATGCATTACAGTTAAACACAGTGAAACTGAGGCGCGGAACAGAAGTCTTTTTGTTTACCAACATTAAACTCGTATTGTTAGAAAATGATCATGGATAGGAATGTTCAAAAGATTTGCTAACATATACAAAAATTTACCATACATATTGCACGAATACCTACAGGATTATGGCCATAAAAGCCACCATAATTTATGTTGTGCTTGGACCATACAGCGGCCGTGAAGTGGGACGCCTGAGCACCCTGTCAGGGGTACACGTGCACCTGAGTGGATCCACAAACAAGGCTACGTTGTTGCTGGCTGGGGTTTGTACGTACGTCTGAGAGTAACAATAGGTAGCTACTTGAAAAGTTATAGAGAAACGGATCTACATGAAATTGACAGGAACTGATAGGGCTGCCACGAGAAGTATGAAATTAAATTTTGGTGCTGATCGAGAAGAAATTCTGGAATCAGGAGTTCTGAATTTTTCATTCCCATTGCGTTGCCTGAAGGAAGCATGCGTCCTCGGAATGCAGCTCCAGTCATAATTATATCTAAATCAAATTGGTAGTCTTTGAGAAAAATACAAATCCTGCTTTTCGACAATAACTTAACAAAAATACTCACGAGAATCGCAAGTAACCCACGTCGGGTATACAGACATCACACAGAAAACATTACTTGGGTTCTGTACGATTTAGCGTTGATTAGCTTAAAATAATACAGTATTTCAAACCTTACTAGACAAAGTTTCAAGAAAAGATAATGAAGGGAGACGTATGTAGAAAAGCGGGGAGCCTGCGCATGGAAGGCAGTTATTACCCACAATAGCTAGTTTAACTCTCGTTAATCCAGCACCTATAAGCTGTTTCAAGACTAGAAAAGGAAGCGACATAGCCTTTAGCTCGCTAAGAGAAACGCAGAACCCACGCAGGAGAGTGTTCTCACAACAGAGCAACAAGTCGTGGAAAAAATAAAAGCAAGAGCAACAAAACATCATCAGAAGGAGTATGGAAAGGGGAGGAAACAAAGTGGGCACCAATGACAAACTTCACCAAGTCTAAGTTAAGGCTAAAGTAAGCTATGGGAACTCTGAATGCAACATTGTCTCGAGTTTCACACACACACCCGTACAAGACGTGCCAAACAAAGGACTGATCGCACAAGAAAAAGTGCCAAACAAAGGACTGATCGCACAAGAAAAAGTGCCATACAAAGGAATGATCGCACAAGAAAAAGTGCCAAACAAAGGACTGATCGCACAAGAAAAAGTGCCAAACAAAGGACTGATCGCACAAGAAAAAGTGCCAAACAAAGGACTGATCGCACAAGAAAAAGTGCCAAACAAAGGACTGATCGCACAAGAAAAAGTGCCATACAAAGGAATGATCGCACAAGAAAAAGTGCCAAACAAAGGAATGATCGCACAATGATCGTTTGTGCCAAACAAAGGAATGATCAAAAGTATGTAAACAAACTGGCAGGGCCGCCTGTCATNGGAATGATCGCACAAGAAAAAGTGCCATACAACGGACTGATCGCACAAGAAAAAGTGCCAAACAAAGGAATGATTGGACGAGAAAAAGTGCCAAACAAAGGACTGATCGCACGAATAAAAGTGCCAAACAAGAGAATGATCGCACGAGAAAAAGTGCCAAACAACGGACTGATCGCACAAGAAAAAGTGCCAAACAAAGGAATGATTGCACAAGAAAAAGTGCCAAACAAAGGAATGATCGCACAATGATCGTTTGTGCCAAACAAAGGAATGATCAAAAGTATGTAAACAAACTGGCAGGGCCGCCTGTCATGTGCTGCGGGGCGGGTGGCAACACACGCGCACATGCGATGTTACCGAAACATCGGCAATTTTAGACTTTCGACGCTCGGGGCTCAACAGTAAAGTGTCAAACCCATATCCAATAAACGGAGGTTCGATAAATTTTTGGGATACAATCAACTGAGGCCTGATAAATCGAGGTCCGACGAACAGAGATCGAGTGCAATGAGGTTCACTAAATCGAGGTTTGATCAGTTGAGGTAGGAGAGCGCAGAGTAGAACAAGTTATCCTCATAACTTCTGAAGGCAAATACAATCAGTAAGACTAATTCATAAAAACAATGAAATGATTTTCAACATAGGTACTACTCGGTACAAAAAAGTTAAATATCAGTAAGAGATTCCTGAAACAAAAAAGTTTTGTTGCAAAATAGGAGCTTGTTGAAAAAGAAAGCAAGAAATTTTGCAGAGAAATGGTATGATACTCGAGATGCGCGATATTTGTAGACTAAATGCTTTACCTAAAGATAGTTAAATAGGCACAACATTATATCCCTAATTTATGGTAAATTCACGTTAAAGTTATTATAAAATTAACAATTACAGAATGCGGAATGTGCGATATAATGAAATTAATCTATTTAATCTATTGAAAATACTCTATTTTTATATTGGCGGCCAGGAGAGAATAAAGTTTATCAACAGTCTACTCCCTAACGGCGGGAACAGACATTAATTGGTTAAGCAGATAAACAACGCTGTAAGTACTGTCGCTATATTAAGAGAATGTATAAAATTATGTTCTTTAGCTACAGCTATAGAAGAAAATCTTTGCACACATGGAAGGTAGGTTAGGTTAAGAAATACAGAAGTACGCTACCTAGTGTGCAAAACATTGCATCGTACTTTTAGTGTACAGATCACAACATTGATGAATGGAAGCTCGAGATACTATAATAAAATACAGGGCAAGTCAGCAACGTTAATTGGTACAGTAAAATTAGGGAGGCGCCCTGGTACAGGCAACAGATCGTGATATACCTATACCTAGTCTACTGTATCAACATATGCAGTGGTAGGCACCAAGGTTATCATAGTGTGATTATCAAAATGGATACCCACAATAGGGTTTTTAAAATCTGCATTATCAGTATCACTGTTGAAGTCCTTGATCAACCCATAAAAATAAACAAAAGGCAATTTGGGTAACGTTAACAAGTCACGCTTTTCTTACTATTATAACGACGTTTGAAGGGATGATGAGGAAGATACATGTTAAAAAAAGTGAAGAACAAAAACAGTGGGAATAACGGTCTCAATCATTATTTAAATTGATGTACCTCAATCATTCTACAGCAAACTATACTTTGCAACAGAGACAAAATAAAAATTCTCTATCCAATGACATATAACTAGACCTTTCTTTGGAACTATGAAATGAACGAATAACTGCCATAAATATTGCAGTTTAGTAGGGGTAAAAATATGCACTGATTTCGACTTGAAGATGAAGTTAAAAAACTTCAGGGTCTATACAGACAGAATTTTCATTCTTCAAAACTGTATGCCTAACAATAATTTATTATTCGTAATTTTATATTGCAGTTTCACCTAGTTAGCTAATGCGATAAACTAGTTTAACCTGTCACGAACAAATGGTCCATCTACTACAAGAGAAAAACTAGCATTACTATAGAAAAGAGACCACAATATTAGCTGTAAACTGTATAATGGTTAAAACCCCAGCATACTGTAACTTGGGTTTTTTCTGTCAGTTTTTCATCTGCTCGAGAAAACTAGTTTTTACTAGTGCTAAGTTGATTAGGCAACAATTCAATATAGTTACTAGAAATAGCTACCGTCAGTTCGAAGAGAAAGGAACAACGTGCAGCTTTTTGAGAAGGCACAGCTGAAAATTGCGCCTGGCAATAATATTGAGAGGGCTAGCTGATTATGGTGTGTGAAGCAGCCGCCACCTCATATAATGACGATGCGACTAAAGGAAGAGAACAAGTACAATTGGTACATTAACTAAAGCTTCATGTAGTACCACACGGCTTTGCACGAAATGGAAATACAGTAGTGTAGTNTAATATTGAGAGGGCTAGCTGATCATGGTGTGTGAAGCAGCCGCCACCTCATATAATGACGATGCGACTAAAGGAAGAGAACAAGTACAATTGGTACATTAACTAAAGCTTCATGTAGTACCACACGGCTTTGCACGAAATTGAAATACAGTAGTGTAGTAGTACTATATTAATAAAAAAGGCGAGAATGTGACCATTCACGGGGTATGTAAGCAATGTTAGATACATAATTAGTTGAACTTGAAGAATTGCTAACCATGATAACGAAGATCGAGAGACGAGATAACATTGTATCACCAACAAGGAAATAGCAAATCAGGAAAGAAAAAGAACCTCAACCATACACCCTGACTGAAGTACCTACCCACATACACTAGTTCATCCCACAGATTTGTCCTGTCTTGGGCTCAGAGGTGTATTTGGCTGTTATCAATCACAAACTGTCTGAGTTATGCATCAAACACGGAAGGGTTTGACAACAGCGCTCCCTTTCTAGTAGACTATGAATGAGAGAAATGTTGAAGCAGCAAGACGGGCTTGGGAAGACGACGTTTAACATCGTGACAAGGAGCAATGCTGTACTTTTTGCAACTCGGCCACAGAGTATAAAAAAGGGGAAGGATAAAGTGTAAAATATACAGGCAGGATCAATAGGAAAGGAATGGTTAGGCACAAAACACGTCCCGGAGGCCAAAAAGGTTAAAGTATAAGAACCTAAGGATAGCGCAGTAAAATGATGCTACACAAGCAGGCAAAGAATACACTAAAAGTGATAGCACCACAACTATCTACAACTGCTGCACAATAGTTTACACTAGCCACATCTACACGTCTGTATAGCCACTGGACCTCATCCGATGGCATGCTGTTGAGTAGGTATAGCATTGATAGAAATCTTTTCCCACACCAACACTGGCCGTATATTCCTATGCATGACTCTACAAGAAACTAAATGGGGAGGAGAGCTACAAAGATACGAACAGTAGTGTAAATAAGGCAGGTATACCAATTGCGAGTGGAAGATACGTACCTACAGTAGATCGGAGTGAAGAACACAACTACATAAAATTCCCTTCGGTTTCAAAATCATCGCTGCTCTGTCGCTTTCCAAAATGTAATAAAACGCTTTAAAAATTGAGTGCACGGGCAAATACTGGTCTATTAATTGAAATTTCAACCCTCATTTCTTCTTGAAAATATTTTTATTAGCATACCTAATGAAAAACTGTGGTTTTTAAGCCTCCATTTCCACAGTAAACGCGATCTCATACAGAAGGAAAGGATACATAGTACTTATGTCGACAGAAACGTGGAACCCACGCACGAGGGTGTTCCAACACAGAATCAACGCGCGTGGAAACAGCAAGTCAAAGATGAGGAAGAACAAGAGAGGTGAATAAAATCACGAGGAGTATAAAAGAGGGAGGAAGCAAAGTGGGCACGAAACACAGACGTTCCGAAATCCTAGTTAATGGCTATAATGACCTCCATAAACCCCTGGTCGCTGCTCCCCCTAACCTAACCATATGCCCCGTCAAAATAAAAAAAACATCAATAGCCACTTAAAAACTGAAGATAACTGGAAACCAATTCTATCAATTTCACTCCGTTCAACAGTACCTAACTAGGTCTCCACTAGGTCTTCTCCTGAATGGCTACATGTTTCTTCTGCGTAAGTAGGTACCTACCTATATAACCTTACCCTGCCATAATACACTAGCAGGACTAGGGAGTTCAGCACAAGCCGGCATGGCATAGCTGCATCAGTCAGCAACATGAGCATAGTAGCGGCACGGAGTTGGAAGGCAGAAGGTGTAATTCCGACACTTGGGGATACACCAGCCTCACCACAGCCGGAAGGTCGCACATTAGATGTAACGGCAGCAACAGGTTCGTGCAGACGAAAATTTCAGACTCTCACATTCCTTAACTAAATTAAGATCATTATTATATTGAAGGTTTTCCCGCCGTACTCGATGGGTGCAAGATACAACAGCGATCTATATGAAAATTAAGAAACTGACCATATATTTTTTGCAGGTGCTTTGAATACTCGAACCTATTACTGGGTTTACTATAGAAACATTATTATGATAATCAATAAGAATGTGTTGTCAAACCATTTCTGAAACCAATGAACTCATTCTACAAAAAAAAAAGGCGCTACTTCCACAAAGAAAACTACTTTGCTGACGGTTAGCGACCAACCAGAAATCATAAGATACCTATCGCTATTTGCTTTCCTACCGTAGTCGGTATTTGCTACATGAGGCAACAACTAGGCATCTCCATTAGTGTGAAACGTCCTGTAACTTAGAAGCCAAAAAATGCCCTAATTTAAAATCAAATTAATGCTGACAATAGAATAAAAAAGGAACTTCATCAAGGAAACGGAATGCCAATAAACACAAAACTTCACTTCAAATTCAAACTTTGTTACTCTTGTAGCAGTACAGCCATACAACAAATGGAATACCAAACATAATAATTTACTATAAAATGAGACTCGAGTAAATAGCTATAGACAATCATGGATTTCCAAACATAATAATTTATTATAAAATGAGATCGTGTAAATAGCTATAGACAATCATGGAATTCCAAACATAATAATTTATTATAAAATGAGACTCGAGTAAATAGCTATAGACAATCATGGAATACCAAACATAATAATTTACTATAAAATGAGATTCGAGTAAATAGCTATAGACAATCATGGAGTTCCAAACATAATAATTTACTATAAAATGAGACTCGAGTAAATAGCTATAGACAATCAGTATATATATCAACAAAGCTTATAAAATGCGAAGTGTGAATATGTGAAGCGATACTCAATTACTGAAATTAATGCACACGAAGCCCTCTGGAGCGGTTCTTAACCAGTATAGATGAGCTAACGATGAGAAAGGCTTCATTTCCAACCTCTCTTAGCGATTAACCTACAAAAAACACTATAGGACAAAAGCAAATGAGATGAACTTGGTTTCCAACTTATCGTACTGAGCAACACCTCACAAGCACACCATCGCCTTGGTACGTCCAGACCCAGCCTCTCCTACCGTAAGCACCACCTCCACAGCAGCAGCACAGCCAGGGCAGCAGTCCAGCCAAGGCTGCCACGAGTTCTGCTAGCGCTGTTGCAGTTCTCCTTGTCGTTGCACGTGCAGTACTCCATGTGAATGTTGTACGTGCCACTTCTGTAGATGCAGTAGCGCTCGTCACCTCCCAGTCCCGGCTCTCCAAGCCTGGCGCAGTCCCGAATGTACCGCCAGTGACCATAGACTGAGGGCAAACGTTGATAGATACTTAAAGATAAAAATATTCTTTCTTTTCATTTACCATTAGAAAAGTAGCTAGTTGTTGGTGTATGACAGTAATCTGGACAGGCAAGTAAGTAGGTCATCTAGTCAGAAATAAATCTTTTCGAGAAACTACTACATACATATTTACACATAGGTTACTCAGTAACATGTTATGGTATTGCAGACAATGACGTGACAACAAACTCCATTATATGTGCATGGGAGTAACTTCCACTGCCACAGAGCTCATATTAATGGCCGAGAGAAAACTCATCGGTTCATAACACACTCATCTGGACAGCAAATTTATGTCACCTTATCAGCAAAGTTAGGTATTTTACAGCTCATCAGGTGAACAACAAATATTATGATAGCTACATATAGTAGAAAGAAATGAGAGCTATCATGACAGAGAAACAACTACTTTTAGGGACACAGGCAGCTAGGAAAAGAAGAGGAAGTAGCTACAACATAATTACAAGCACAGGCTGCAAAATGTAACCCAGCTAGGTGGCTTGGGAAAGAAAGTTGACAAAAGTCATATTAGGCATGTTGCTAAAGTAATATATAAACTAGGTGTGTAGTTCTCAGCAGGCACCACAATAGGGAAGCAAGCACATTGAGAAGAAAACTAGGAACCAACGTGTCCTTAAAGGGCAACTTCAGCACAAACTTTATTAGCAAAAGGATACAAGTCATAAACAAAAAATTAGGGCGCTACCTAGAAGGTTAATCTTGCAAGAAACCTACCTACCTAAGAGAAACAGTTGCGCAAACTATGCAAATTCTGGTTGTCTCAAATCTTAGGGGAGGTGAGCTTGGGCTTCAGCTCCTCTTTAGAAATGGGCTTGTTGGTCCACCTTTTGCCAACTACCAAATTACAGACAGCTAGTATCATTACTATTATTAGCTATAGTGACCATTCAAGCCTCCCACCCACAACACCTGCAAGCAAACCAGAAAAAAGAAGGAATATGTACTCATGTACGTACTACACCTAGAGAAATTTGGAAGTCATGCATGAGGGTGTCCCCAGACTGAATCAACAAGCACGGACACAGCAAGTCAAGAAAACACAGAAAGAACAGACCACAGTATCATTCATACAGTTAGTAAGCTGGTTCATAATCTACGTAACTGCGGTGTGTGTCACGCTTTCTGAAGCTGAAATATCTACGATACGGCAAGAGTTAGCAAACTCATTCAATGGGTCACGGTGTTTTCAATTATATTTGTGAGCCTTACTGTAACACTTCTGTGTAATTGTGTTGGAACCTGTAATACTGTTTGCTACCGTGGGAATTTCGAGGTTTCAGTAAAAGAAAGCAGCTTATAAAATTATTACAGCAAAGAGGCTGGTCTTAAAATATCGCATGTTGAGTCCCTGAATTGTAAAGCAGTTGCGGCATTGCCATTCCAAAATGTAAAGGTTCACGGGTACAGCTAGTAATTATAATTATATTGGAAAGTTAAAGCCTCCATTTCCACTACAAGGGCAATGTAAAGGTTCACGGGTACAGCTAGTAATTATAATTATATTGGAAAGTTAAAGCCTCCATTTCCACTACAGGGACAATATTACCAGATTATATTGAGCAGAGTAGCTTCAACCTCTGTCTTTAAAAGTTAATCTTAGAGAGGCAGGAAGTAAGGACAGACAGTAGCTACCTACAGTATGTCAATAGAAACGTGGAGCCCATGCACAAGGGTATTCCCAGAAGTAGTACTCTCCTAGTTTAAGCCTCCTTACTAGGGATGTGGCGATTATTCGGTTTCGGCTGAATGCAAGTTTAAATTTTGCTGAACAATTTGTTTCGGCAATGTTTATTCAATTATTTAGGCTTATTTAGTATTATTTAATCGGCAGGTGTTGACTGTTGTGCAAGCTTCACCGGTTGTCTCGATGTGCGTTTGCAGGTGTTCCAATATTGATATCGTATTCACTATTTAACCTGGTTCTATATTTCCATTCCATTCATTTATTGTGATTGGTAATAACTAGAACTGAAAAACTTAATATTGCTCTCTGAAAATTTCGCTTAATTTTCGAAGTATCGAAATCGTTAGCATCCCATCTATTAGAAGTATAATATGGGATTACGTCAATAAATGCAAAACTGACAAAAGTAGAGCGATATGCATATTATGCAAGAAGAGCTTATCAAGAGGCAGTACAGATCCACACTCACAGAAGTTGGCAGGCTAAGAGTCCCGACTCCACAGTCTAATATGCGCGGGCTTGGAGGAAAGCGGCGTCCGTGGCTGAGGCCTTCGCCGAGAGCAGTGCTTCGTACCATGCCCTCATACAGACGGATTCGGCAAAGATAATGAACCACCTGCTTCTAGTCACATTGGTTGATAACAATCTGAAATTTCTCCTGGAATAAAATTCGTTTGAGCTTCTATTTGACTTAACCACCATGCGTGGGTGATAGAACGGGCCTGGATGAGCGAATCAGACAATCCGTTTATTTAAACAGCGTTTATGTTGACCTTCCAGAATGCGGCTGAATTCATCCAGCAGGTCTTCGCGAGTGCCTTGCAGAAGGCATGGTTCCATTTCGAAAGACGTAGGCTTCGCTTGATCAACGATGTCCCATGGGGCGGCGAATCGTAACGCAGAAATAGCACGGAACTTCGTTCGATCGCGGCGGGACGAATCTCTGTTATTTGTCTGCACGGTTTGATCAAACCATCACTGCTGAGAAATCACGGCTGATCATATTTTTCGATGCGTGGCATCGCTTTAACGTTAAAGGAGTTGTGTAGATGATTGCAACTGCCGTACCAGGGCAAGGGAAAGATATACTCTTCTCTTATGCTCGATGATGATGTCGCGACGGCGATCGAGTCGGACTATTTGCGCCCGAGCTAGAGCGCTTCTCTAGCTCTCTCTCTCTCTTCGCCCTTTCAATATTTGTTTTTCTGGTGACTCGTTCTCGCTTTTCCCCTCACGCTTCTCCTGGGTGTGTAGCGTCACATCTTGTGTGGAAGAATTCGGCTCAACTGCACCGCACATCAGTCATTTGTCCCGTCAGGAAATCCCTGTTCTCTTTGATAGTGATGATCGACATCGCTTCTTCACCAAGAATATCAATAATGAGGTAAAGAGACGAGAAAAACTCTGGACTCGCTTCTGAATTTGGTCAAAGTGCGACGTTTCGAGTTATTATTTACGGTCTGCCAACTGTGGCACATTTGGAGGACTTTGTCAGTTGAACGTCGGTACTCGTGTGTAGAATGTGGAATCGCTCTCAGAATTTCTTGACTGCGGTCACTGTCTCAGCTGTTGCTTAAGCCCTCATTACATGTAGCTACGGCGACAGCTGCTCATGCCCATGCTGG
>LQNS02001155.1:9033316-9044491 GCA_001587735.2 Parhyale hawaiensis
TGACCGCATTTTGACGTGATTCTGATAGTAATCAACCGTGATCAGTGGTGAGAATTGATCGCAGCATGATTTCCTCCGCAGGCTAATCATGCGTGATCAAAGAGTGATTCCAGCCGTTGCACAAGTAAAAATTCAAATTTTGAAATGCAAAGTCGTGATGTTTTCTTATATTTGTGGATATATTGAATGATGTTATGATGATTGTTTGTAAAATTGACTTCAGGAATTGTAGTTTCCTTACTTTTATGCCCGTGTATGTTCAAAATGCTTTAAATACTGCTAGTTCAGTTATGCATTAACTTCAAAATAAGTAAAAACTCATAAGAAATCTATTCCCAACCATATTCAATGTAAATACGATATAAATATATTATACAAAAATTGACATGGCGGCTCTGGTTTGTTTACAAAATTGTTGACCGTTCTTGTGCTTTTCACTGATCACGATGATCATAATCACGGTGATTCTGATTACGAGCGTGGCCACAAAAAGACGCCTTCTGTAGTCGCTCTCACAGCTTGAAGCGAGGGTGAGAAGCTCACGGTTGTTGTTGTTACTTCGTGTTCTGGGAGGCTTCGAGAGCTAGCTCATATAGCCTCCAGTCTGATTGTTCTCGTTGTCACTGAAGATTACCACAGGCCAGGCACCAACAACTCCTACGCCCGAACCACATCTGAAACAGAAAGAAAGAAAACACACCCAAAATGCAGGCTCACTACATGAGGGTCAAGTCCATCAGCTGAGCTACATACTGTACTGTATAACATAGAAGGGTATACATGGCAGAAGCCACTGATTGAAAAAACTGGCAAGGGTCCTGCATTGTTTTGTCTCCCAGTAATTTCTTATATCTACTCGGCAAGAAAACACGGTTGTTATTTAAAGTCTGAAGCATCAACAAGGTACAAGCTGCTCATGCTAGTATCAAGATGTGCGCGCGAATGCATAGTGTGGTTCCGGCATAAGACGATTGGGTTAGGCACTTGCATTAAACTATTAACCATTTTTAAGTTACCATCTACTATCTCGGCTGGTCCAAAAGATGACGCCCTAATAATAAGTGGAATTAGGGTGATGGAGGCTATAATTGACACTTTAGGGTCCCTATATTTGGGGAGGCTGCGACGTGTTGTAATAACAATTTTGAGGCTATCGGTGCAACACAAGCTACTCACAATTTGCGCGCAACAATTCAAAAAGCGGCAACGGCGACACGGACTATACGGTGATCAAGCAACCGCTCAGAAACCTCCATTTGAAGTAACCGCAACAGCACAAAAATTATCCTAACGAGCAACGAATAAACTCTGTATCCCAGAGTTGGTAACTATGTTAACTTACTCGCAACTTCTGCATGTCGACGAAATCAAAACTGACACAGAATTCCATTATTTTTAAGCTGAAGGCAGGTACACACGCTAGTCAAGGAAGAAGTTTCCTCAACTAATTGTCCGATCGTTTTGTTGAGCCCTCGCAAACACTATTATTATTACATATATTCAGAAATTTTAGTCTCTGTTTCTACAACAAAGGCGATATCACAGAGGAAGAAAGAAGGGACATATAGTATGACGATCGACACGGGGAACCCAGACGCGAGGGTATTCCCACACAGGATCAACGCGCATGGAAACAGCAAGTCTGGAAAGTAAAGGAAGAACAGATGGAAGAAAGATTAGTAGGATGATGAGATGGGGAGGAAGTAAAGTGGGCACGAAAGACAGACGTCCCAAAGGCCCAGGTACTTGGCAAGGTAACCTACACGAGCCCCCTGTGGTTGCCGCGCCCCATAACATAGGATGGGCGAACCTAACTCAATGGCCCATCCTACACCCCCCTGAGGGGCCAATGGAGGGTTCAGACAAAAAGTTGACTTTACCTTTACCAAAACAGGTGAAAAACGCTAGCACTCGACTCTAATTTTCTCAGCAAGTGCCGTTAGTTAAGTCCTGGACGCTTTTTCAAACTTGGAGGGAATTATATTGAAACTCAAACATCTTTGTTGTATTTAAATGGGCACACCAACGTATTCGGAACGCGGAGAAATGAAACCGGCCCTATTCACTAGCGTGTGGACAGGATCTTACTCTAACACCGCTTGTTGATAGAGGTTCAAGGTGAGTAAGAAGAATTGCTAACGCAGTGATTCAAAGTCGCATTGCGCCGAAGGTCAAATATTTTGTCTCAGCATTACTGCCGAAAGGTCGCGAGTGACGGCGAACTCACATGAGCGAGTATTGTGTCTCAGATTCATAATGCATGCGCATCTCCAGCCCTACACGGCTCGGCTGAACGAATTCACTCAGCCGTGCGGCACCAGGCAAGTGAAGAAAAACAACATGAGAAGAAGACGGAAGCGCCCGAGCGAATGGTCCCTTCCGTGGCCCTCCGCACGGGCGAAGGTAGAGTCCCGTGAAATATGTCGGCCACCTCGATCGGCGGTCCAAGTCGCGGAACAGTAGGGGAAATATAGAGATCTTACCTTACCTAACAAACTAACCGTCTCAGCAGGAACTGCGGCCAACAGCAACATCCAAGTGGAGAAGGCACTCGAGACAGCCCCTGGGTACGTGAGACCCATATATTTTGTGGCAGGGAAAGGGCCCACAAGACTATACCCCTGAGGGCTCGTCGATCGAGGTCACCCTCACAACTATACTTTGGGTTACGGTTGCTGTTACTTAGCTTGAGGTAACGCAACTTTGATGTGACTACAACATGCCTCTGTTCTCGCCCGTGCGCAACGTCAGAAGTTGCGCAGTATCTGTATGTACTCTGCAGTTTCCATAACATCGTCTCTCCAGTTCCCGGCTTCCCGCAGAGTGTGATACGTAAAGCAAAATAAACTGAGGAACCTAGTCACTGGGCCAGCAAGTAGGGAAAAAGAGGGAAAACCAAAAAAAAAATAGCGTGCACACACACACCAGCAAAGGTCGACAGAAGCAGAGTGTATATATGTAATGGTTAATGTGCCGTTTTAAGCCTCCTAAGACAGAGTCCTCTCTTTGCAAACAGACGAGAGGAATAGAACAAAGCAAAAAGAATAGAAGGAAAAATGGGAAGGAAATAATAAAAAATGAAGAAAGATAATGAGTGTGACGAAAACGAAAAAAGAGGAGGATAGTCAAGTATGTAGTAGTACAAAATTTTACTAGCGATTATTATATTGAGCAGTTTAAGCCTCCGTCTCCACAACAATGGCGATCTTACAGAGGAAGAAGCAAGGGGCATACAGTATGACGATAGAATTATGGGGAACCCATGCACGAAGGTGTTCCTGTACAGGATCAACGCGCATGGGAACAGCAAGTCAGGAAAGAAGAGGAAGATCAGAATAAAGCATGAGCAAGTAGGAGTATGAAAATGGAAGGAAGCAAAGTGGGCACCAAAGATAGACGTCCCGAAGGCCTAGCTAATGGATAAGGTAACCTACATGAGCCCCTGAGGTAGTGTCGGACGAGCCTGTGTTAAACCACAGGAATAGTTCGGCGCGATATACGAGCGCATCAGGGACACAATATCGCGCCGAACTATTCCTGTGGTTTAACACAGGCTAGTGCGTCAATAGGGCGCGTTTCAAATTATTTAATTATCAATGATTTTTAGCTCGGTTTTCTGCCGGTAGGTCTCAGATTCTTAAGTGGTCAGTGCGCTACTGACTTGACAGAAAAAAGGCGCAAGTTGTGCATCTCCAACCTCCAGGGACGGCTGAACGCTTTAGCTCAGCTACGCCACACAGGGGAAGGAAACGAAAGTTAGTTAATTAGTTAGTTATAAACTTTGTTTAACATCCGTAGCCGCAACTCAGGCGTTCCAACAGAGATGAGTGTGTAGTATTCATATACAACATAATTTGTCGCGTGGCCCACGTGCGCTACTACGAGCAGGAAACAAGGCGCAAAGCATAGTAGAAGACACTCGAGTGGACGGCCTCTTTCATCACGGCCTTCCACACGAGAGAGATGAGAGAAGTCCCGCGGACTAGGTATGCTATCTCGATCGACAGCCCACCTCGCGGAACAGAAAAGGAAATAGAGAAAATACCTAACTTTACAAAACTAACCTCGTCAGCAGGAACTGCGGCAAGCTGCAACATCCCCTGCGGAGAAGGCACTAGGGACCCTTGGGGTTGAGAGGCCCAAATATATTGTGGCACAGAAATTGGGCCCGCCAGAATATACCCCTTAGGGCGAAAGTCAAGTATTGCATCAAAAATAACAGCACAAATTTAATTATTATGAGAGAGAACATCACGTCAGGAGAAGATTATTATATTAAGAAGTTTATATCTCCGTTTCCACAACAAAGACTATATCACGGAGGAAGAAAGAAGGGACATATAGTATGACGATCGACACGTGGAACCCAAGCACGAAGGTGTTCCTATACAGGATCAACGCGCATGGGAACAGCAAGTCGGGAAAGAAAAGGAAGCACAAATGGAAGAAAGATCAGCAGGAGTATAAGATGGGAAAGAAGCAAAGTGGACGCGACAGACAGACGTCCCGAAGGCCTAGCTTAAGGCTAAGGTAACCTACAGGGTCTCCCTGGGAGTGCTGCCCCCTATAACATAGGATGGGTGAACCTAAACTTACCTACCTAGCCCTACGGTCTATCCTATGCCCCCGGAGGGGGTTGTCAGAGAAGAACAGGGCATTACGGACGAACACTATTAGTATGAATATCAAAATGAAAATTATTACGTCATTGAAAATCTTCTTAGGATGTAAAACACAAAAACATTACTTAAATTTACTGATAAGGACACAAGCACAAGGTAGTGGTCAAATTATGGAAAAAGTTTCTATAAAACATAAATAAATCGAGCAACAAGTTAATTTAATGAAAAGTAAACGTAGGTAGCACACAAGAATTCCTTCCCAAAAGTTGAAAAGGTGCAAACTTGACATCAATTTCATAGCAAATACAGAGACATTTCTTGGACCACATAACTTTCACGTTTAAACAAAAAAAAAAGAAAACAGAAAAGTAAATAGCAATCACAGAGGTTCGTTCAACAACAGAATATATCGATTGTTTGATGTTAACGAATGCACGTCGGTTTCTTATAACAAATTACTGGGAATTCCAACGAATTATTTTTTCAACAGTAATTGCGAAAGTAAAAGGTCTAGAGAACTCACGTGACAAGCAAAGCCACGAGTGACACCATAACCAATCAGAAAAGAAACGAACAACGTCATAACCAATCAGAAAAGCAGCTAGTGTCGCCACAACCAATAAGAAAAGCCGCGAGTGACGTCATGACAAATCAGAGAGCCGGACTCCCCGTGCTGAGAAACAAGCTTAAGCGCGATGGATGTCACTCACCATTCTACCATTCTGATTGGGTGACGTTAGGGTACAGTGTATTACCTACATTTTCACTTTGGTAATTATTAGTACCAGCCTGAAACAGATTACTCTGCTCATGAATACTTGCTGCATCGATTTTATTTAGTCTATATAGCAAGCTCGAGTCACTGTAGCACGCTTTCTGTGGAGATTCAAATAATCGCAAAGAACACTTTGCTGGAAGAGTTACATCGTTACTGTTTATATTACGCGACTGGCCCGCTTTTGATGTTAGGATTCATCTTACAAATAAGTAATACTTGCAGAAAATCCCTTGCCTTACAAATTTGATTTACAGTGTAACTCTTAAACCGAAACGAGCCAGATCTAGGTACTGTCTCGGTTTTCGGGAGCACTGCCAATTCTGAGATAAGTTCCAAAGCAAGCTTGTTTCTTACACGTTCACAAAAAGCTTTTTGTTCAACAAACACCGCAGACAGTCTTGAATTGTAATTGTATTTACTTCAAATTAAAGTTGCAACATATCTTTTTGTTGGTCACTCCATACGAAGTTTGCTAAAGCTGCAATTTACGACAGAGAGCTATATAAATATATAGACTATGGGCGTGTTCGATGGGTCGCTAAAATGAAGCCTTTGGTGCTCAACTTGTCCGAAGCTTCACCTAGAAGCTTTGGTACTTGGAATCGTGCTGCTGCTCAAGTGTTACAAGCAACGTGTGATTTCGTTAAACCAAGTGAATACTCCCTTTTATGGATTAAGATTGAATTTTCGGAAGCCTCAAGGCTAACCTTTTGCGGGTCAATGACTAAATCTTAATTCATTAGATAGAAGTCAGCGCACTTGTCTGAGGTTTCGGACAAGTTAAGCTTTGAAGCTTTACTTGTAGCACCCAATCAAACATGCCCTAAGCTTTCTGCATTTTCTTAGATTCTTTCGGTGGTCTTATTTTCAGGAGTTTCTCAGTTTGGGGCGTTCTACCCTAAGACTCCTCTCTGCAGCTGTCTGAATAACTTCAGCAAGTTATGCTTTCAGTTACATCATTTTAGCAACAGTTGTGGAAAGTTAATTCAGTGAGTTTGATACATTAAGATCAGACAAGTGACTAGCTTCAGTGATTCAGATTTCATCCAACTATTTTCAATAATTATCAGTGGATTGCGTTAGTTACTTCACTAACTTTCGGTACCAGTAAGCAATAACTCTTTGTTCACGTTAGTTTTTAGTGATTCACTGAAACTGGGGACATTTCAATAACGAGATCGAGAACAGCTGAGTTGAAAAACAAAAGGTGTTGCAAAACTCGTGGGATGCGAAATAAGGGAATGCGCCTCCTGCAAATTTCAGGTAACTGCAACGAATATTTTGTTGCAAGAACTTTTTGTCTGCAACAGAGAATTAACAAGCTTCAGCACGGGAGGTCGGACTCCATCAGGGGCTTCTTAGTAAACGTGGACCAGATTATGGCATAGCAATGTGGATATACGTTTCAATGTACGAGGGGAACTTAAAGGCATCTGAGAATATTCCGCTTAAAGCGAGAGGATGAACCAACAATGAATTCTACTTTGTAATATGAACAAATATCCAGCGTTATCTTCCCCCTTAATCCAAATACAATGCAAGAAAGCCTTCACCACACTGCCAGCGAACTTTGTGAAAGCTTAAGCTCAGGAAACTTCCAGTTACTTGAGTGGCAAACTTCTCGCGCCACGTTCTAACGACTGCAATACTAATTTACACTAAGTCTTAGCAACTCAAACCTAGGTCAAAGTTGATACGACCTATCCTTCGAGACCCATATCACAATTCGGCAGCTCCACACACCTTCATGTTCCCAACAGAACTTAATACTTCAGTAAAAATTCTCGTCGCAGTCTCAGAACTATTCAAATTCCCCTCGTAGATAGTAACACACTCTAGCTGTGGTTATCCCGTACATACAGAGATGGGGCGAAAAATGTCATTCCGTTTTCTTTGAGCACTTTCTTTTCAGGAACCAGAGCTTCAATGATTTTAACAGAGCTAAAAGTTGCGGGTAGCTAGCAGAAAGTACCTATAGCCACTCTCCTCTCTATCACCTGAAACATTTACAGTAATTCTGGTGTTAAGAAGTTTTGTTCTCAGAAAAAAATGTTCTAAGAAACATCTGGAAATTTTTCGCCCCATCCCACCGGAGCACTTTTTTTTGCCCCATCCCACTAGATAACTAATTTTTTTCGCCCCATCCCACTAGATCACTAATTTTATTTTTCACTCCATCCCACTAGATCACTATTTTTTTTCGGCACATCCAATTCTACCAATAAATATTTTGGATTTACATAGAAGTCATGCGCTATAGAAACGTTAGGGCTTACTCCTAGCACTAGATATCTGCCCAGCTTCAGCCAGCCGAGTTTCAATCTGGGCTTTCGTAGGAATGGCGTGGGCAATGATGGCGGTGGCATCAGCGTCCAAGTTGGGTGGAGCAGCGTCACTGTAGGTCGTGGGCACTCTTGGCAAAGATGGCTTCTCTAATTCCGAATGATCAACACCAGGTGGCAGCAGGTCGTCATCGATGTTCTTTGCAATGGGCGTCGCAGGGTTTTTATTCGGAGGAGGTGTTGAGAAAGACGGTGGTCGAGAGGGTGGGGCACGAGGTCCAGGCAGAGGGAATTGGGGCAGAACAGGCGCCGAGCCCAGCGGGGGAGGAGGCCGAGTCACCAAAGCGGCAAAATCAGGCAAAGACGAAGCTGTTGTAGTAGGACTAGTTCCGACACAACCTGCCGTGACAACAACACTAACTGAGCTAGTCACAGATGGCCCTATTGCAGAAGACGAGATATTAGGTGGCCTTGGCGGCTGGGGACCAATCGGTTTGGAAGTACCACCAGATACATCAGCCGTGGAGGTGCTAACTGAGGAATCACTAGACACATTTTCTGCATTCTTCATCCTATTCATAGCTATAACTTTCAGCAGCTGATTCTCTCCGGTAACCAGGGAATTTTCTGCGGTTTTGGTCGACTCGGACACTGCAGGCGGGTTTGCAATGAAGGTAGTAGGCTGCGATACAGGAATTGACGTGGCTACCTTATCACTAGAATCATTTTTCTGGGTAAATTTAGGATCTTTAATGTCTTGTACGAGCTGTGCAAACTGCTTATCATTTTCGGTATCGCCTTTAGGGCTCTGCTCTTCCTTAGCCCCGTTATCTTTATTTAGCTTGCCTACACCAGCTCTCATTGGCTTGCTCTTAAAGAAAGGCATTTTTCCAATAAGTGGGAAGCGGGAATGGGTTTTCCTTTCTTCAATAACGGGCTTCTTTTTCGCCGCAATTTTATCTAGCTTCTCTTCCAGTTTCTTCTTCGCTTCTTCTTCCTCTTGCTCTCTAAGCTTGGCCTCTTCTTCATCTTTGAGCAGTTGAGCTTCTTGTTTCTCCCGCACTCGGGTAGCAACTTTTTTCTTCAGTTCCTCCAATATTTTATCGTTTTCATCTTCCTGACTTGTGGCAGCTTCAACATTTTCTTCTCTTACTGCCATATCAGAATCATCAGTTTTGGATCCATTATCTGCCGGCTTTGCGGCTTCTAGTTTAGCTTGGGGCCCAAAGGCTCGAGCAATAACACGGATACTCGGCGGGTTGCTGCGCGAGTCGGAACTTGCCTTCGATTCATCGCTGTCCGACGCTCTGCAGCTGGAATCTTTACTGATATGCCTGCTCTCATCATCAAGACTCGCGTTGGATTTCTTAGGTGGTGGACTATCATCAATTCTCTTCGATCGGTACTGTCGTTCCCTGGTAATTAATTTCTTCTTTTCAGGTGATGATTTTGGAACAGATTGCTTTGACGTGGGTATAGGGTAATTCTCAACACTTCCAGACAACGTCCCGACCCTGGGCCTCGTGTCATTGACTCGCTTTGGGGCCGCAGGGTCCAAGCCGCCAGGCGCCAACTCGGACTTCGTAGTTCCGTGGCTGCTGCTGCCACTGGCGACGCCGTTTTGCACTTCTGTATCTTTGCTCTTCTGCATCATAAACTTGGCATAAGCATTCATTTTGGCTTTGAAGAATGTAGACTCGTAGAGAGGGTTTTGCTTGATGTGCTCCTGAAACAAACGACAACAAAGTTACTATTTTGCGTCAGTAATCTTTCACTAAGGGATTGCGTTAAAGCGGCCTCTTACCAAAAGCAAACGACAGGTAGCTTGTGTAGAGGTGCTGGGGAGCTGCAGTAGCTCCGTACATTCGCTCACTATTACTGATAAGGGTCAGGAACATCCATAGGTGCTTCTACTTGCATACTCTTATTCATGACAAGTCTATTTTCTTCCTCTTCTTTTCCGACTAACTTTCTCATGCTAGCTGATCCGATATGAGAACATTCTCGTGCATGGTTTTCACGTTTTCTCTTCAAAATGTATGTACATTACTTCTTCTTCTCTATGTCCGCCACGGCAGAGAAAAAGGTTTCTTCAACACAATTACTAGAAAACTTCGAAAACAGTCAGTATACTGAAACTATTTTCTTCACATGCCAGTCTCCAGTTCATATAACATCTGTCTAGTGTTTCGGTATGGTAATGTGGAGCTCGGTCGCACAATCGGACAGACAAAATTCTGGGTATTTAGCCGGTTTCTCACTCAAGACTTCTTGGACCCCCCCCCCAGAAAAAAAAATCGATCGACTCCAACTTTTGTTTCAACACAATAGGCCCAATTTTACACTCCCAACTCCTAGTTTAGCCAGTTCTCTACTTCCAACACCTGGTTTTAGAAAGTTCTCTACTCTGAACTCCTGGTTTTAGCCAGTTCTCTATCTTTACTCTGAACTCCTGGTTTTAGCCAGTTCTCTACTCTCAGCTCCTGGTTTTTGCCAGTTCTCTACTTCCAACTCCTGGTTTTAGTCAGTTCTCTACTCTCAACTGCTGGTTTTAGCCAGTTCTCTACTCCAACTCCTGGTTTTAACCAGTTTTCTACTCCAACTCCTGGTTTTACCCAGTTCTCTACTCTCAACTCCTGGTTTTAGCCAGTTCTCTACTCCAACTCCTGGTTTTAACCAGTTCTCTACTCCAACTCCTGGTTTTACCCAGTTCTCTACTCTCAACTCCTGGTTTTAGCCAGTTCTCTACTCCAACTCCTGGTTTTAACCAGTTCTCTACTCCAACTACTGGTTTTAACCAGTTCTCTACTCCAACTACTGGTTTTAACCAGTTCTCTACTCCAGCTCCTGGTTTTAACCAGTTCTCTACTCCAACTCATGGTTTAGCCACTTCTCTACTCCAACTCATGGTTTAGCCAGTTCTCTACTCTGAACTGTTGGTTTTAGCCAGTTCTCTACTCACAGCTACTGGTTTTAGCCAGTTCTCTACTCACAACTACTGGTTTTAGCCAGTTCTCTACACTCAACTCCTGGTATTAGCCAGTTCTCTACTCTGAACTGCTGGTTTTAGCCAGTTCTCTACACTCAACTCCTGGTATTAGCCAGTTCTCTACTCTGAACTCCTGGTTTTAGCCAGTTCTCTACTCCAACTCCTGGTTTTAGCCAGTTCCCCTACTCCCAACTCTTGGTTTTACCCAGTTCTCTACTTCAAACTCCTGGTTTTAGCCTGTTCTTTACTCCCGACTACTGCCCCCCGAAAAAAAACGCACTTTTACTGACTCCGAAAATCTGGTGTGAAGAACCCCACATTAGTTTAGCCAAGAGTCGACTCTGCCCAGAGTAAGCGACAGAAGACTTTGAACAACTAGGCCTAAGCCTGAACTTGCCTCATACGCTAGAGCGTGCCGCACACTGTGCAGGTGGGGCTGCAGTCCTCCGTCAGGTGAGACGTAGCACTTACACAGCGAGCACTGCAGCGTAGTTACAGACTGCA
>LQNS02001155.1:9047568-9057592 GCA_001587735.2 Parhyale hawaiensis
AATAACACAAGTGGGCCTCCACGGACAAGTAATGAAACCCAAATGAGCACCAGAAAGTCCAACACGCTGCGAACGAAGATCCATCAGAAAGCCAATAAGAGCTGAACTCTAAGGCCAGCAGATCCACACGGACGAAAGCAGATCCTAGCAACGAATTCCAGGCCAAAACTGTTCAGGGTAGAAAACATCGTCTAAATTGAAACGTTCGGCACTCAACAGTCTCCACTGTAAAGGGGTGGGTGTAAATCGCAGCGTGAGTGTTTCTCCCAAAGACCTCGAGGGCAGTGAGTGAAGAATACAACCAATATCTCTCAGAAGCTCCAGGACTGAGACTGACGGTAACACATTCAAATTCAGTTGTTGAACCACCCAGAGACCTCACCTCTGTCGTACGTAAAATTATTGGAATGAAACTTTACTTTCAGTCTTTGAAGGTATTACTTAGTGTCACAAAAGCGAATATCACACAGTATCTCCAAGAGCCCCGAACTCGACCTTGACGCATTTCAGCACCTAGTTCACCTACTACAGTAAGCGCAACGATAAAAAAAAAGCCTCACATTAATCTAAGCAGAAGAGCAGGGGGCATCAACCTAAATCAGGACAGTCAGCCTAAATATAAACAGCGCGCCGAGAGGCATCAGCGGGCGGCAACATTTAAAGATATATGCATGTACGATATAATAAAGGCAAATGTGTACTTATCTGTTTGTCCGTTTATCCATTTTCTATCACACTTCAACAAAACAGATAGGCATTATTATCTTCAGGAAACAGATGGTCAGAAATTAGCCCAGGTTGGAGGCTGTCCATGGTCATCCTGTCAAGCTTCATTGAAAATTGATAGGTAGAAAATAGGCCAGGTTGCAGATGACAGCAAACGTATCTTAATCAGCGACAGTTAAAATTTAAACAATCAAGATATCGAAGGCTTAGTCTGATTTGTACGAGTATTACCTTCTTCATATAGCAAATCAATACGACTATAACCAAGTAGTTATAGGGCTATCTTATGTCAGAATGCACTTCATTGCCGAGCATTGCCGAGGTTGAAATCTCAGCACTGAAGATATCTGAAGCTTAAATTAGCACTCTAATGCATCTTGATTTTCAGTTTCTGCCCACAGATAATGTCGTTGTATCAGTTATTCTTTCAAATTTAATTCAATGGTAGATGAAACAGCTTTGCTAAGCAAAATCCATTGGACCTTTATAGAATATCCTCCCGTATCCATATACCGAAATGAAGCTATTACTCTCAGCGTCGCTGATCGGCCGGCAAAAAGCAATGAATTTTCTCCATGTCAGAAGAAAAAAATTTCGATATTGAGCGGCTCTGAAGCCGTAAACGCTCATCTCAGGGTGCTGAGATTAGTAGTTGTAATAACGAAAGTATGATCAATGAAGAAGTTATCACAAGTTTTTCGCTGTCATTATTAACAGCGCGGGCCCTCTAGTATTACTATAATACTCATTTCACCGCCGCACCTACAACAAAGTGTAGTAGAATAAGATAGTTTAGGCCTCCCTAAATAAGTACAGTACTAAGGAAAAGAAGGGGACATAAAGTAGGTGGGGCGGTGCTCCCAATAACATAGGATGGGCGAACCTAAACTTACCTAACCCTATGGTCTATGGCCCAACCTATGCCCCCTGAAGGGACAGCAAAGTGTGATCTAAACGCTGAAGCTCATTGGAGTTAATATGTACAGGTGCTGTAATTTGCCAGGTTATATGTAGCAAAATTATAGATCAATACTAGGTACTTTTCATAGTAAGTTCACTTAATAGTGTGCTCCGTACACTAGTTTAAAAGTTAGTCACTATCTCAAACTGTTAAGGTTGATAAAAAACCATGTAACAAACTATCAAGATCATTAACGGTAATAATGGTTATCTCATAAGAAAAGACATTTGCTTACAAAAACAATATTACACTTATATTCATTCGCTACTTCCGATTCTATTACGATCAATAGTGATCTGATGCTAAAAATCTCGACATAGAGCCGGGACCCACAACGCTAGGTTTTGTGTGGGTTTCACATACAGTGGAAGGGGGTGTAAAATGATATGGAATGATGATGGTACGAGTGCTAGAGAAATTCATAGAAATACAGAAATACATGTTTGTGACAAGCCAAGAGCGCCGGAACATGCCTTTTTCCTCACCATAAGGGAACTTGACACCGTTAGGACATAGCGCAGTAGTTCCTTCTGCCCTTTACCATCTAATCCTATTTTGATCTTAAACAAGTGGGATTCTTATATAAATCGTAACAATCTTTTATAGCTTGATTACCATTATAATCGTTTCAAAGTGTAGAAATAAAATCCACTACTAAAAACCTCTTCATTTACCAGATCGTGAATCACGCCGCCGCACGGGACGTCAGCCGTCCAGCGCCAGGCCCGGCTGATCGGCGGTCCGCTGAGCCAGCTGGCGCGGCAGCCAGGCAGGCACCCCGCCTGTAAGCAGGCCGGCGGTTACCTCGGGGAGTTGCACTTGTGCCAGCTCTCTATGTCCAAGCAACCATCTGGTCGCGACGGGGAGGAGGGAGGAACACACGGTGTCAAGTTCCCTATGGTGAGAAAAAGGGCGTATTCCGGCGCCCTTGGCTTGTCACAAGCATATTTTCTCACCTCCAGGTCAGTTTACACCGTTAAGACCTCTTATTTCAAGGCCCGAACAGGTAACTATATAGATGCGAAAGCGACCAGAGATCAGATTGTAAAGGCAGAGACGAAATGAATCAGATATATTAAGTTCCAGCCGGTTAGGGTATGCTGGGTAGCGTAGGAAAAGATAGTGAACAGAGTAAATATACTTCTGTAAGTCTTCAAAGTAGAGATACATTTGGTTAAATGAACAACTAGAGTCGTGCCATCGAAACAGGAAGGGCACGACCAATAATGGCAAACAGTGGCATAACATCAGGTACATAAATGCTATGAACGCTTTCGTAGTCAAGTCGTAACTCTAAGGAACAGGAGTTTGAACCAAGGTTGAGATTACAGTACTTGCGCTTCCACACACGAGGGTTGTAGTACGACCGATTTTTTGGCGGGTTGTGGTTGCTGGTGTAGGATGGCTTTGGTCTAGACGAGATCTGGGGTTTTTGCGGTGCCCCTGGGTCGCTCTGTCCTAACCGGGCCGCGTTCGAGTCAAGAGCTAGGTGGCGCACCCCAAGAGAGTGCGCTTGTGGATGCGTATAATGGAATAAAAGGACGCTCTTACCTCTATGAAGTTGCCAGATACAGCCATTATACAGACCATTCTTTATCGAAAAGACAAGTTTATTTAAATAAAATGTATAGAAGACTAAAAGTTATACAGTTATATTGCTATCGTTAGTGTCATCACGGTAATTAGAGGGAATGCGATTGGTATTCAATTTTATTGCGGGAATATGAAATATTATATAGCCCTGAGGCTCTGAAGGAACCTTACTGGAGTGTCATTAACCAAAAGAAGGAAATGTGTTGTATTTCGAAACTGTTCGTTTCGTGTCACAATAGTTCAATCGTGCACAGAAAACAATCATTTTTGTTAGAAGAAGGTTGTGGTTTTTGGCACCTTATGTGGTAGTGTTTGATATTATAATAATCAAATGAAAAGTAATAACAAACGAAATTACAAGCACCCAAGCCAGTACATTCGTGCATACATATACAGTAATGTAATGAAAGGACCCCCCTAACCTGTTTTCTCTGTCACACATCCCTGCGCCTCCCTCTTTAAAACTGCCAGATACCGCCATTCTAGAGAGAATTCCTTATCGAAACGAGTTTATTTTGATAAAAAGTATACAATACTAAAAGTTATATAGTAATATATTGCTGTCGTTAGTGTCACGATAATTAGAGAGAATGAGACTGGTATTTTATTCTATTGCGGAAATATAAAATTATATTATACCCTGTGGCATTGAACAAACTAACTGGAGTGTTAGTAGCCAAAAGAAGGAACTGTATCACATATCAAAACTGTTCGTTTGGTGTCACAATAGTTCGATCGTGCACAGGAAGCAATGATCTTTGTTAAATAATAAGAGAGCTGTGGTTTTTAGCACGTTCTGTGGTCGTTTTTGCGATTATAATTACCGAATGAAAATATATTGGAAAATTAAGTCAATACATGCATTAGCTTCCCATTAAATGAAGCCTCGAGAGTAAAATTTTCTACAACACCATCTGGAAACGAAAGATCTAGCGAATGCAGTTTCGGCATTCGCTGTGCCATTGCTACACCCAACACTTTCCTCCAAATTTTCAACGTTCGGCATGCGGCACTCCTCAATATTGAAACAGCTACGCTTTGGGCGCCTACCGACTGTCAGCGAAGTAGCGAGCGAGCGAAACAAGTGTTGGAATTAAACGATACAAATAATAGGTGTATACTGAGTGCAAGCAAGCGAGCGAACAAATGCACTCGCGTCAGCTGCCGAGCGATCCTCGCTTGCAGACACGGCACTCGCAAGATGGTTGCCAGACACACGATTTTCTGCGGCTCCACTTCGTTCAAAGTTCGCTGTCCATTGAGTGTTCAGAGGTTGTTGGCCAGTAGTTCGCTCGCCTGCAGTGGGTATAGCCCAAAAATCGCTGCTTTGCTCGCTGTCAGTTGGTAGGTGCCCTTGGAGAATGACTGAGCTTACTGAGTGGAACAGTGTGTTGCAATATATTCAAGCAGCTGGGGCCAAAACGTTTGCTGTAGCCACGACAACATGGAGACACTACAGCATTTCCAACATAAGAAAAGGGGCCTAAGCAAAAATACCAGTGAAAACAAGCCTAATGCTGAAATTCATGAACTTATCGGGACCGCTGACGATACGACACTTACGACAGCAATAATAATAGTATAATTTGTAGTATTGTATGCTTCTTACATAAATAAACTTATCTTTTCGATAGAGAATGGTCTATAGAATGGCGGTATCAGGCAACTTAAAGCTAAGGGGTCCTTTCATGACATTATACGTATGTACAAACGCACTCACATGGGTGCGCCACCTAGCTGTTGACTCGAACGTGACCGGGCCAGGTGCCGGACGTTGCCAACCGGTGGAAGGTCCGGCCGCAGGTAGAACGGGGGTGGCACGAGGTGGTGCCGCGGTTTTCCCATAGTTGGATGCTGTAGGTTTGGGTTGGTTAGACTCAAACGCGTTGCGGCTATCATTGGCCAGCGAGTAGGGCGCTTTGCGTCCTTCCTTCATAGCTAGTAGAGTTCTTGGCGGGGCGAAAGGTATAAGGGTGGACGGTAGTAGTAATATGATCGGTTTATTCGACAGTTTCTGTGGGGAGTAGATCCCCATCGCGAGAGAAAATCGGGGCTTCTCTGAGGGAGCATGATACCGCAGGCGGGAACATGTCTTTCAGGGTGAAATTACGTAGCTTCCTCCAGTGGTCCACGAAGGCTGAGAAGTGGAGAAGTGGTGGTGGGCTTACGCCTGGAAGATTGGTAGGCAAGACTGTAGTACCTGCGCTGCCAGGGAGGTCAGTTGTAGTAGCTCCGACTTTGAGGTATTTTCTCCAGCTGAGGACAGCAGGATGTGGGTTAGGTGGAGCGATTCGAACGTGGCCAGGTGTTTGTATGCCTGATAGCTGAGGCGAGAATCTTCTCTGATAGATCGTTGTTCCAGAGGGCCCCAGGCTCCCCACAGGGTGTGTCCTGTTTTTTAGAAGGGCATAGGCAGGATGCTGGCCGAAAGCGTGTCGAACAGAGAGGAATTGTCCCCATCTGTAAGAGTCCTAGGTAATTTTGGTCCATTATTGGCCGGTTTGGAAGGGGAAGACTGTTGTTGTCGTGCGAAAGGATATTTATTGAGGACCGCTACTTTTTGTGTACTCAGATCTATTTTCCATGGTCGAGTGGTTGGCGGCATAGTGTTCACCAAGCGTGACAGAGCCACAGGAATCGAGGGAACTGTGACTGTCCCTGTCATATTGTTTGCATGACGCTATTAGCATGCGTACGCCCTCGTTTTGTAGTGCCCCTGGTATTGGTGCGATTAACGGGTAAGTAGCGGAGGTACGGATTACCAAGGACGACTCCACATGGGTGTTGGTAAAGATTTTCCCGGCAAAAGTGAACTCCAGGGGGTCGAGTGAGTTGATGGTAGCTCGAGACGGGAAGTAGAACAAGGTTATCTCAGCCAGTGGAGCGTTCACTGGACATGGTATTGCGGGGGGCCCTGCCGGTGCTTGAGCGGTTCTTCCTAGGGAACTTGTCTGGCGGTCCAGAGTAGATGGTGCTGAGGAACCACTGGTAGAGCTCATCAACTGATGGTCGAGGGAGTCATTAGTAGACAAGCTCACGACCCATGGAGAATCTGGGGCAGTTGGTTCATCATGGGGTGCGTCCCAGGAGGTTGCGACACTAGTAGTAGGAATTTTACTAGCGCTTTAGTAGCACAATGCCTATATCGCGCCGATCTATTCTCGTGTTTAGCCACAGGCTCATGCGCCGCTAGGGCGCGAAGTATGTCTCATTTTATATCAATAGGAAGTAGCCTAATTAAAGAGGGACTATTATTAATTTTACATAAAGTATATGTATTTAGCAAAGAAGGGGATAATGTCGTAGCTGATGGAGCTATCTATCGTGATGGGTTCATCACAGTTAATTGTAAATGTCACATCTAATAAGGAAGGTCTTACGGGCGTCTCTGTTGAATTGACCAAGAGGCCCCTCAGCCAGCATTCCCCGAAGTATGGAGTCAGCATCCTGTCCATTAAGGTCCGGATAACAGTCCCTCCGCTCGTTGGAGAAGGTAGGGCACTCGGGCATCCGATGCAAGACGGTGAGAGGTACGACGCAATCGTCGCAATAGGGCTGCGGAAGCTCCATTCGCAGTCATGAGTAAGTCTCGTGTGCCCAATACGCAGGCGGCACAGTACAACGTCCATTCCACGGTCGTCGCTATTTGACGAGTGCCACTGTCGGATGATTTCTTTGATTTTTAGTAATTTATTGTTTCTCTGGGCTAGCCAAAGTTCGCGCAGGTTTCGCTTGATTAGCGGGTAATAGGCTCGGCAGGGAATTGCACGGTTTGCCATGGGCAATTCCGTCAGGGCCACCTGCCTCGACTCTCCTCGTTAGCGAGCTCGTTGCTCGCGACGTCGACATGGTCAGGCACCCAATAGATACACACTGTTGTTCCGGTCCGTTGCAATAGTTTTTTCATGGTGACTATTCGGTTAATGACGGGGTGGATGTTGTCATAAGCTCGAGTGGCCAGTACTACACTCAGTGAGTCGGTGAATATAGTAAAGTTGCGTTTATCGCTGTCTCTAATGAGGAGCTGCGCTGCGCACATGCCGAACAGCTCGGCGGTGAAGGTCTAGGTCTCCGGCAATAGCCGGCATGCTGCAGTTTTACCAGTCGTAGAGGCCGCGCAACCCTGTCGGAGTGCCATCTTAGAGCCATCGGTATAGACGTGGGTAGAGTCACCATGTTGGTCCCTCACATGTTCCATGAAGAGGGTTTTTTAGTAGGAGGGGGTGACAGTCTATCTTTTTGGGTATTGTGTGCCAGGGCAAAAGATTGAAACTGGTATGCGCCAGGTTGGTTGCCTCTGAAAAGGACCTGGGCCACCTTAAATGGCTCACTTTCCGCTATGAACGAGAGCACTTCATAGTCGGTAGAGGAGGGAAGTTTGTATGGGAAGTCAGCTCCTTCTTCCCAGTCTTGGCACACACTGTTCCACGCCGGAGATCGGGGAACTTGTTCTAAACGAGCAAGATACGGATAGGTAAGTGGTGCCCTGCGCTGCTTGCGCAGGCAGGGTTCACCACTCTCAGCGAGAAGGCTTGGTATGGGCGAGGTACAGAAAGCTCTGGGGTATATCCTTTGTGCTGCATTGTGCACAGCGTTCAGTTGCGATAGGACGGAAGTCCTCGTGGGGGTGGAATACTAGACGCAGATGATGGCCCTGGAGAGGGCCCCGGCGCCGATAGGGGATCCCGCTCTTGAGGTGTCTTTGCGAGGGGGCGGGACTCCTGGCGAGGTACCTGCCGTAGCGGGGGATACCCCCGGGCATAAAAGTTGGGGGAGCATTAGTGAGGGCCTCGGCCCTCGATATGGTGGCATGGTGCTTGGGGCTGATCCTCTGGATATGACCTGACGGAGCCCAGTGAAGATATGTGGGAGGAGGAAATTTCGGCCATTTTCATGAGGGTTTGGAAGGAGCTCCCGAAGGCAAGACCCATATCTTCGAGTGCCGTTCGCACTTCAAGCTTTTTTCTCATGACAGTTAATGGTGTCGCGACGGGTCGTAGTCTTTGATTCGCCCGGAGGGGGACGTTCGACCTCGGTATCCTAGAGGCGGTCGGGGTCGATGCTCTGGGATTTTTCATCGAGCTAATGTCTGACAGCTCTGATGTAGCTGAGCCGGTTTGGCCATATATTGATGGCCAGGTCTCTCTTGTCGCGCAGGAGGCTTACAGCCAGCTTACACACGCTGGGCACGAAGCAGGAGAAACGAATAGGTCTCCTTGTCCGGGAGGCATAGTGAATGTAAGTAACATTAGTGGTCTTCAAACTGATCACATATATAGTTTGCACGCAGAAGTAATGATTCTCAATCAGTCTGCTCAAATCTGAAAGAATAGGGAGAGATTATTGCGTTGTTTCGACTTCTTACTAAGAGACACACGCTTCAGAATGTTACAACACTTATGCTAGGTGTTTTTGAAGGTCCCAGGTAGGGGGATGTTTGCTGTCCGAGAGCCGGGGACAGCAAAGCAGCGCCGTAGTCCGGCCTGCGAGGTAACTTTGAAAGGCAGTGTTGTAATCTTGTCTGATTGAGGGTGTGTAAATATGTGCACTCCCTAGTGGGAAGACCACAGGACACACTCGTACTGAGGTGCGACCTTGAGTCAAGGGGTGACCTCATCAACGTTGTTGTAGGCATATGAAGTGAACTTCTGCTGCGAGGGGGCGGGGTCTTAGTTGACTAGGCCCTTAGGTCAGCACCTACCTTCTTAGCGGGAATCCCGCTGAAGGTAGTTAGGGTAAGCGGTATCACCACAGGCCTCTCGCAGTCTAGGGCGAGACACCGAACAGATCATAACTCCTAGCAGAGCCAGGGTGGAACAAATATCCAGAACAATGTACAAGGAAATTTTTTTTTTTTTAACTTCCCCTGCTGTCTTAAGAGTGGTGTTATTGGACTTGGACGCAATGACAAGTACCAGAACCTCAAACTGTCAGGTAATGAGCGAGGACACCCAACGATCAAGTCGGGTGTGGTCCCATAACTTGCAGGTAGAAGTTATTTTTTTTACTTTTTTTGTCTGAAAGTTATTTTTTTAAATACGCAAGTTATTCACAAAGTATGGTTTAGCTGAATAGGTAAAGGGCTTCTTCTTTTATAAGCACCAAGGCTTGCCGGGAGCAAGGTGTCCATGAAGTTGGAGGAGGTAGGCACCAGAGAACCCACCTCGCCGACTTCACAAGTGGGCATGGAAAGCTGGGCCAGTGCAACCCCCGAGGTAACTCGAGCCGGCTGACTGGCAGTGTGGCTGCCTGGCTGAAGGCTGCGCTGGCTCGGTTGGCCGCCGATCAGCCGGGCGTGGAGCTGGACGGCTGACGACCCGTGCGGCGGCCTGATTTACGATCTGGAAAATGAAAACGCTTTCAGTAATGAATCTTATTTCTACACTTTGAAACGATTATAATGGTAAGCAAGCTGTAAAAGATTGTTACGATTTAAGATTCCCTCTAGTGTAAGATCATAAAAGGATCAGATGGTAAAGGGCAGAAGGAACTACTGGGCTAAGTCCTAACAGTGTCAAGTGACCTGGAGGTGAGGAAAAACAATAATGCGTTTGTTAGTTATTGATCAACTTGTTTGAGAGGAAGAATGTTTCCCGAAGAAAGGAACTAAAATTACCTGTAAGCAGTCAAGATGAGCAGTTCCCCGTAGATGCTGCAAGTAGAGCGTCAAAGTGTCAAAGAAAGCATTGCACAATTCGCACCAATGCATTCCTTGGTCGATAAAATCCGTCTTCTCCAAACAGG
>LQNS02001155.1:9067048-9081104 GCA_001587735.2 Parhyale hawaiensis
GGCGGTGAGGTGGTGCCTTAGTGTGGCACATCGGGTTAACACTGCGGCGGCAGCAGCATTAGCAGCTGTCGTTGTGGTGTGCGCCCAGCCCGCACCCCTTCCCTCCAAAACTACGCGCTGCCTACGACAAATCTGTTAGGCCCGCTTTGTGAATTTTTTCTTGAATCTTTTAGCAAGTACAGTCTCAAGGCAGCCAATGGCGTGGCAGGTCACAGGCCACAGTGGGAAGGGCGAAAGGTGGTTTGTGATGGTGTTGCATTAAAAAACGAACCTTGAAAAACTATATAAATTCACAATTAGCGTGCCGTGAAATTTATTCTCATAATTAATAGGGATCAATTAAGGTGTGTGATGTACTTAAACTTCGTTTAGATGTGAGCAGCATGTGAAAATTGCTTGTGTGTTAGCAGTTCATATTGCGTCTCTGTGTATTTTATGTACATGTTACATGTAGTAAATGTCACCAAGCATTCGCGTAATGCCTAGCCAATAAGTGAATTAAATCACTCAAACATTAAATGGATAGGTTTGTTTTAAGCGATGTTAGACTAGGCCAGGTTCTATTAGTTCCATGGAGAGTAATGTTAAAGAGATGCGTGCATAACTATAAAAGTTACCAACGTTTACTTTCTGATGTATTACATACAGTAGGTTATGTTCTCGGTTCTGTACTATTCTCTAACTTGACATACTAAGGCTAGCCGTACCTAATCTAACCTAGGGCAACGTAATCCTTGCTAATCCCTAATTACCATGTCATAACCTACCCTATCTAACCTAAACATATCTGAGTTATATAAACCCTTTTCTGATTCATCTCACTTCTTGCCGAAGCAGTACGCTGGGTTTGGCTTCTTTGTTGTAACATACACACACATTCTATGTAAATACTGGTCAGTTGATACGGGAAATTGGTGGCACATTATGCTTACAACAAATTAGGTAAAAAAAATTTTTAGCCGCTGTCCGTTGAAATCAATCACAAAAAGCGTTCTATATGTTCTCATACCCATGACGTTGCACTTGCATTGTACTCACACTATTCAGATGTACTATAAAGAAATAAATGGTTTCGACGTATGATGAGCGCCCTGCAGCTCAACTTAAAGTGCATTCGACTAGGACACAAACTCAATGTGCTTAGCTTAAATCAAGCAGGACTAAGGGCATGTTCGAATTGGAACCTAAAAGTTGAGCTAAGCCAGAACTGTTGACAGGAACTTTAGCTTCGTCGTTTTGAATCGTGTTGTAGGTGTTAGAAGCAACCAAAACTAATTAATGATCTACGCAGGATTGCGTAATTTTGTCATTTTGAATATTTGATCATAAGTCGTAGTGTGATCTTCAAATTCTTTACTTCGTAATAGTGTAGGTGTAAAGTAAGTCCATTGACAAGGGCATAAAAAAGCAGCACTTTTTCTCTAACTTAGTTTTTCCATGAGCGGTACGTTGTTGCCAATCTACAGTCTTAACTGAACACTGGATAGAGACACTGTGCGCATACGCATATGTACTCACAGACCAGCGTATAATATATGCATGCACTTTTCACACGCATTTCAATTCTAAAACTAAGTTCAAGTACATAACATAGCTTTATTAATGTCTATTGATAAATAATATAATCAATGGACATCAATAAAAGTATGTTAGGGAGTATTCGATTGGGACCTGAAAGTCGATCTAAGCCAAACCTATCTGACATAACTTGTCTGAAACTGCAGTCAGGTGTCCCGAATTCGTCCCGTTTATTCAAGTTTCATTCAATGAGTCAAACTTTATCACCCGTGAGGCTTCTAAAAACTCATTACTACTTTGTATAATTGAGATTTCAGTCGGATCAACTTGAGCTGGTCGTTTCTCACACCCACAACACGATTCAAAACGACGAAGCTGAAGTTCCTGTAAGCCATTCCGGACTAGTTAAGGCAAGTGGGCTTGGCTTAACTCGACTTTTAGGTCCCAAATCGAACACGCCCTTCGTCCCGCTTGATTTAAGCTAAGCACATTGAGTTTGTGTCCTAATCAAACGCGCTTTAAGTAAGTTGTAGGGCGCTCATCATACATCTAAACCATCAATTTCTTTACAGTATGTCTGAATAGCACGAGTATAATGCAAGTGCATCGTCGAGGGTATGAGAACATATAGAGCGCTTTTTGTGATTGATTTGAACGCACAGCGTCTAAACATTTTTTTTAACCTAATTCGTCGTAAGCGTAATGTGCCACCAATTTCCTGCGTCACTGACCAGTGTCTACATACATTGTGTGTGTGTAGCTATGTTACAACGAACAAGCCAAATCCAGCATACTGCTCCGGCAATAAGTGAGATGAATCAGAAATGGGTTAATTTAAGTCAGATATGTTTAGGTTAGATAGGAAAGGTTATGCCATGGTAATTAGGGTTTAGCAAGGATTACGTTAGCCTAGGTAGATTAGGTACGGCTGGGATGAGTGTGTAAAGTTAGAGAATAGAGAACTGAGAACATAACCTACGTAATACATCAGAAAGTAAACGTTGTAAGCTTTTACAGTTATGCACACATCTCTTTAACATTACTCTCCATTGAACTAATAGAACCTGGCCTAGTCTAATATCACTTAAAACAAACCTATCCATTTAATGTTTGAGTGATTTAATTCACTTCTTGGCTAGGCATTGCGCGAATGCTTGGTGACATTTACTCCATTTAACATGTACATAAAATACACAGAGACGCAATATGAACTGCTAACACACAAGCAATTTTCACATGCTGTCACATCCAAACGAAGTACAAGTACATCACACACCTTCATTGATGCCCCGTATTAATTATGAGAATAAACTTCACGGCACATAAATTTTGAATTTACAGTTATTTCAAGGTACGCTTCTGAGTGTAACGCCATCACCCTTCGCCCCTCCCACTGTGGCCTGTGACCTGCCACGCCATTGGCTGCCTTGAGACTGTACTAGCTGAAAGGTTCAGGAAAAAAAAATTGTCGCCCCGTTCACTCATGTTCCATACCACGCAATGCCGCACAACACGTGTTGAAAGGTCGTTTTCACATGTATCACGCAACACGTTACTGCCTTCTCCTCAAAGCCAGCTTCATATCTGCAATTCTTTTGTTCAAACGCTCACACAAGAATCCAATGTCATTAGGCCTGTCTAATGGCCTTTCCATACGATGGAGCATACCCTAAGGACACGTCCGATTTTGCTCTCTTTTTTCGCTCTCTAGCTGCTAGAGAGCAGGGCATGCCCTTCTTGTCAGCGAACTCAACACAGACGGGTTGAGCGGGGACGTGTCACCTTGTGAGCAATACATGGACACGTGGCCAGAATACGTTCTGATCATAACAAGGGCGCGTTGACGTTCAAGTTCTTCAGTTACCTGCACTCATGTCGGGTGCTGCCCCGCTACGTGTGGAAGCAAACGCGATGACGGTCACTGTCCCACGGCCATGTCCCTGGGGCATGTCCCATCGTGTGGAAAGGCCATTAGGCTTGTTGGCTTGTTATATTACTAACAGCACTGCTAATTGCGTTTGCGGTACAATTGAATAAAAAATCTAACCCTGCACATCTTCATTTCACGAAATAAAGCCAGTCAGGTCCAGTCAGAAGTTTCCGGATGCCTCCAAACAGCAATCAGGACCCGTTGTTAATATTATATATTCAATAACAACGATATAAATTGCTCATAAGTTCGACCAATGTACAAAAAATACACAACACTGAGCAAGATCTCAGTCTTGTGGCACAGTGTTGAACCTTGTTGCACCGTGTGTCGAGTCTTGTCTACAAGCAAACGTGTTGGGCTGTGTTGCGGGGTGTGGTGTGGTTCATGTTCGAACGGCTCCCGTCACATGCGGTAGGAATAGCACAGCTCGAGGCACGGATACAAACGCTCGTGTTTTGTTGCGATGTGGTACATGTGCGAACAGGCCGTTAGATAGAAAATACTACAGGATCAAGGAAACAATGATACGTAGATGATTGAAGACTTGATTACCGTATTTGTTTTCAAGAATAGAATTGCTTCTGCAATGTCTACTTTAAGAGAGATACACAGATAAGACTTGACTAACTGACGAACAGAGAAGAGTCTCTCAACGCTAACTCGAGTTGGAGGAACGGCTAATGCTATATTAGCTGTAGCTTCTCAAATCATACCCACAGTCAATTTGAAACCAAGCTGGTCAACTCCTAGCCACGTATTATTTATAGACCTTTCATTTCTGGAGGCCGCTGATAATTTTGTGTTCTACACCTTTTGATGATGAAAATATTTTGTTTAGATTGCTTCATCTAACTCGGGAAATGGCGTTTTTGCACTCCGCCAGAGATTTCGTCACTGCAACGAGCGAATTCAAACTCGTTTATTTCTCGATTCGGCTACCTTAGAAGTCACATCAAAGCTTGCAATTTTGCGAAGCTGGAAAGATATGCTGAAATATTTTTAGGGTGAAGTCACAGTGTGTGAAGTGAAGTCAACGGTTCCACTGGAAGTTCTATCCATTTATGAGCGATCATGAAGCATTAAAAAGAACAACATGAAACTTTTGGTGCAACATGAGGTGCTTCTGTGTCATCCCATATTTCTCAGTCCCATTAGGATGCAACGGATGGGCCGTAGGGGATCCAGTAAATTCGTAACCTGGTCGAATCGTAATAGGATTAAATCGTACCCAAAGTTAACTTGTGCCCATTTTTGTTGCATACGCAGCTGTTTAAAGTTTCAGAGAATTTAAGGTTCGAAAACATACTGTGCGGCAATAGAAAATGAGGAACTCGTGTGATCGAGGCTGTCCGTATAAAGAATCAACTTGCATGGGAACAGCAAGTCAAGACAGAAAGAATAATTATAAGGATCTGCCGCTGACTTCCTTTCTATGTAAAACAAAGAAATTATGCGCGCGAATCTAGCCTCTATAACTGCAACAAATTTCTTGCTAAATTAGCTACCTTACCGAAACTGTATGGCAAAATTATACTAGTGAAATTTTGTCATTAAATATAACGTCTATTGATGATATTACTATAGTACTATTATAATTTACTATAGCTACCTATCAAAAATACATTAATTATGAATAGTGTGGTCTATAAATAATACGTGGCCAGGAGTTCACCAGCTTGGTTGCAAGTTGGCTGTGGGTATTGTTTGAGAAGCAACAGCTAACATAGTAATAGCCATTCCTCCAACTCGAGTTAGTGTGGAGAGACTCTTCTCTGTTATAAGTTAGTCAAGTCAGATCTGCGTGTCTCTCTCAAAGTAGACACTACAGAAGCAATTCTATTCTTGAAAACAAACAAGTACGGCAATCTAGTCTTCAGTCGTCTACGTAACATTTTTCATTGATCCAGTGGCATTTTCTATCTTATGCCGATGCCACACGCTAGTCAAAAGACCGAGTATCGTCATCTCTTCGTCCAAATGTGTTGAAGTGCCTATTTAAATGGCACACACTTCACAGAATTTTGAGCTATAAATCCCTCCAGACATAATGATATGTACAAAAGTTAGCTAACGGCACTTGCGGAGTAAACTGAACTGACGGGAAAGATAATTTCACCATTTCTCGGCAGTCTCAAAGCTGTGTTTACAAGAGTTCAACATAACGTTCGGACAAAAAGATGTCGATACTCGTTCTTTTGCTAGCGCGCGTCATCAGCATAAGGCTCCGTTCGCACATGTACAACAACGCAACAAAGCACGAGCGTTTGTATCCGTGCCTCGAGCTGTGCTATTCCTACCGCATGTGACGGGAGCCGTTCGAACATGAACCACACCACACCCTGCAACACGGCTCAACACGTTTGCTTACAGACGAGACTCGACACACGCTGCAATAAGGTTCAACATGGTGCCACAAGACAGAGATCTTGCTCAGTGTTATATATTTTTTTGTACATGAATAAATTTATATCGTTGTTGAATATATAATATTAACAACGGATTCTAATTGCTGTATGGAGGTATCTGAAAACTCCTGACTGCCCTGCTCGTTTTTATTCCATTAAATGATACGCAGGATTAGATTTTTTATTCAACTGTACCGCAGACGTAATTAACAGTTCTGTTCGTAACTAACATAACAAGCCTAATGTCATAGGATTCTTGTGTAAGCGTTTGAACAAAAGAAATACAGATATGAAGCTGAATTTGAGGAGCAAGCAGTAACGTGTTGCGTGACATGTGAAAACGACCTTTCAACACGTGTTATGTGGTGCGGAACTTGAGTGAACAGGACCTAACTGATATAAATTTAGTACTTAAATGCACTGACACCATCTACAAAATTGGGGTGCTAAGATTTTTTCTACTAATACCTATAGAATTATGAACGATCCATGCTAGTGGTTTTGTTTATTCAAATAGAATGGAACATTCTTATGTGTTTTTCAGCTTTTTATTTGTTCTTCATCATCCTCTTGTAACGGATTTGAAACAGCTGTTGATAGGAAATGTTTCGGTAAGGATCAAGTTTTTCAATTTACAACAATAAACAATGAGCAATCAGCATATAAATATTCAATGTATGACTACTGTTATGTGCCCTAGAAAATTAGTTGAGATGAAACTACAGACATTAATGAGTTGGTCGGAGTCGGACCTCTCAAACTACCAGGAGTCTGTGTCAAATGATCAGAGGCTCGACTCCCCGACCCTGCTTACAGAATACGATTGCGTTATAGAAAATTTGAAAAATCTCGAAAATCATTGGCGGTACACTCTGCCCTGTTATTCCTGTCTGCCTTATCCCCACCGCACCTACAGTGTTATCTTGCTGGTCTTGTTTTTTCGTGAAGCTGGAGAATTGGAGACCAACCACTTGTGCAGCATAATTAATGAGTTACAGAAGTGCAAAGGAGCATCATTGCAAATGAACTGTGCATGTATATTGATTAGGCATGACCTATGATGAGTACAAGTACCTACTTTACATAGTACGGTAGCTATTTACTTCATACTCAGTATTGCTTGAAAAACACATTTTTTATTGTTTTAATGTCAAGTGTATGATTATTCTTGCACTGAATTTTTAAATTAGCCTTATGAAATTGAGGAGTCTGAGTCTAAGAAAAATCACCGACTCCGACTCTTAAAGCCCAAAAATATGCCCGAGTCCTACTCCCCAGCCCTGATCAGTACAACTCCTATTCACTAGCGGCAGGGCCACTATTGGATCACATTTCAACAGGAGCAACTTATAGAACTATAGGCCTATATTGTGCAACTGGGGCACACAAAAATATCAAATACCTACTACCCAGAGGAGGAAGCCAGTTATCAAAAATGGCGCGTATGTTAGCAACTGTGGACAGCAATGACATTCAGCTCTTCGCTGTCGTGCCCCTAAAGAAGGTTAGGCTAGGTCATAGGACTTGTTCTACAACAGACGCAGAAATACCATGCAATATAATCGTAACTAAGAGAATGGCCGGCCATCTCTTGTCCGTGTGCAAAGTGACACCTCACTTACCGACTGTCGAAAGTGTTACTAAAGAGTGAGTCCAATTCAGTGTTGAGTCCTGCAGTAGACACAGGAGCGCCAAGAGAGGCCTTGGCTGAAGCGCGAGTTTCTGCGTCATGGGCGTCGTCCTCCCTGTGGGCAGTAACAAACAGCATGGGAACCTATTAAGAAAGTCCTTGGTCGTCACAGAGGCAGCAACACATCGTCAAGCACACACAGTTTCCTAGATATAAACGCAAGACGAGGTTAGGTAAAAGTGGATAATATGGAAGTTTCAATAGCAGAGGATCTTATTCAACTAAAGTAAATGTTGTTTACAGTTACCGCCAGTAGCTAAATGGCTACAACAGCAGATTATGCTCACAAAAATAACAGTAAGTTCAACTTGCCTGTTGGGAAGAGGTGTTTCAATCTCCCAGCGCGAGAGCACCTGTTGAGGGAGACGAGCTGTACTGCAGGAGGGACGGTCCTGCGCGGGGGTCCAGAGAGTCTTTGACGGAGCATTAATGGCACCAGTGAGAGCCTTGTAGGCAGGAGGGACATGCGAATCCAAGTAGGCTAGGTTCACCTTTGGAGGAGGCGGCGGCATGCCTGGCACTTTAATGGAGAATGACTCTTTCCTGTGGGATGGAAGGAGTTAGAAGAAAATTACAACGTTGAGGTACGTGCTTCAGGCAGAGCAAGCAGGCACATGCCACGTGTAAAGATGCTCGTTATAGGGATTAAGTAAACATTCCCCGGTTGCTCTATGAAAAATTCAACATATTGAAAGAGTTTGCAGCACTATGAACATTAGGGTGGAGCGTTTTTCAATTTTTGTTTATTTTTCATAGTTGGTGGTTTGGAAACGTTGCCAAATGGGGAGAAAAAATTGTGATAAAAGCATTTTTTCGTAGACGGATATCTTCTACCGCCCCAAGACCCACGAAGTTTGAAAAAAGTGCTCTTGTGGGGGAAAAAAATTTTTTTTATTTTTTTTTCTTTTGTTCAATAAACAGTAGCTACACATCAGAGAAACACGCATGTAAAGTTTTAGGCAGCCAGTGCAATGCTAAGTTGGTAGAACAGGGCGATGAAGGGGTCCGGACCTCTCACTAATTCTGCCTGTGAGCTTGAATATCTAGCGTCAAATGGAGTTTTCTGCAGCACTGCTACAATATACATGGATGTTTTATAGAAGTAGGGGCGGCTGTGGTCCCTACCTCCATGTAGATTGAAGCAGTGCTGCAGAAAATGCCATTTGACGCTAGATATTCAAGCTNGTGGAGCGTTTTTCAACTTTTTTTGATTTTCCATAGTGGGTAGTTTGGAAACGTTGCCAAATGGGGAGAAAAAATTGTGATAAAAGCATTTTTTCGTAGACGGATATCTTCTACCGCCCCAAGACCCATGAAATTTGAAAAAAGTGCTCTAATGTGTGTTTGTGGAAAAAATTTTTTTAATTTTTTCTTTTGTTCACTAAGCAGTAGCTACACATCAGAGAAATACGCACGTGAAGTTTTAGGCAGCCAGTGCAATGCTAAGTGGGTAGAACAGGGCGATGAAGGGGTCCGGGCCTCCCACTAATTCTGCCTGTGAGCTTGAATATCTAGCGTCAAATGGCATTTTCTGCAGCATTGCTTCAATATACATGGATGTTTTATAGGAGTAGGAGCGGCTGTGGTCCCTACCTCCATGTAGATTGAAGCAGCGCTGCAGAAAATGCCATTTGACGCTAGATATTCAAGCTCACAGGCAGAATTAGTGAGAGGCCCAGACCCCTTCATCGCCCTGTTCTACCCACTTAGCATTGCACTGGCTGCCTGAAACTTTATGTGCGTGTTTCTCGATGTGTAGCTACTGCTTAGTGAACAAAAGAAAAAAATTTTCCCCAACAAGAGCACTTTTTTCAAACTTCATGGGTCTTGGGGCGGTAGAAGATATCCGTCTATGAAAAAATGGTTTTATCACAATTTTGTTCTCCCCATTTGGCAACGTTTCTAAACTACCCACTATGGAATATCAAAAAAAGTTGAAAAACGCTCCACCCTAATGAACATACTAGCAATTATAATTATAAGCATGTTTTGTAATAGAAGCTAAATGTAACTACTACGTTGCTACAAGAATACCTAAGTAGACATTGCCTATCCTACATGGTAGGTCACTGAATTTGAGGTAACTATGAGAGCAGCAAGGATTTTGTCACCTAAAAATAGTAAAATTTATATCACTCCGGAAAGTGTCCACTTTGATGAAAAGTGTAGGTAAAGAATGAAACACACAGAGAGTGATGTTAGAGCACAACAATCCTATGAAATGAACACACATTTGACTAGGTGCGGTGTTTTAGTAAGGAAAAGTGGACTAATGGAACCTGTTTTAATATATATATATATATACTTCCTTAATTTTTCCGTCTGCATAAGAACTTCAACCACCAGGTCTATTCCAGTAATGTGGTTGAGCCAGGCAACGTGTTGATCAGAACCTAAGTTCAATGTTGAGTAAATGACTGCCTCTACTACCATACGATAACTAGCTAGGTTTAGTAGGTTACAAAACATACCTACAGCCAACATAGCCAAATAATCACCAAAGAGTCAGAGTCAGAGCACAGAATGTTCACGATGGAGACAGAGTTGGATAATCACAACACCAAGATACCAGGGTCAGATCTTCCAATTCAATTTCACCTGCATATTATATTACTAGTGGATTCGTGCATGAAAAAATCCATGCAATAATCTATATGTTTGCTCTCTTCTCTGCCTTCCAGTTTCAGATTCCAATTTTCCCGTGAGCGACCGCCCGCCCGCCTGCCTACCTGCTGGCATATTCCTGCAGCATTGGATGTCTTAACTGGATTCTATTTATTCCTGCAGCTATTGATGGCTGAACCCCATTTCTATTTATAAATTAAAATGTCGCTTATTATCTTCACTCGTCCCTTTTCAATTATTGTTCATGAGCTTTAGGCCATTCTTTATTGACAAGTAACTTTAACTCAACTAAATAATAGTTGTTACAATGAGTGCACTCTTATTCAAGATAGAACTTTAAATTCACTTTACTTTAAATGTTAGAAAACTTTATGATCTTACTGTGTTCGTATTGCGTTAACGTTTGTAACCCGCTTTTGTTTCGTTAAATTCGTTTGTGCTAACACTTTAATTTTAGGAAGTTCGCCTCTTATTCAGTTTACCTTTCAACATTTGTGTGACTTGGCGCTTTAGAAAAATTTCACACACTCTTATTAGCAGCCCTTTTGCCATTCTGTAACACTTCTGCTTTAAATTTTTCTTGTCACTGTGTCGCAGAGGCGCTTCATATCTCTCCATTGCATGGTAGTACGTCTTCGTTCTTGAGACTGTCGTAGTCTCGTTCTTCGTTTACGCTCCATATCCTCTTTCTGAATTAAACGTGCGTCTTTCAAAGTAAAATCTCAAGTAAAACGCTGCAATAAACATGAATGGAACTCCAGTTAGCTTATTTATGCAATGTGAGTGCACCACAGACTATCCATAATACTGCCCTCCATACTTAAATACCTGCTTCATTCAAGTGCTGAAATTTTGGCCTCTGAAACGAAATCTCAGGGAAAGGGAGTGCGCTAGAAGAAATAATTGTCTACTGCCCGTCGTGAATGCTCCGTTGATCGTCTGCCGTATTTATACGTTGAGGCCAGAGAGAAAAATATGCTTGTGACAAGCCAAGGGCGAAGGAACACGCCTTTTTTCTCACCAAACGCGAACTTGACACCCTATAAGACTTAGCTCAGGGGATCATACTGCGTTTATCTCTTGATACCTGTTTCACAAGTGAAAATCGTTACAGTTTTCGTATGTTTGATTAGTCTTATACAGCGTTTCAATAGGTAATAGGATGCACAATCTTTGTCTCTATTTGAAAAGTTTTTCCTGTCGCTGTCGGGTTGCCCGGGGATGGCTTCAGCCAGTCTGGCAGAACGCCAGCCTGTGAGGCCGTCGGACGAGTGGCTACGTCATCCGCCATGTGGCGTCCGGGACAGCCAGCTGCTGGTCACCTCGAGGCGTATGCTGGCTCCGCTTCTCATGCCCACGCACCAGTTGGTCGTGACGGGGAGGAGGGAGGCGTCCACGCTGTGAAGTTCGCTTTTGGTGAGAAAAAGGGCGTGTTCATTCGCCCTTGGCTTGTCACAAGCATATTTTCCCACCTCTCGCTCACTTGACACCGTATAGGACCTATTATCCAAGGCCCGGACGGGTATAGTATGGTAGAGGGGGCAACCAAGTATCAAGGTGCAAAGGCAGGTACCAAAGTCCAGTTATCATTAAGGTCCTATTACCTAAGGTACGGTACTAGCTTCTTATAAGGTTATATTTTGGGTCATAGGTTCTAACTACTCTGGGAGGGAAGACGCAGCCAGTAATTGACTGGCGGCTTGCATTTTGCCTGTGCGTCGGGTGGGGTATACTGCGGCATAAATATAAATCAGAAGTACGGCTTTCGGGATGTAGCTAAACCTTTGTCTCTCGTGAGCTTAATGTTAGCTTCGATCGGCATGCTGCCTCCTAGGTGAATTCTGTTATCATATGGGCCACAATTAAGCCTCTGCCGTTAACTTCTGATGTCTGATCACTGGATAGCATAGGGCTAGGCTGATACAGGTTAACGTTGTGTACCCTACTGGAGTACGTATGCGGATTGGCCATATAGAAAGTATTCTGACAGAACGAGCGACGACTTATTCGATTAGGCGTCGCGCGGGATAGCGTATTTTGCTCGAGTATTACAGAGTCGTCGTTGCTTGGGGGAATCTCCTCATGTGGGTGATGCTATCACAGAGGTGACAGCGCAGTTGATTTGGATGATATAAATTAGACCTACGCAACCCTTGCCGACGGATGTCGACGTTGAGGCGGATGTGTATGTGCGTGGTAGCAAATCACAGTTTATAGGGATAACAGCACCCTTAAATAGGGTAGCCCGAGGGGCAGTTATTAACTGGGAGTCAACTTCCCGAGGCTGCTTGGAGTAACCGGTATCGTCATACCGGGGATACCTATGTATTATTACTCCCGAATGATTGCCCGGAAGAGCAACTTGCATGTTGTTTCGACGTTTCCCTAGAATTGGTAGTAAGATATCGTTGAATAGCACGCTATTCAGGGACAATGTTGTGGGTTGTAGATTAAATTTTCTGCGCGGGAGTCCCGTGATCTAAGGGCATCCTTGGGGGACCATACCTTTAGTCTACTTCTGTTGTTGGGGCTATGCGTACCTTCTAGAGGTAGCTAGCTCAGCTTTACTAATGCTAATCGTGCTGAGGCGTATTTGTTATAGAGCGGGTTAAAAGACAGCCCGAAATCCCCTAGGCGCAATAGCGGGGGGATAATCCGTACAGACGGAGCATGGTACGCCACAGGCAAGGAACTGCGATAACGCTGTACTAGTTCTGGTGAAATTGCCGGAGTGACGTCGCACTTGGATAAGTTGGATCATAGTTAAATGTGGGTTAGGTAGCCTGGTATTCATGCGCAAGCGAGTAGGGGGAGATGGTGGTTAGGTCGGCGCGAGAGCTTAAACATAGTTTGAGGTTTTGTTTTAATTAGTTACGGTAGGTGAGTTAGCTGGGGCCCCGAGACGAATGATGAGCATTCGTCGGCCCAAGTTCATCCTCAGACCCGATAATGGGCCTGCTACTCCGTATGGCACTGCTTCGATATAGCTCGAATGTCTGAGATGTACCTACGGTCGTTCACTCTTTGGGGTTGATAAGAAGGATGTGATGATGCCTTGGTACGATGTACTGGGTTGCGCGTGAGGTCGTATTACACGGACGTGCATACGGTAGAAGCTGCTCTGCAGCTATTGCCGGGCACCGATGCCGCTACTTGGCTTTTGCAAACTCAAGTATCAATCTAGTTGGTAGTAGCCAGGCTGCGCCTCGTTTAGAGGCGAGGTGCCAAAAGGCGGGAGAGTGAAATGTACCCTAGTCGGTGGACTACTTTGGACGAATCAGAGAGGTAAGCCTGTCGGTTGGATATGGTGGATTGACTCAAGAAGATACCTCGTGATTGTGTTCAGGCTAATTGATTTAATACTACGTGGAGGGTATACTTACAAACGCGGAGATATTTCAATTATTCAACCCGTGTTGGTATAATTAGTCATGATGCTATCATGCTTTGAGGAGGGTCGTTCTCCGTTGGTCTGATGCGTATACTTCCAGGCACGTAAGGGCTGTGAGCTCATCAGGAATCAACTACATAATCTTACTCCCCGTGTTCTACGGGAAATGGCTCCAGTCAGCGTGAAGCCACAGCTCGAAATATTTAATCGATCTCTAAGAACGGGAGAAATTCCGCAGGATTGGAAACTAGTTAATGTAATACCGATACATAAGAAGAGGGATAAGAGAAGCCCCAACAACTGTCGACAAATCAGTCTTACTTCGATCGTTAGCAAAATCATCGAACGCCTCATGAAAAAGCGCATCACTGATCACCTGAGAATGCAGCAACTCATATCCGAATCTCAACATGGCTTCCGAAATGAAAGAAGCTGCGTAACAAACCTACTAGACTTTTTCTCAAAAGTTACAGATATTAAAGATGAAGAAAAGG
>LQNS02001155.1:9088648-9102816 GCA_001587735.2 Parhyale hawaiensis
CTGACAATATCATGCCTTCCCCAGAGTACCGCTCAGCGATTTCCTCCCTCCATCGATCCGCCGTGCAAGCTTCACTAGACCGCCTACCCGTTAACAGGGTTTTGGGCTCTGCCCCACCGGAGATCTCACCCGATGAGGCGGTCCTCTCTCGTGCGGCCCGTTCCACTCGTTCACAGTTACACTCAGGTTTCTGCTCTGCCCTGATGTCATACCGCTATAGGATCGGACTGGCAGATTCGGACTCCTGCCCTGAGTGCCACCGCGCCCCCCACACCATCAACCACCTGTTTGAGTGTCCCACCCACCCTACCGCCCTCTTTCCTACCTCTCTATGGGACAGCCCTTTATCTGTGACTGACTTCTTGTGCTCCCTGCCTTCCTTTTCTTACCTTCCGCCACAAGCCCGTCCCCCTCCGGAGCCACCCCCTACGTAACTACAACAACAAGAACAGCAACGCAAGTGCCTGGTTGCCATAACCAAGGCCGTGCTCTGTACCCTGCAGTTCAAATTTTATTCTGCTGTTGGAAGTGAGGTACTATTGCAGACTTAGACGCCATGCCAAGCCCATACCAACACTCGCAACATGTGGAGAGCAACACAAGGGCCTGGATGCCATAACCAAGGCCGTGCTCTGCACCCTGCAGTGGACTTTTTTTTCCTTTTCTTTTTTTTCTTGTTTTCTTTTTTTGAAGTTTCTTTTTTTTGGTAGTTTTTTTTTCATACTAGGACGAGGCGAAGCTCGCTGGAAGAAGAGTTGGTGTCGATGCAAGTGAAGCCGAAGGGAGAGGGCAGGCACCAGGTGACTTGCCCCAACGGCTTCACAAGTGGGCATGGGGAGCGGAGCCAGCACACGCCTCGAGGTGACCAGCGGCTGGCTGTCCCGGACGCCACATGGCGGATGACGTAGCCACTCGGCTGACGGCCTCGCAGGCTGGCGTTCTGCCGGACAACTCGACAGCGACCGGAAAAACTTTTCAAATAGAGACAAAGATTAAGCATCCTATTACCTATTGAAACGCTTTATAAGACTAATCAAACATACGGAAACTGCAACGATTTACACTTGCGAAGCAGGTATGAAGAGATAAAGGCAGTATGATCCCCTGGGCTAAGTCCTATACGGCGTCATGTGAGCCAGAGGTGAGAAAAAGTTATACAGTATGTCACCTATGATCATGTAAATACAATTTTTTTTCACTTATTTTTCAAGATAAGTGTCAAACATTTAAATTGTTGATAGTAAGTAAGTTCACAGTATGCTGTAACTATAAAAACCATGAGAGAAAAATAAAACGGAGGATTTAAATTAAAATGGATTATGACCTGGCCAGTGAATAGCCCCGATTTAAATCCTATTGAGAACCTCTGAGCAATGATCAAATGGAAGGTCTATGAAAATGGTCGGCAGTTTTCAAGCAAAGTAAGCCTGTGGAATGCAGTAAAAACGGCAGCAGATGCTATTCCACAATCTGAAATATCAAACCAGACAAAGTCTGTTGATAATCGCCTTATAAAAATCATGGAAAATGGAGGTTGCCATGCATAAAATTAACTTATGTTTACCACTACTGAACACTTATTTCAGAGCTTATCGAATTGTTTCGGTTATAATTTCTTAGTTTTGGACGTTAATAAAAATATTCCTGTTCACTTGTACTCATTTCCTCTATACCTAGCCTATGACGTTTTTATTAACTTGTTGCATAATCTGAGGTAACAGTAAAGAACTCGAAAATAAGTGAATTGTATGATAAACTTAGCAAATAATTAAATATTTATTTTACAAGTGTTGTTAATGTATGCCACATAGCCACTTATTAGACACTTATCTTGAAAAATAAAGTAAGTTGTATTTGCATAATCAAAGGTTGCATACTGTAGAATCGGACTCCAGACGCTGCATGTACATTGTTCGGATTTCAAGAAGTGTTTCAAGCAAGAAGTGCATTCAGATGAAGGGAAAAAGATCCAACCATCGCCATCTTCTTCAACCTGGTCACGATCTGTACAAACTCTGCAATCTGGCCTAATTTTCACCGATCTATTTCCTTAAGAATGGACACAAAATAAATAAAAACACCAAAAGTTTTATCATATTAGGATGTACAATATGTATATAGATTGATAACTTTAAAGCAGGCATAAAATAGCATCGATGGAACAAAATTTTCCCAGTAAAAATACGTAATATCCTCAAAGCAGCTAGTACTTTGCTCTTGCTGGCAGTCTTATGCTGGGGACACACTAGGCATTCACACAGACAACTTGATACAAGGATGCGAGACTCGGACATTATTTAGCTATGCCACGATAGCCACGATATCTATGCTACTGATTTTAAATAGCTATGTATCGAAACGGCACGTGAACTGCACACCCGAGGAACCAGTTGGGAGTAGAAATGCATATGCATCCCCGTGATAACAAGCCAAGGTTAACCAGGCTGCAGATTTTTACCATCTGGTTTCATCACCACATCATATCTAGTATTAAAGGCGACGTATAGATAAAAAAAAAAAGAATACAGAGGAATACCTAGTACAGACCTACTTCGCCAGTACTGAAAGCCTCGATCGGTCAGCTGATGAGAGGCTTAGTTCAGAGTGTTTCCAATGTCTGCGTGGCAAGGTTCTCCTATGATTATAGTCCAACAATGCTGAACATTTGGGCGAAGCACACATCATTGACTCTAAACTGATGAAGTCCTGAAGGGGATTTTTCTTCAACTGAATTTTAAGACGTGTACTGTATAGGTTTGGAATTGATTAAATAAAATTGATTTAATCAATCGATTAAATCAATTGATTTTTTATAAAAAATCATTTTTAATATATTTGATTTTTTTTCTTGAAATGGAATATTTTCACACTATCAAATGGTCAACTCTTTTGAGCATTTATGCAACACAACACCAGTTCTATCATTCAAGATACCTATGGCTCCCATAAATAGAGTTCAGTAACCGATATATATACCTCTATATAGCTACCTACATAATTAAAACAAGAGGAAGCGCATGCTTAAATTTTCATGATATTTAAATACTTTGATGCTCTGATTTATCTAAGCTATCCTCTAATGAGCCACTATGTAAGTAACTATAATTGCAGCAGGGTTGCCACTGATAAAATTAAATTTATTTAATGAACTGAATAAATCAATAATAAACTGATTAAATCAATGAATATTTCTATAAAAAAATCATGATTTTTTTGTGTAGCTATTTGATTTTTTCATGAAATGGAATATTTTAACACAATCAAATGATTAACTCTTATCAGCAATTATGCAACACAACACCAGTTCCATCTTCAACATATCAATGGTCCCCTAGAAAGAATCCAACAACCTATACCTCTACATAGCTAGCTACAAAATTAAAACAAGAGAAAGTACATACTTGAATTTAAATTTTTATGGTATTTAAATAAGTCAATGCTTAGAAAAAATCTAATTAGCATCTAATGAGCCACTATCTAGGTAACTATCAATGCAGCAGGGTTGGCATTGATTTAATCAATTGATTTTTATAAAAAAGATCATGAATTATTATGTAGCTATCTAATTTTTTCATGAAATGGAGCATTTTCGCACTATCAAATGATTAACTGTTATAAGCATTTATAGAACACAAAATCATTTTTTTTTTTCAACTTACCTAAGGTTCCCCTTAATAGAATTCATCAACCTATACCTACCTCTACAAATAAAAAATCACCAACCCTGATACTGTACCTATAGCTACAGTTTATCTGTCTTGTTATGGCCAGTGTAAGAAAAAATATACAACAGCACCACAGTGTACGAGTGAAAAGCTTGGTATGTGTGGACAAAAATATAAAACTTGGTAGCTATAGAAAAGCTACTTAGTGCTTGGTATGATTAAGGTTACGAAAACATTATGTTCAGAAGCAACCATTATCAATAACTGCAGTTGGACTTTACAACTTCTGACCATAGTTGAAGGGTAGGATGGTCCAATATACAGTTCTGAGTTCAGATTCCATATACTGTATCAGCTACCAGACTTCTAGCATTACAAAACAATCAGACTCCAACTCCACAACCGTGCTTCTAGGTTCTATGTAGGCATGCCTACCCTCAAGTACAGAAATTTAACATCAATACAATTATACAAACCGTGGTGATGATTCATCATTATCAAGACTGCTGCGCTTATCTGCAGGTTTCTTCTTTATGAAGCTCATGAGCGTCTCAATGGTGCCTTCGCTCAGCTCCATTTCATTCTTCAACATAGTTTCTGCTGCAAAACACAGGTAAACCAAAAGTAAGTAAACAATAGACATAATGATGGCATAATATTCAGGAGTGGCACTATCTCATGATTATGACACACAACAAAGCTCGTATCCAAACGAGAACCTGCTTTGGGCTGGTGAACGAATCGACCGATACGAATCGCAAACTCATTTTCTCGGATCCTCGATGTTGTGACGCACTTTCGCAAGGTGGATGTTTTTTTAAAGGCAACTTTTCCAATCCTGTTAGGAGAAGGAAGGTCAAGTCATGCTCCTGAAGGCAATAGTAGACATTGATACGCTGTTTGCAAGACGCTGCATTGGCAACTTTTTTGGGAAAAGCTGCAGAACTGATGGAGTGTTGTACTCTGAAGGAATTTCTCCTCTGTAGCTGCGGAACAAAACAACTGTGTTATGTATAGTCACCAACAACGAGTTTCTAAATGAACACACATATTGCACCTAACTGTAAAATGAAGAACAGAAATATATATATTAGACAGCACTGACCAAAGTATTTCAAGCATTAAGGCATCATAAAAAAAATCATTAAAATAATTTTGAAACACATACAAGGGAAGATGTAAGTCAAAATACACATGTGAGAAATAAATTAAGCTTTAACAAGCATTGTAAAACATCACACAAGGTTATGTTATGTCACACCCTATTTCAGCCTCTCAAAAATGTAAATCGCTACAAAACTGACACATTTGAAAATAACTAAGAGATATTACAACAGAATGCCGTACACATTCCCTAACACTGCAAATTACCGTATGTTATAAAAGAGCACTCCTAGAAGGAAGCACTAAACATCACAGTCGTGGTTGGATCTTTAGTGAGATTGGTGTTTGTTACTTTCCAAATTCTAGTACCTAGCTAATGTAAATTGTGTCCCTACGGTACCTAGCTATCGGTGACACAAACCAGGGCACAACCTGAGAGGCTGAGCAGTAACTCAGGTGCTAAAAAGTACAGTTTTCAAGCTTTAAAATATGATCAAGCAAACATGTGTCTCAATAAATCTCATACAGAAGAGAACATTGGGCAAAGAGTCAGCTAATACAAACAGACAATTTTGGGCTTGAGATGACATGTGTAGAGAGAATTAGTCTCCGTATTGCAACTAAGATTGCAGAGCTGGTTATTTCAGAGGCTCGGAGTTGGGAGTCTGAAACTGGCCAAAGCAAGGAGTTGGAAGCTATGACTTCTTTGTTAAAAAAAAAAGAAGAAAAAATTGGACTGGGTCCACTTAACCCTGCAACTCTGCCTTGTACAGATAGTACTACACGCACAGCAATGACATGATGAAACATGAAGCTTTGCTAGTCCTTCTAACCAATAGGGTAGGTACCTATCTACCTAATATTATGCAGGAACAAAAGATCAGTCATAATTGGTCAAAAAGCTTTTGAATGCAATGAGTTGGGCACTTATTGGTTCAAAGAGTTGGTGAGAAACCAGCAGTCTATCCTGGGTGGCAGTGTAAGTCATCATCATCATCATCAACGAGTCAATAAAATTTTGGTACAACCAGTTGGAGTTAAGACACCTGCTAATGTGAGTTCAGATAAAATTTTTCCTTTCTGAAACAGATTGTCCAGGGTTCAAATTTTTCCAAGACCACCACGCTTGATTTGGATGGAGCTGGGTTGACCCACGCTGCCCAGGGTTAAGGTTTTGGCCTGGTTGGTCTATACTTTCAGATCCAGTGTCATAACCCTGATATAAAGCCCAGTGATAACACTCCCACTAGCTTCGAACTACATTTACCTAATATGCTAGCTAGGTACCAAATGCTCAGGCACCATTATTGATAACCAGAATAGATGACTGAAATTCGAAAAGGTCCAGTTACAAAAACCTAAAAATTTCCTACGCTATTCTCATGGCATTGCTTAAATTGGATGGCAAAGTATAATACAGACCCATGTGTATTTATGTTTATTTGTTTGTGTACTTATTTTCTGCCATGCTTCAAGAAAATAGATGAAAATTAGGCCAGGTCATCCTATCCCGATTGACTGCAAATTGATAGGCAGAAAATATGTCATGTTGCAAATGATGGCAAGTGTATTTTAACATTTGACTGCACTTCTTGCTGTTGAGATCCAAACAATGAAGATGTCTACAGCTTCTCTTAACACTGCCCCATGGAGTCAGATTGTTATTATTTGCTCCATACAACGAAACTATATTTGCTCTCTGCTCATGGCATACATATTGAATAGATGATCAAAGAAACACAGGAGAAGCAATTTATCATGGTGGAGTAGATACAATTCCGGTAGTTTTTCCAGCTTGCTTTATTCCTTTGACAAAAAAGTTTTTATTTTGCAAAAATTCAGTGTACTGAAGTTGTATGGTATCATACTTTATATAGGATATGTGGCAGCAAATTTAGTTGTTATAATCAGTGATACTTCACTGCTTGCTAAAACTGAGTATTTTGCATGTCATTCACAGGAAGAAAACAGTGTGCTGCTTAGATGAACTGAAATGAAGAGCACTCATATCTAATGACAATCTGAGTAGCCAGTAGGTCGTTGAAGCATACGCTAGGTACCTATCTTTCAGATGCATAATAGTAACAAAAGGATGATTGATCTATGATGAAGGGTTATTACAAATTCCTTGCAGTCATTTTTTACAGCGCAGGTACTCTAATGCGCCTAATAATGAGTTCAGGTTCAGGTATATAAGGTAAGATTGACTGGCATGATATGGGTGAGTGAGTGGAGGGGGTGAGTGGAGCAGGATTGAGCCTGCCCGCTCAATTGTACCTATTGATTTGGGTTCTACACCTGAAACTCTTTCCAAATGGCAAAACCAGTGTTCATCACCCAAGTTCTAGCCATGCTACCAAAAGCTAATGTGTTTAGTTAAACAGGACTTGGCCAAGAAATTCAGTGATGTCTATCAATAGTTGAGCCGCCTAGTCTTAAGAGAGTGCTCTCTGAATGGACTACAGAAGAGATGAACTGCTGACTGCATTAACTTTGAACAATTGGTGCTATCACCTTCACTGCATATAGGTATAACAGCCAGACCAATTTATGAAATTAAACAACACAATACAATTTGCATAGCTAATGAAATGACACAAAATGGATGAGGGAAAAGCTGGACTTTCCCACCTATGTTTTAGTTACTAAATGTTTTTACTTTGAGTGTATTTTTTTCGATTTAGTTTTTTTTTTCAATTTAGTTTTTGATGGCAAAGAACTATGATCCACATTTCAAAGTACAACCCCTTCAGTTAATCTTCCCATTGGTGAGGTAGATATAGAGTTGCTTGTAATGTAAAATTAGCCCATAATTTGCATGAGCATTTTCTATGCTAAAAAATTGTTAAATATTTACATCTGATTCAACTGTGTATGAACAGCAATACAGCATACCAGTATGTACCTATTATTATGCCATAACATGGAATATCCTATGAGAACTGATAAGTAGAATTTAATTTACGTAGCTGAGTCAAATTTGTAAACAAGTCACTATAGTCTACCCAAGTATGAAGACACCACATGAGAAATCGCCAATCCCATCACCATTATGTTAGTAAAAAAAAAAAGTTACCAGTGAACAGATCTCAAGCCACACAAGATTGAAAATTACTTGACAATATACATACCCTTTTCAAAATTACGATTCACAACAACGCCAGAAGAAATTCTGGTAGAGCTCTTTTTTGAAGGTTTTTGCTTAGACTGTGGAGGGTGATGCTTAGCTTGAGATGTGAAATGCCCAGACCTTTCAGAACTAGAACTGCGACTTCTAGATCTGCTGGGACTTCGGTTGCGACTTTCCGAAGTTTCGTCTTCGTCAGAGTAGCTCTGACTTCTGCGCTTTGCCCGTTTTCGCTTTTTGTGGCTCCGCGGCGGACTGTTACTTCTAGACCTGCTCCGGCTCCTGCTGTAGGAATGGTGGCGCACATCTTGCTGGTACCAATGCTCCTTCCTGTCTCGTGACCGTGGACGTGCTGGAGGGCTTCCATTGTGTGCCTGCCTGGCTTGGAGATATCTGTGATCACTGCTTCCAGAATAACCAGACCTGGGCCTGGCAACATCCCGACTGTAGCCATCTCTGAAGTCTTCAGCATGCTCCTCATGGCCTTTCATTTTCTGAGCAAATACAAAAATTATGGTTACCAAGCCAATTGCTACCTAATCTCACAGGCGGGAACATATCTAAATCATAAAGATTATTATTAGCTAGGTGTTTAACCTTCCCTAGACCCAACTAGAGGACTCTGAGGGCACATAGCTACCTCAACCAAGCAAAGCAAAGGTAACAAAAATTCAAATTGGTGCTGAGACCATAATTTTCTTTGTATCAACACCAAAATCTAATTATTTGTGCCTTTCAACAATATTAACAGTTTCACTAATTTTCTTGAAGTTATGCTGCTCAAAATCATTCTGACAGTGAAACTCACAAACGGATCAACAGATCACCAAAATTTAATCATTTAGCTATGTGTTTTAACATTACATACCAACAACTGTAAATTTCATAAAGATCTATTCCTAACTTTGAGATATTGTGCTAACAAGCATAAAATCAGCGACAAACTAACAAACGTCATAAAAATTTGGTCATTTACCTACTCTTTGTGAGATAGCTACCTAACAATAAACAACTCGTGTAAATTTCATAAAAATTCGTATAGCTGTAACTTTTTGAGTAACGGCATTAGGAAAAATGAGGCAGACAAACAGATGAATAGATCTTCTCTTAGCATACTTAACAATTGCTGTAAATTTTTTCAAAATCAGTCCATGACTTTTTGAGTTATCTTGATGACAGACAAAGAGACAGACAAACAGAATTACAAACAGACCAAACGAAAACCTATCCTCCTTGGCACAGGTAACTATGGCGATTCAAGAAAGGTAAAAGAAGGGACATGTAGAATGTTGACAGAAATGTGGAACTCATGGACGAAAGTAGATATACACTCATGGGAATAGCCAGTCGGGCAAGAAGAGTTAGAACAGATGAAAGTAAGATCAGTAGGAGTTGGAAATGAGGAAGGAAACAAAGAGGGCACGAAAGACAGACGTCCCAAAGGCCTAGCTAATGGTTAAGGTAACCTACACAAACCCCTGGGGGTGCTGCTCCCCATAACAGGTTCTATTTCTTTTCGACGTGGGCCAATTTGCTGTCGGTCATTTCGTCGTTAGGTCATTTCGCCATGATGTAATATAAATGGCGTGGTAATACATAAATTTCACCCAACCACGCCTAACCTAATACACATTAATATTATTATCATTACTAATATCATTATTAGGGAAAGTATCAGCTTCTAACCCATATAGCAGCAGAACTTCAAAGGAAAAAAAAAAGAATAATAATAAGAAAAAATGGAATAAAATGAAAATTACAGTAGCTACCTCTAAATGTAATGATGCAAAACATGACCAATTTTTGTCAAATGATATAATTCACATGAAAACTGCACATCTCAAATAGTCATTTATTATGATATGACCAAGTGACTAAAAATGATTAGATAGTGTTTGGTTTGGCTAGTTCAATTTTTTAGCTAAAACAGTTTTTTTAGTTTGTTTAACTTTTGCTTAAGAATACCTACCTATGTTTGATATTGATAGATTGGCTGCTAAAATTGACCTAAGTTGTAAGGAAAATGAATTGTTCAGTTGGGACTGTGTAGGTCACCATATACTGTATAGAAGATATGAGAATGCAGCAATGAAAAATGGTGAAAATAATATCCAGCAGATCAAGGGGAATTAAAATATGATCTGAAGAACAATAATTGGCTACATTCAAATTTATGAGAACATTATAGCATTAACACCATCACGACTACTACTGTCGTCTCTCCTATTTAAATACAATTGCTGTAAATACTGATTCTACTAAAACTGGAATGTATGGCATTAGCTATGGCTGGCTGAACTCTAGCTTGCGATACGTCTAGACAATAGCCCATTTTCACACTAATGCAAACGATATTTTATACAGAAAACCTGATTAACATATTATATTGCAAATACTAACAATTTTCAGTTAATATGGAACAACTGCTTAAAATGCGATGTCAATAACCTGTACATGACCTGTGACATAAGACACAGTACAGCAGCGGCAAGACAATCATACAGAATCAAAAGACAATAGAAGATCAGTAGAGCGCTGCGCCTTTTGTTATTCTCACTGGATGGCAACTACGTATTTATTTCCTAATAAGTATAATTTAATCTTAATGATCAACCATTTATTAACATCTTTAAATTTAAAGGACAAATGGGAGAATGTCCGACCGAACTGGGGCACTTCGGACACTCTTGATACTTTTAAGTTGCCATAGTCTGCAGTCTCTTGACCAGTATGAGCTCTTCATCATTCGTCAGTGTAGTCTGTACCTAATTTTTTTTTTCATGCGTTTCAAAAGCTTGCTTTGTAGTCTGAAGGTATGCTCTTAGGCACACCAAAGCTTTCTGCAGCAGCCGGAAGAGGAAGCCATTGATCTACAGTTTTTTCTTGCCTTCTCAAGATTTTTGACATGAGTAGCAGGTAGTGTCGGGCCAGGCGAGCGATCGATTTTACCCCCCCCCCTTTCAAAAACTGGAAGAGTTAGCCAAAATCTGAATGCATCAATGGAAACGGCAGGTTTTTAAACTCTACAACCCATGTAATATCGTAATTCCCGCTTTTGGAATGTTTGCCATATCTCCCAATAAAAGCTGGGATTTCTCGCCTGCCTAGATGTGATTACTAGCCATGTTTCCTGTTGCACTATTTTCTTTAACTTGTTCTGTAATTGCGTAGGCTTCATTTTAATGCTGACCTGCACAAGAAAGCTCGTTTCTGCTGCTACGATAGAATTAGTGCTATTGCGACCTACGGGATTTTGAGGCTCTCGCCCGGCCTGACGTTCACTGAATTATATGAACGAGCCATTATTCAAGGTTATCAAACTGACGACAATGAAGACATCAATTGTAAAGCTCTCATAAAATGTTTTTAGAAGTTATTATTTAGTCCATAGTTAGGTAACTGAATGTTCCGTGGGTGTCTCCTGTCCGAAGCTACCCCATTAATAATGACCCTTTTTGGGAGTCCAAAGTCACCCCTAATGTGCCAAAANGTTATTCAGTCTTATTTTGTCCAGTTCCTCTAGAATTTTACATCATGATGAAATGCTAACTCTTCCAGAGAGGTAATCCATTTATTGGTCTAGAAGCTGGGCCCGTCTGCTACATAAAGTATAATTTAATCTTAGTGATCAACCATTTATTAACATCTTTAAATTTAAAGGACAAATGGGAGAATGTCCGACCAAACTGGGGCACTTCGGACACTCTTGATACTTTAAAAAAATTTCCAACAAGAAAATGTATGCAAGTCAAGGATGTACAATCTCCATTCAGCACCAGGCAAGTTGTCGTTGAAGCACTTTACTATCACGCCAGGTTTATCAGGGTAAGCCTACACAAGCATCCCTAGGTCCAAAGCATCAAGAGGAAATTCCCAAGTTGCCATAGTCTGTAGTCTCTTGACCAGTATGAGCTCTTCATCATTCGTCAGTGTAGTCTGTCCCTAATTTTTTTTTTCATGTGTTTCAAAAGCTTGCTTTGTAGTCTGAAGGTATGCTCTTAGGCACACCAAAGCGTTCTGCAGCAGCCGGAAGAGGAAGCCACTGATCCAGTTTTTTCTTGCCTTCTCGAGATTTTTGACATTAGTAGCAGGTAGTGTCAGGCCAGGCGAGCGATCGATTTTACCCCCCCTTTTCAAAAACTGGAAGAGTTAGCCAAAATCTGAATGCATCAATGGAAATGGCAGGTTTTTAAACTCTACAACCCATGTAATATCGTACTTCCCACTTTTGGAATGTTAGCCATATCTCACAATAGAAGCTGGGATTTCTCACCTGCTTAGATGTGATTACTAGCCGTGTTTCCTGTTGCACTATTTTTCCTTAACTTGTTCTGTAATTGCGTAGGCTTCATTTTAATGCCGTCCTGCACAAGAAAGCTCGTTTCTGCTGCTACGATAGAATTAGTGCTATTGCGACCTACGGGATTTTGAGGCTCTCGCCCGGCCTGAAGCTAACTGTATAGTTCACTGGATTATATGAACGAGCCATTATTCAAAGTTATCAAACTGACGACAATGAAGACATCAATGGTAAAGCTCTCATAAAATGTTTTTAGAAGTTATTATTTAGTCCATAGTTAGGTAACTGAATGTTCCGTGGGTGTCTCCTGTCCGAAGCTACCCCATTAATAATGACCCTTTTTGGGAGTCCAAAGTCACCCCTAATATGCTAAAATTTTTACATGGCATTATTTGGGCAGCATAAATGCATTAAGAAATAATGAATGAATACATTTACCAAGGGCCATGTTGATCACTTCTATGGAGTGTCAAATCAAGGTGATTTATTAGCTCGACGTCACCAGCTTTTCTGTCCAGATGAAGTTTTGCAGACTACCCAAAAATGTGAAAATGTACCAACAAACAAAACGTTTTCTTTTCTGTGTTTACGCTAGTCAAGTTTTAGTGTGAGCCTAGTCATATACTACAGAGAAATCAAACTTTATTACAGAGCAAACGTTTCCTCCTAATTTCTGACAGTTTTCCCGTCACTGCCTAAGTTCCTATTTAGCTACCTGTTTTTGTCCGAAGTCACCTCGGCGTATGAAGTCACCCAGTTTTATGGTACCTACTTTAATAAAAAGCCCCTCATATTATTGCTAGTGTTATTTTGCAGCTTTAACAAGTGCGTCCCTAACTATTTTTCTACACATTCCTTCTGAAAATAACATGAGTCATGGACCCTTTGTCATTAAAATGTCTGAACATCACGGATATACTATCTATCTATATACTAGTGGACCCACACGTGAAAAAATTCACCCAACAATTGATATGATTGCCTGAAATCTACCTATAGGTTAGTGCGGATTCTTCTATGACTTGCTTCTTCTTTTTTTTTTTTTTCTTTTCATTGATCCTTTGTCGTGCTCTCATCCTTAGGTCTTCTATATTGGTAGACAGAAGTAAAACCTTGAATAAAACACTATTATATTTGAATGCAACTCCAGTCATGTCAGCTTATATACAATGTCAGCGCTCCGTAGCAACGATGCCATTGATACCGTCTTTCCAACTCAAATACCAGCTTCATTTGAAGTGCTGAAATTTTAGTCTTATGAAGAGAAAACGGCCGACGCAGTCGCGGAGGACCTAAACTGCGATGAAGCGACAGAATGTGAAAATATGTCAGGGAGATGCAGCTGGAAGACGATTGGGTGGTAGATCAGGCATTGTGGAGGAGGATTGCAAGAAACAGTGACACCATATGTAAATGGGAACGCCACCAGAGAAAAATGAAGAAAACTGCTGCATCAAATAAGAAAGACAATCAGCTAGAATAAATAATGGTCTACGGCCCATGAAAAATCACCACCTTCAGAGCGCTTTGTTGACCATCTGCCAAATTTATATGCCGTGACTTGAAAGAAAAAATTATAAAAACAGACTCCAAAAACTGCAGATATCTTTACTTGGATTTCAAGAAGCGTTTCATTCAAGAAGTGCTTTCAGAAAAAGGGATAAAGAAACTTTTGCCATTTTCTGCAACCAGGCCTATTTTCTGCCTATCTAATTCCTTAAGAGCGGACACAAAAATAAATGCACCAAGCTTTTTATTATATTAGGATACTGTGAGGGCTCTGGTTTTTCTTTTAATCTGCAATTAATGTTTTTCTTTTGCATGTTTGCAGACCAGATATCACTAGTTATTTGCCTGATTCAGTGTTGAGTGTTATTTGCTTGTCAATTTCCACTTTGCTTGACCAATCAGCACCTGCCTTTCATCACCTGGTTTATGCAGCTTCTGTATTGATGCACTTTCACCTCTGTCC
>LQNS02001155.1:9119723-9135553 GCA_001587735.2 Parhyale hawaiensis
TCTGTTCCTCCCAACATACCTAACAATCCCTGTAAATTTCATCCAAATCGGTTCATAACTTTTTGAGTTATCCTGGTGACAGACAAAGAGACAGACAGACAAACACGACGAAATCATAACCTCCTTGGCGGAGGTAATTATAGCAACTAGCTGGAACCTATGGAAATTCCACAGAACAAAAGCAATGTTCTTAGGTGATATCTCAGACTCGTTTCATCCTAATTTTCCCCTTTTTAATACGGAAGAACCTGTGGAATTTCCACCGAACTAAAGCATTGTTCCTCAATTAAGATGCTCTCGGACCCGTATTATCCATACAAACGGAGGGAAATGGAGAAACAAGAAAAATTATAACATAGCTCATTAGCTGCACGTATGGGAATTCAACGGCGAGAGGCCCACCTCCGAGTTCAAATCGACAGTGTAGGTTAATGAGAAATTTTCAGGTTCATACGTCAAAACTCATCCCCGCTCGTTCTCGGCTGGTTTACCTTATCATGGAGACGCTATTTACATTGCATGGACCCCTCGGGGGGCATAGGATGGGCCATAGGGTTAGGTTAGTATAGGTTCATCCATCCTATGCTATGGAACCTCCGGAGGCCCGTGTAGGTTACCTCAGCCATTAGCTTGGCTTTCGGGGCGTCTCTCTTTCGTGCCCACTTTGCTTCCTTCCCGATTTCACACTCCTATTTGCTCATGCTTTATTCTGTTCTTCCTCTTCTTTCCCGACTTACTGTTCCCATGCGCGTTGGTCCTGTGTAAGAACACCTTTGTGCATGGGTTCCCCGTTTGTCTCGGCATACTATATGTCCCTTGCTCTTTCCTCTATGATATCGTTCTGATTGGAAACGGAGGCTTAAACTTCCTTACTATACCTAACTAACTTTGCATGGAAAGCGTCACATATTGTCTCTCAACACACACCGGAGATGGGTGTATGCGTAGGTAAATACAAGCGTGGCTTAACTTACGTAATGTGTAACAGAAAGCAAAATTACGTGACCAAGCATCTCGGGTGATGTCATCGCAGCCAATCAGCGCATGCTACTTGCTCCCTACGCCAAGAGGGTTGCATCCGTGATTGGCGGACGTCCTCTGTGCTATTTGTCATGTTAACCCTAAAGCCTCATCATGGGGAGATTTTCACCCGGCTGCATGTGACTCACGCACACACACACACACATCCGCAGGTGGCAGCTGGGTGCGCTTCTCAGTAGGTGGAGCTTTTTGTGGATCATGGTAGACGGTGGGTGTGCGCTCTCACTCGGGGCTCTGCATTTACCTACCCCCACTGGCGAATATTTGTGCTTTTGGCAAAATTTCACCAGACATTGTGGTGACCGTGAGACTTTTTACCATGGTAATATTCCGCATGCGCTGTGGTGACTCTACTATTTTGTACAATCTTATGTATTTTACTACACTAATTTGTGTTCTTAGCTTTTGAATTATGCCTAGCATGCTGAATTTGTACTTATTCTTACAGTACCGCTATTACTGACTTATTAGTGTCCCAAAGTAAAAATGACTAAATTTTAGGATGTTATCAGAAAACAATCTCGCCAAAACTATAGTCCTGCTCTTGGAGACTTCAGTTGTACAGCGGTGCTGAACTACTTGAACCCTGGCCTGAGTTAATTTGCAGCCCTCTACTGCCAGTGGGAACTGTATGGGGGAGACAGAAATGATAATTTTTTTTAATTGAGGCATTATTTTTTTGTCTCCCTCGTATAGTAGCTCGCACTGGCAGTAGAGGACAACTAACTCAGGCGAGGGTTCAAGTACCTAAGGGCCGCTGTACAACAAGAGAAATCTTAAAGAGTAGGATTATTTTTTGGTGCATTTTTTTCTCAGCACATCTTGAAATTTTGTCTTTTACGTATACAGTAGTTAGTTCACTATAAAGGCAGTAACGGCATTAAGAATAAGTACAAATTAAGAATACTAGGCATAATTCGAAAGCTAGTGAGTTAATTTTTCACTGTGTATCATGTCATAAACCTTAATTGCAAAATAATATGTTTTTTAATATATCAAAAACGGGTGAAATTCACCCGGCAGTGTGGTCAATGTTACTCAAAATGGACGATGAGGTTCTAGGGTTAAGCACCCTTACCTTAGTTAAGCATATTCATATTTGGATTTTAGTTACTATAATAGAAATATAATGATTATGATAGGTACTGAGTGCTTACTCTTAGTTTTTAATTTCATTATGCCCTTGTACAACTTGGCTTACCTGAAGGAATCTCGCTGCGCTCCGTAGCAACTTAATTTGTTTTTGTTCACTTAAAATATTCTTTCATTTCCAGCTACCTCAGATTTGTTTTTATAAAAGCTTGTGTAAATTTAGAGAATGAGGTTTTCCTGGTAAAATGATATCGTATTATATAAATTATATCCCTTTAAATATTATGTATGCCTTCGCGATATTACCCGGCGTGTTCTATTACAATGAGAGGCTATGAGCAAGTAGAGAACTTATTATGGTACGGTATATGGTCTGTGTTACGAAATTCAAGTAGAACTGTGTAAAAGAAATACATTTATCGTATTTTTGTTGGGGAAAACTACATTCCTCTCATTTTGTGATAGTTTTAGATCTTGCCTGATGAAGTAGAAAGTAGTTTGTTGATACTGTTACTACGACGCTGTGTTGTTGAGTTACCATACCGTACTTTGTTTGATTATCTGTATATTCATAGACTATTAATTATATAGCTATTCTATGTTTGTGCTGTGCTATAATTTAGGGTGGTGGACATCCGATAACTTCCCAAAGATTATTAAAATTTTTGTTGATGACGTTAAAAATTTGTTTTTGACATTATCGAAACTTCCCAAGTTTCGGCTCATGGTTTACCATCACCAGCAAACGAAAGGGTACTGTGTTAAAAACACACCTATATATTTTTGTGCTAATTACAAAGTGTCCAACACTGATAGATGAAAGGCAGTAGGCAGAGTGAGCTAACTGCCTGAAAGCTCTTCGTCCGTAAGTTCCCCCCCCTTTAGGGGAATATTCTGGCGAACCCTCTCCTTGTCAGAATATCAAGGCTTCACGCGCTCAAGGATTAATGTGAGTCACTTTCCTTATTGGATGTTGCATATTCCTCCTTGCTCTACGCCTGTTTTCTTACCACTGATGGCGCTCTTGGCAAACTCAAGACTTGTTGAAGTCCTGGGAGTTTTTCTTCCACCTTGAGACCCTCCGGCAGAGATGTGAAGATTAGAAACAGAAAACTTTTAAAACGTCCGGCGGGGTATAGGCCTTCCCACTTTAGCGCGATCTTGCTTTTATTACTGTAAAATTTTTTTGGTTGGAATTAATCGTGTCATTCTTGCCAGATATAAAGGCAAGCGTGGTGCTTAACGCTAATTTGATTATATACACTGGTATTTGCTATGAAGATTTTTTTTATTCTCTTGTATTCCTACGGGCATAAAAGCGTTTGTGGCGAGGCAGCCCAGCCTTTCTTGAGTTGTGTAAATGCACTGCGTATTAAAGGCTGCCTATTGTATTAGCTGTATTGCCACTCCTCAGGGGGCACAGGATGAGCCATAGGGTTAGGTTCGCCCATCCGATGTCCTGGAGAGCAGCGACCGCAGGGGGATTTGTAGGTTACCCTAGCCCAGTAGTTCCCAAACTTTGCTATGCCGGGCACGGCTGGAGAAGAACTTCTTACATGTTCTCGCACCTCCTACAAAGTTAAGTACCCACATGATGGTGACGATTGAAATGTATACCAACTTTTGTGCCACAAATTTTAATTTGTAAGTGACAAGAAACAAAACAGTATTTCGCACCCCTGAAAAGGTCCTCACACATGCCAGTTTGGAGCCCCCTGCCTACGTGTCTCTCTTGCCTACTTTGCTTTCTTTCGAGTTAATTCTCTCAACTTGTACTGATAATTAGGGTTGTAACTTAACAAAATATGCATGCATATTCTGTCCAGTTGTATGACTGAATTTTGATTTTCATAGTTTATAGGCTTCTAGTGAAGCCTATAGGTACATAGGCATCATGTTTTATGTAAGAAATAAAAATTCCATCATACAGTTGGAGAGAATATGCGTACATATTTTGCAAATTCACAACTCTGCTGATGATGCTTTGTCCTGTTCTTCCTCTTCTTTCCCGACCATGGGCAATGATTCACTCTCTTGCATGGATGGATTCCATGTTTCTATCGACATATATGTCCCTTTTCTATCTTAAATCACTATTATTGTGCCTCGGGTGGCTTCAACTAATATAATAGGATTATACGTAATTAATCATAATAATGGCAATGGCTTCATTACGAAAATAGTCACTCATGTGCCAGCAACTTGACCTGGTCCTTTAGTTTATCGTAGGATCACGAAGCTTTCTTTTGTAGTGGACCGATAGGTTGCTCTAAGCATATATTATATATATAGCCTCTTATATGTGTACAAAACTAGACTGCTCTTGGAAGTATTGGTGCTGGGTGAAGGTTATGATTGTTGTTTGTCTATGCTGTCTGAGGAATATGTTGCTCTCAACAACTTCTGGACTTGTCTAGACATGGAGTTCATCCCTATACCCTCGAGTATAATTGACAAATATATTAAAGACCAAGAAAGGACTTAGACCGGGAACTATCCACCTTCTTGTATTTCGTTTCCTTCCCCTATGTGGCGTAGCTGAGTGAAAGCGTTCAGCCGCGCCCGGGGGTTGGAGATACTAAACTTGCGCCTTTTTCCTGTCAGTAGCGCACTAACCACTGTGAGACCTCCCGGCAGAAAAGCAGAGACAAAAATCATTGACAACTTAAAACGCGCCCTAGTTCGGCGCACGAACCTGTCGTTAAACGCAGGAATAGATCGGCGCGATATAGGCAGTGTGCCACTGAAGCGCTAGTAAAAACTTCGACTACTACCAGACCGTGGACTTGAAATCAAAGCAAGCACACACGGTGCCTGCTCTAGCAGTCACATTATTGCAACATCATTTCAGCTCCAGCTGTACGTATACAGAAAAGAGTTCATCAGTCTGCCTTCTTGACTTTGCTCGGTGCTATAGATAATATCAGCGTGGTAGACTGGAGGTCCTGCCGGTTCATGTTCTGGCTTTATTCTTAGCATATGTAACTGTGTATCGTTTGACTGTGGCATCAGTTAGTATTTTTTATGATATCTATGATAAACTATATGAAGATTTAAATTTTGATTTGCCCGTGATAGTAAAAGTAAATACTTGTTTTTTGGTCGTCTGAAGCCTAATTATGATTAATTTCATTACGCTCCGCTTAATGCAATTGTACTGTGGCTGAAGACTATTGCGTTATGGACAATTTTCATTTTGTGTGGAACCTATACTATTGAGCTCGGCACCTGCCGGTATGTTACAGTTTGATCTGAAAATTCAAATTACCACCCATCACTCCGCATTGTTTCTGGCGGCAACACACCGTCCATTTGTTATTTATAGATAACATTATTTCAGTTGCGGTCTCCCTTGGAAAACAGGTTTCTTAAAATAGTACCTACCTAACAAAGCGACAGATGTTGTGAATTTGAATTTCTGAATCTGTAATGTAGAGCAGTTGTGCTTGACCATGGGAATGTTAGTTGCTCTATTATACGACTCCTGCATGTACGTGGCTGTGGTCTGTAGGGTGCTGCACGACCAGCTCTGCGTGGTATTAAGGGTGCTGCACGACCAGCTGCGACCTGCTGGCTAAGCAACGACTTGCAGATGCCCAAGGCCCAGCCGTGCCCTGCAGCAAGATTTAGTTCTGGGGCCATCTGTGGCCTGCCAGTCGAAAATTATTGTCCCGGGAAGAAAACGTTTTGATGTCGATCATTTGTCACCGCTGACAAAGTGAGAAAAATTTCACATAAATAAATGGATAATTGCTATGCACTGTTAATAACTCTTGTGAAAATAAATCACGATTGTAGCGAATGCTTATGTCCCTTTTATGTGAATATTATATTAGTGAGAGGTAATGTCATCACATGGAATAAGTTCTATGTACATTGGGTTACACACCTCCAACTTATGACTAAGCCACCCATTTATATTTCATACAATATAAGAAAATCTATTCAAAAATTGAAAAATGGATGCAACTCGATCGAGTTGTACGATTGTTTTTCAGGCAATGCAACATATGGCTAAGAAAATATGAAAAGGACAGAAACAAAGCGGATATAAACTGAACCCTATACAAGCAACAATATTGTTAACGTTGACGCTCTGCAAGGGGACATCGTACTCTTTATTTCATGCTGTGAGATCTAGGCCACAATAGTCTCGGCACTTATGACTACAGCAGTACTACCATCACCACCACAAAATGTAAGCACCTCCATTACACATCATAATCGTGTTCCCAAGTTTCCCACGTTACGAGTCCCTTGTCCGGAGTACTTATTACCATATAAGCTCACGCTTCCCTAACCACACCAAAGTGGTTCCTAGAGAGGAATCCCACACTTCATGCAATGCAAAGACTAGAGAAGAATGAAGAAATGATATATATATACACAGGGTGACCGGCACTTTTGGGAACAAACTTTAACATGAGGTTAGGACCGCTGAAATAAACATTTTTACTAGATTAAGATGTCTAAAATGCTTCGGTGAAAAGTTATAAGGGCTTGAAGTCTTTATCCACCGTTCTGAGATTTACTAGACAGCAGAGAATAAGATGGGTTTGTTTACATAATCTTGCGCAGTTCAGCGAAAGAAAATATGTCAATGATAGCACGACGGTGCTCCTCCACACTCCGCGCTTGACGTTAGGCAGTTGTTGATTGCCCGATATCCAAATCGCTGGATTGGAGGTGGAGGCCCCGTTGCATGGCCGCCAATGTCTCCTGATTGAACGCACTTGGATTTCTACCTATGGAGATACGTTAAGGGCTTGCTGTATGAAACCTCAGTTCAGTCCAAAGAAGACCTCATTGGTAGAATTGCTGAAGTATCAGCAAGAATTGGTGAAACTCCCTGAAGTATTCATACGCGTCCGGCAATCATTGCATCGGCGTTTGACCGCTTGCATCGAAGTAGATGGCTACCATTTTGAACATCTTTTGTAACTGATCTCCTGCTTCTTGTGTTTATAATCAAATTGTTTGCCTGACGTACACGTTTCAATTCCTCGCCACTCCTTACCAATGAATATCAGTTGAATATTTCTCAAACAAAGTCTTAGTAACTTTTTACCGAAGCATTTTAGACATCTTTATTTAGTAAACAATGTTTATTACGATGGTCCTGTCCTAACCTTATGTTAAAGTTTGTGCCCAAAAGTGCCGGACACTCTATATATATAAAAATATATATATATATATAGCATAATCAGCAGAACCAGAAACAAGCAAGGAAACAATAAAAAAGGAAAAGAAGATCAAACAAATATCATCAGTAGGACTAAGCTGAAAGAAAGCGGAGTGAGCAAGGAACGGCTTACACATTCAATATTAAGGTAGTAGTTTTAATCAGGAACTGAAGAAGACCAACAAATAAATAGGAGCCAGCAGAAAAAGTTTACAAAGTCAAGATCAATATAATAGCTGCAATTTTAGTCGACACCATTGTATTACAAGAGAGGAAGTAACATGCAGTGCGTGGTGTAGACGAGAGGAGCCCACGAAGAAGGACCAACGTGGCGTAAGAGTACGACATGCAAGATATTAGAACATAGAGCAGCTAGGACGAGCACGACACAGGGATCAATATGATCATAGAAAAGGCTTGGAAGCTTGACCAGAACAAAGTTAATTTATGGTGTCACACAGTTTTATCCCACCACGTGCTGTTCGTGCATGGCCATCACGTGCTGTTCGTGCATGGCCATCACGTGCTGTTCGTGCATGACCATCGAGTGCTTCTCGTGTATGGCCATCACGTGCTGTTCCACACACGTGTATAACTCCTCGAACAGTCAAGAAACAAGTTTGCATTAAAGAAGAAACTGCCCGCTTCCATCAATACAGATATATTTCTGCAGCTCATTGAGACATAGACACTTCTCAGAAGAGACTGAAAAAAAAAAGAGTGTACAGAGCAGATGTTGGAAAATACGCACCAAATGCAATTGATGAATACATAAAAATGTGGAAACAATAACTTACTTGCATTGTTAGATGGTGGCAAGCGCAACACAAAAAATAAATATCAATCTACCCCCAATCTAGAAAACTAAACCAAATAAATGAGGCACAAAGCCACGTAAAAGAAACAGTCACGTTTATATATGTGCCGATGAATACTAAAAATAATGAAGCGCAACATGTAAGTCACTATGTCACAATCTCTTAATTTTCTTATAGTAGAACTAATGAGTTATGTATGGATCGGATATCAGGAAGTGCATACGGTTGCATAAGTTACCCCTCATTATATTATCTGTCCACAAAGAAGACACGATTCTTTCCGACCTTCCTACAGTCCTTTATCAATACTGAATGTTCTTCAATATGAGGTAAATTAGAGAATCTTCATTATTCTCGAAATTAAATTTTTTCTAATCGATGAAAATAAAGGACATCCAGGTTCCATGTATTTAATTAACGTCGTCCAGAAGAAGTATTATTTTACGTAATTAAATTAAATTTTGCTGATACTACAAAGTTGCATTCGACCAGGATGTAGCTACTTGATCTTGGTTCCATTCAGAAGCAATAAATAATTTACGTTAACCACGAGTTTGTAGTTGTCCTTCATTTATTTAGAGGACTATTTTCACTTAAACTGTGTTACCTTAAATAAATTATAGATATATCTGTTCCTAACTCACAAATTCTAGTGTACTACAAACTCTCTACGAAGCGGGTTCGTCAGTACGGCTGTAGTAAAAACAAACAGCTCACCCCTCAGTACGACTGTGTATAGATTATTTACCTCCCTCATTATTGTTCTTAATATAATCATTTCAAGAGTTTCTCCGCTGTAGTCCACACGAGCACGATACAACACATATTTATTTATACGCTTGCGATGAGCGTGATTGAGCAGAAGAAGAGGGAAACTGAAGGTAGAGAGGTAACGTTTGTTACTTTACGTCACGATCTCCCGTATCTCCCAAGTAAGGATATCGGGCATGGACGGTGCCCAGCTAATGCCAGGACTTTGCTGGAGCTTAGGCCCTTTATTCACCGGATGCCCTTCCTGCCGTGAACCAATGACGCTTGCGGGACTCGAACGCTCAACCTGCTGGTGCAGCGGCGAGGGCTCTAACCACTACGCCACGGCGATAGCGCAACCCTCTCTGGCACCACAAGCCAACAAACAAGATAGAAGGCAAGGAGCATGCAGTTCGTCGACAATAAGGACGGAGAAGAGTGCATTTAGAAAGAAGTGAAATAACCAAAAAGGTAAACAAAGGTGAGAATAGGCACCGTAAGAACAATATATATTTCAAAGACCTAACGAAAGCCAAGGTGCCTTCAGGAAAAAAAAATACTGGAATCCAGTTGAGTGAAACCTTCATCAGACCACCTTTAAATAGAGAATGAAGAGATGAAAAGTTGGAATATCCATACATAAAATGGATCAAATTCCTAGGTGTGTTTAGAAAGTTGACCTAATTTCAGAGTCTACAGCCACCAGGCTTCGCAGAACAAGTTAACTATTATTATAGTGGGTTGGGTTAATAGCGCCGCAGGCATCACGCCCGCCTCGCGCCGAACACAGGATAGAGATATTCTCGGTTTTTGCATTCTGTCACACAGAACAAGCTAAACGCTGGCGTGTGATAAACGTTTTTCACAAATATGACCTTTTGTCGGGTGGTTGCAAAATACTCGTCGGGAGAGCATTATGAAAGTAACCATTTATGGTTACTTGCCTTTATGTAGGCAACTTTTTTGTTACTGGCGGTAACCGTAGACAACAGTATTGCTATTAAATGTTCAAATAAAGAGCATAGTGCCGTCCTCTAAAGAGTTTAGCTGCATGTCCGAGAGCCAATCCTGAAGTACTAACAGCTGTTATTCAGAGTTAGAAAGCTTAAACATTCGATGAAGACATGAAACGGTATAAGGCAGGAGCAGAATTTGCGCAACAAAAGGGGTTATTGCATCTTACGGAGGCTGTACTTTATTGCTCTATGGAGTACTTGCCCCATCAGAATGCAACAGGAGACAGAACCCATATAGCGAATTAGCACGTCCGGAGCAAGCTTCAGTTAAAAAACATAAACGATTATTTTTTATTTATTTCAACAAAGCAACGTAGCTACGCCATACATCTTGACAACCAAGCAAGAAAAAAAAAAGAAACTTTGATTAGACTTCCAAAAGACAAAACGAAGTTTTTGGTACATCTGCAATTGGTCAAGGCCAGGGGAACTGCAGTGCAGCTTTTCAGTCACGGTGCTTAGGTAGGCTAATCCAACGAAAGCTTGGCGCACACCGTTAATGCTCTAAGTGCGGCACCGCTTATTACGCAACGAGATGCCCAAGATGAAAAATGAAGCAAGACAGTAGGACTTTTTCTGCCCACAGAAATGATCATTGTAAAATAAAGAGTTGAAAGATAATATGAAAGTTCATAGAAAACTGCTACGAAATGTCGTACAATGCTCCAATAAAAAGTAAAGCATTCAACGAGAGAAAACTACATTCAAGGAAGAGACCACTGCAAGCGTTCAAGACATCCGTGAATGGCATTTTAATTGTTCTTAGCGGTGAGTCGTGAGTTTGTACGTTCTATTTGGGTATTTTTCTTACCCATCCTTACACGCGAGAGCGTGTAGCTTTAAAATAACGATGAAATGAAAAAGAGCTCACTGCATCCAAAGACGATAGGTTACCCTTTAATCAAAGAAGAGAAAACTATAGCAAAAAATGATCGACCATTCTTTGAACGTTTAAAATAATGTATTTCTGAAAGAATAAGGCATTCAAAAGCACTGGATAATGCTTATAAATAGAAAATAATAACGCACTGCAATGAACAGCGCAATAAAATAAACAGACTGAACAGAAAAAAGTACAAGAAGCGCATACCTTCCATGCGAGCAGACATGACACGGCAAGAACAATATGCATATCTACGGTGCAGTTTGATTAACAAGTTGCAAGAAGCAGATATTCGGTGCACCCCACACCCTTAACAAGACACGCAACACGTACACACACAATATTTGCAAGAGAGCCTAACTGCAACACTTCATATATTTAATACAGTTCTTTCTGGTTTCAGTTTGGCGATACAGAGAAAACAGGAGTGAAGCAGCTCCCTTTTTAATTCACTGGGCTTGGCTAACGCAGCAAGCGAGTACTGACTATCTTCATAGAAGGCTGTGTCCCTCAATGCTGAGAAGATAATCTATCATCATCCGAGTCACTCATGCAAGTAATAAATCTTTGTGTAGGTGAGCCAATTAGCAAGTGTAGGAAAACTATCTTCATAACCAGTCTATGAACTCGTGTGCACCGATAATGGTCTTTGCCATCAGTGCAGCCACTAAGCGAGTCAGCCAAAAGTCAAGCCACTCAGAAAGGTAAGGACTTCCGTTGTAACAGATAGCATTCTATCCACTCAGCCACTATGCAAGCAGGCCAAGACTAACTTAGCCATAAGTCACGCCACTCCGAAGAAGAGTAACGACTACCGTCGCAGCAGGTGAACTCTATCGATGGAATGCTGACAGTCACTTCTCCCAGCTGTTTTCGACGGCTCTCACTCCCGTGCATCTCTGGGAGGCCCCGTCGGCGTCTTCACCTATCTCTCTTCCTTCCCTTCTTCTAACTATCTCCCTCCACGTCCCCACTCCCTCCGGAACCTCCACCGGACGAGGATCGTAGTTCGGCGCAACGACAACAACAACAACAACAACAACAACGGTCACTCTGCCTTGAAGTAACTCAGGTGGGGATCGTTACGCTGATGGGTGCTGCAGCTCTAGAGGAGCTCACAGAAGCCTCTCATTTCTTATCCTGCACTTGTTTAAATCACACGGTGATTGAGTTTTACGTGCTTACGTTATTGCGAAGCAAATTCAAGTATTAGGCAAATACGAGAGCATAGTTTTATGTTCTAAGCAAGCTAAATATCCACAGATGCAGTAACATAGCTGCCGTGGGATCACGACGGTGAGTGGCTGGCTTTCTTACGAGAAGACTTAGCTGTATTCCAATCCATGTTAATACTATTCCATTTAAGCTAAAAAAAATAGCTTTTAACCGTACTACTGATGTCATCAGTTAATTGTATTCAAGGAAACAACTTCTTATCAGTGTCGCATGTCGTCTCCAACAGTGAAACATTGCAATACGAACTTCCTGCCAAAACAGAAACGGCTATATGAATTAGACACTGATCCAGAACATGCATCGTGAAATCATATTTGTTTTAAGAAGCACGCCGAGTCAAAAAAAACGTTCGTTTCCATCTGTTCTTATCTCGTCCATAACAGTAAATATTTGCAGTGTAAGTCGGAGCAACTTCCAACTTTTATTTCTAACCCGCAACGCAAATTCTAGAAACAACACGGTTAAGTTGTAGTCCTAATGAGGCTACACTTTACGTTAGAGCGGCAACTTCCAAATGCTCTTACAACCTAAGCCTGGGGGGCAAATTTCCAGAATAAACAAGTAGCAAAAAAAAAAAAAGTAGAAAACAACACACGCTGAAGCGCCCCGATAAAGGGCGTCCCAATGTCAACACAAGAGCCACCCTGAGACGGGATCAGCTGCAGCACACATGACAGTCGGATGCAGTGGCGGTGACGGCCCAGCGTCAAAAGCTACACACACGACCTTGACTCGTCAGTTGGGTGGTGGTGATGCGAAACGCTCGAGTCGCCGACGCCTCAGCTCTTCGGCTGAACCAACGTCTGGTGACACCGAAGTGCTGCAACAGAAAGCGAGCATTGAATCAGATGCGGGACGCACTGGCAGCAAACTCGCCATTCTGTGGGCGCTCATCACTGTACGTGCGTTCAAGTAAGCTTTCTTGCCGCGCAACAACCACCAGAAGCACTACAATGAGCATTACCTAACCTTACCTTTTCTAACCTAACCTTTCCCAACCTAACCTAAACTTTTCCAATCTAACCTAACCTTTTCCAATCTAACCTAACCTTTTCCAATCTAACCTAACCTTTTCCAATCTAACCTAACCTTTTCCAATCTAACCTAACCTTTTCCAATCTAACCTAACCTTTCCCAATCTAACCTAACCTTTCCCAATCTAACCTAACCTTTCCCAATCTAACCTAACCTTTCCTAATCTAACCTAACCTTTCCCAATCTAACCTAACGTTTCCCAATATAACCTAACCTAACCTTTCCCAACCTAACCTAACCTAACCTTTCCCAACCTAACCTAACCTTTTATAACCAAACCTTTCCTAACATAACCTAATCTGCGATACAGCGCGCAAGCACAGCTCACGAACTTGAACGCCGCCCGCACGTACACCGATGCCTATACACAAACGCACATAGCGAATGGCGAGTTTGGTACCTATGCATGCGGGACAATGGGCTGACTCGAGAGGACACATTTCCCGAAAGAAGATTAAGCCTAACTCTCCGTCCGCCTGAGTCAGTGCCAAAAAAAAGAGGTATAATATATAATTAATTCAACCCCCCAGGCCAATACAGAGGGGCTACACAAGTTAAAGATGAAAGGACACACATCATGTCGGTAGGAATAAGTAACTCCTGCACAAAGATGCTTCCATAATGAATCAACGCACATGGGGACAGGAACAGTTAGGAAGAAGTACAGAACAAAGTATTTACAATTAGTAGTAGTACTAGCATGAACATGGAAGGAAGGAGGTAAGACACAAATGGAAAAACGTTCAGAAAGCCTAAATTTAGGCAATCTGATTCCCCTGGAGGCGCGACTTCCCAGCACATAGAAACGCGCATGATCAGCAGGAGCATGAAACTGGAAAGATGCGAAGTGGGCATGGAGAAACGACGTCCTGAAGGCTTGGCTATGGCTGACGTCACTAACAGCTTTCCCCTGGGGGCGCTGCTCCCCGCTACAGAGGATGTGCGAATCTAAGAATATATAAATGTTTCAATCATGTAAATTGAATATTGGATCAATGTCTTCACCGAAGCGATAACTGTTACTGGGCAAACTCCAATAGCTTTCTTTGCCAAAAGAGTCGCTTGCTCTTATAACTGATTATGGTTATGTAGGATAGTTTAAGCCTCCCTTAATCGGTACTAAGCTGTTCTAAGGGAGAAAAGGAAGGGACATATGGTAGCTATGCCAAGATAAACGTGGAACAAGAGTACGAGGGTATTCTCTCATAGGATCAACGCGCAGGTCGGGAAAGACGAGGGAGAACAGCTGCAAGTAACGTTGGTACTAGTATGAAAGCGGAAGGAAGCTCAATGAGCACGAATCATAGATGTCCCGAAGGCCTTAGCTAATGGCTAAGGTAACCTACACCAACCCCCCGAGGTCACTGCTCCCCAAAAGACAGGATGGGCGATCGAAATAAACGAACGACCTAAAGCTACGGCCAGGGGGCACTATCGTCTCTCGCGACGATTTGTATGCGTGTTTGTGTACGCAGATCGTGTGCGTGTGCGCGGCGTTCAAGTTGGCGCGCCGCGCTGCTCGCTGTATCGCAGATTAAGTTGGGTTAGGTTAGGTAATGTTAGGTAACGTTAGATAACGTTAAGTAACGTTAGGTAAGGTTAGAAACGTTAGATTGGGTTAGGTTGGTTAAGGTTAGGTTACAAGGTTAGGTAAGGAGGTTAGGTTAGGTTAGCCTAGGTAGTGTTTATTTTAGTGGTGGCGCGCGCAGGAAAGCTTACGTGAACGCAAAATCGTCGTGAGAGACGATAGTGCGGCTAGGGGCCCATCCTATGCCCCCTGGGGCACTACTACTTACTTGGCACTCGACGCAGAAGACGCATCAATAGCATCCGTGCTGCTATTAGGGCTACTATTGACAGCATTAGAAGTGTATGAATCAGCAGCTGCTGAGGAAAGCGTACTGCTCTCGGCAGGAGAAGCAGCGACATTTACAGCTTCAGAAGAAGTATCCGCTGCGGAAAAAGAAGCGCTCGGTGCGGGAGAAGAGGCCGCGTCAGACGCTGGAGAAGAGGCCGCGTCAGACGCTGGAGAAGGCGCAGCTGCAACTGATGTTGTTGGTGGTGGCGGTGAGGGCTGGGGAGGCGGTATGGGGCTTTCCACATCCAGCCTGGCCATCATTTGCTGGTACTGTGTGAGCTGAAACAGTAAATATACATAGCTAATGGATAACTACAAGTGCACTCGCAATGTATCTTCATTGTAACTCATCTGTTGCAGAGTATTGTACACCAATATTTATTTCGGAACACATTTAATTACATAGGTATCTATCAAAATCTAGTGTTTTGAACTGTGGAGATGAGGCACAACTATAAACAGCTTTATATAAAGTTCGAAGCTTGGTTAAGGTGACCATATGGTGGATGGATCTAATCTAGCCTTATGGCCTGTCCACTACTCCACTGAAGGGTAGCACACCCCGAACAAAATCACGGGATAAATGACGCCTCAAGGGATAACGCACCTGCATTACAGCAGCGTGTATAAGAGTCTCTATGTTTCTGAGGGCAGCCAGACGGGCTTGGATGTGCTCCCGCTGGCGCCCCTCCATTGCGTTGAGCTCCTCCGTCGTGAGGGGGCCGTAGTTAGGAGGTGGCGGCGGTGGAGGCGGCACTGTAATGAGGCAGTCAACTAATAAAATACTCAGAGCAAGGCATGTAGTAGTAGTAGTAAAGGTTTTACTAGCGCTTCAGTGGCACAATGCCTATATCGCGCCGAATTATTCCCGTGGTTATCCACAGGCTCGTGCGCCGCCAGGGCGCGAAGTACGTCTCAT
>LQNS02001155.1:9172364-9190222 GCA_001587735.2 Parhyale hawaiensis
TTATTGAGAACACTTTTATTTAGTGCTAACATCGCTTACGAATACAGGGAAAATACACTTATAATATAATCACTCTCCATTACAGATCACATGGAATAAGTTCTATGTACATTGGGTTACACACCTCCAACTTATGACTAAGCCACCCTTTTATATTTCATACAATATGAGAAAATCTATTCAAAAATTGACAAATGGATGCAACTCGGTCGAGTTGTACGATTGTTTTTCAGGCAATGCAAGATATGGCTAAGAAAATATGAAAAAGACAGAAACAAAGCGGAAATAAACTACACCCTATACAAGCAACAATATTGTTAACGTTGACGCTCTGCAAGAGGAAATCGTACTCTTTATTTCATGCTGTGAGATCTAGGCCACAATAGACTCGGCACTTATGACTACAGCAGTACCACCACCACCACAAAATGTAAGCACCTCCATTACACATCAGAATCGTGTTCGCAAGTTTCCCAAGTTAAGAGTCCCTTGTCCTGAGTACTTATTACCGTGTAAGTTCACGCTTCCCTAACCACACCAAAGTGGTTCCTAGTTAGGAATCGCACTCTTCATGCAATCCAAAGACTAGAGAAGAATGAAGAAATGATATATATATATACAGGGTGACCGGCACTTTTGGGAACAAACTTCAACATAAGGCTAGGACCGCTGAAATAGACATTTTTTACTAAATAAAACTGTCTAAAATGCTTCGTTAAAAAGTTATAAGGACTTAGTCATTATCTACCGTTCTGAGTTTCACTAGAAGGCAAAAAATAAGATGGGTTTGTTTACATAATCTTGCGCAGTTCAGCGAAGTAGTAGTAGAAACCTTTACTAGCGCTTCAGTGGCACACTGCCTATATCGAGCCGAACTATTCCTGTGTTTAGCCATAGGCTCGTGCGCCGCTAGGGCGCGGAACTTATCACATTTTATTTATTATAATGTATTAAAATGAATATCATTATTTTTACATATAGTACCTATATGTAATTCACAAAGAAACTTTCAAGAGTCGTAGTTGACGATAGCATTTATCGTAATTAATTCATCACAGTTTTTGATAGAGGTTACATCTGGTAAGAAAAGTCTTGGGGGCATTTCTATTAAATTGGCCGCGAGGTCCTTCAGAAAGCATTCCTCGGAGGATGGAGTCTGCATCCCGACCATGTAGGTCCGGATAGCATTCCCTCCACTCGTCGGAAAACGTGGGACACTCTGCCATTAAATGAAAGACAGTGAGAGGCACGACGCAGTCATATGGTTGTGAGTGAGTCTCGTGTGCCCAATACGTAGGTGGTACAGTACGACGTCCATTCGGCGATCGTCGCTATTTGATGAGTGCCACTGTCGGACGGTTTCTTTGATTGTTTGTAGTTTATGATTACTCTGCTCTAGCCATTGGGATTGCCATAGCTCGCGCAGGTTTCGCTTGATTACGCAGTTCTGCGAAAGAAAATGTGTCAATGATAACACGACGGTGCTCCTTCGCACTCCGCGCTTGATGTTAGGCAGTTATTGAATGCCCGATATCCAAATCGCTGGATAGGACGTGGAGGCCCCGTTGCATGGCCGCCAACTTCTCCTGATTGAACTCACTTGCATTTCTACCTATAGGGATACGTTAAGAGCTTGCTGTATGAAACTTCAGTTCAGTCCAAAGAAGACCTCATTGGTAGAATTACTGAAGTATCAGCAAGAATTGGTGAAACTCCTGAAGTATTCAATCGCGTCCGGCAATCATTGCATCGGCGTTTGACCGCTTACATCGAAGTAGGTTGGCACCATGTTGAACATCTTTTGCAACTGATCTCCTGCTTCTTGTGTTTATAATAAAATTGTTTGCCTGATGTACAAGTTTCAAATCCTCGCTACTCCTTACCAATGAATATCAGTTCAACATTTCTCAAACAAAGTCTTAGTAACTTTTTAACGAAGCATTTTAGACATCTTTATTTAGTGAACAATGTTTATTTCAATGGTCCAGTCCTAACCTTATGTTAAAGTTTATTCCCAAAAGTGCCGGACACCCTGTATATATATATAGCTATAGCATAATCAGCAAAACAAGGAGCAAGCAAGGAAACAATAAAAAAGGAAAAAAGATCAAACAAGTATCATCAGTAGGACTAAGCGAAGAGAGCAAGGAAGGGCTTACACATTCAATATTAAGGTAGTAGTTTTATTCAGGAACTGAAGAAGATCAACAAATAAATAGGAGCAAGCAGAAAAAGTTTATAGTCCAGATCAATATAAAGCTGTAATTTTTGTCGACAGCATTGTGTTACAGGAGAGGAAGTAGCATGCAGTACGTGGTGTAGACGTGAGGAGCCCACGAAGAAGGGCCAACGTAGTGTAAGAGGACGACATGCTAGATATTAGAACATAGAACAGCTAGGACGAGCACGACACAAGGATCAATATGATCATAGAAATGGCCAGAAAGCCTGACCAGAACAAAGTTAATTTATGGTGTCACACAGTTTTTTCCCACCACGTGCTGTTCGTGTATGACTATCACGTGCTTTTCGTGTATGACCATCACGTGCTTCTCGTGTATGACCATCACGTGCTGTTCTACACACGTGTATAACTCCTCGAACAGTCAAGAAACAAGTTTGCATTAGAGAAGAAAGTGCCCGCTTCCATCAATACATATATATTTTTGCAGCTCATTGAGAAATAGACACTTCTCAGTAGACTGAAGAAAAAAAAGAGTGTACAGAGCAGAAGTTGGAAAATACGCACCAAATGCAATTGATGAATACATAAAAATGTGGAAACAATAACTTCTTGCATTGTTAGAAGGTGGCAAGCGCAACATGAAAAAATAAATATCAATCTCCCAATCTAGAAAACTAAACCAAACAAATGAGGCACAAAGCCACGTAAAAGTAACAGTCACGTTTATATATGTGCCGAAGAATACTAAAAATAATGAAGCGCAACATGTAAGTCACTATGTCACAATCTCTTAATTTTCTTATAGTAGAACTAATGAGTTATGTATGGATCGGATATCAGGAAGTGTATACGGTTGCATAAGTTAACCCTCATTAATTACATGTCTACAAAGAAGACACGATTCTTTCCGACCTTTCTACAGTCCTTTATTAATACTGAATGTTCTTCAATATGAGGTAAATTAGAGAATCTTCATTATTTTCCTAATTAAATTTTGCTGATTCTCCAAAGTTGCATTCGACCAGGATGTAGCTACTTGATCTTGGTTTCATTTCAGAAGCAATAAATAATTCACGTCAACTAAGAGTTTGTAGTTGTCCTTCATTTATTTAGAGGACTATTTTCACTTAAACTGTGTTACCTTAAATAAATTATAGATATATCTGTTCCTAACTCACAAATTCTAGTGTACTACAAACTCTCTAGGAAGCGGGTTCGTCAGTACGGCTGTAGTAAAAACAAACAGATCACCCCTCAGTACGACTGTGTATAGATTATTCACTTCCCTCATTATTGTTCTTAATATAATCATTCCAAGAGTTTCTCCGCTGTAGTCCACACGAGAACGATACAACACAGATTTATTTATACGCTTGCGATGGCGCGATTGAGCAGAAGAAGAGGGAAAGTGAAGGTAGGGAGGTAACGTTTGTTACTTTACGTCACGATCACCCGTATCTCCCAAGTAAGGATATCGGGCTTGGACGGTGCCCAGCTAATGCCAGGACTTTGCTGGAGCTTAGGCCCTTTATTCACCGGATGCCCTTCCTGCCGTGAAGCAATGACGCTTGCAGGACTCGAACGCTCAACTTGCTGATGCAGCAGCGAGCACTCTAACCACTACGCCACGGCGATAGCGCAATCCTCTCTGGCACCACAAGCCAACAAACAAGATAGAAGGCAAGGACCATACAGTTCAAGAAATATGTCGAGCATAAGCACGGAGAAGAGGGCGTTTAGAAAGAAGAGAAATAAACAAAAAGGCAAACAAAGGTGGGAATAGGCACCGTAAGAACAATAGCTATATACCTCAAAGACCAAACGAAAGCCAAGGTGCCTTCAGGAAAAAAAAAAATACTGGAATCCAGTTGAGTGAAACCTTCATCAGACCACCTTTAAACAGAGAATGGAGAGATGAAAAGTTGGAATATCCATACATAAAATGGATCAAATTCCTAGGGGTGTTTAAAAAGTTTACTTAATTTCAGAGTCTACAAGCCACCAGGCTTCGCAGAACAAGTTAATTATTATAGTGGGTTGGGTTACTAGCGCCGCAGGCATCACGCCCGCCTCGCGCCGAAAACACAGGATCGAGATATTCTCGGTTTTTGCACTCTGTCACACAGAACAAGCTAAACGCTGAACTTTTTTGTTACTGGTGGTAACCGTAGACAACAGTATTGCTATTAAATGTTCAAATAAAGAGCTTAGTGCCGTCCTCTAAACAGTTTAGCTGCATGTCCGAGAGCCAATCCTGAAGTACTAACAGCTGTTATTCACCGTTAGAAAGCTTAAACATTCGATGAGGACATGAAACGGTATAACGCAGGAGTAGAATTTGGGCAACAAAAGAAGTTATTCAATCTTACGGAGGCTGTACTTTATTGCTCTATGGAGTACTTGTCCCATCAGAATGCAACATGAGACAGAACCCATATAGCGAATGAGGACGTCCGGAGCAAGCTTGAGTTAAAAAAAACATAAACGATAATTTTTTTCTTATTTCAACAAAGCAACGTAGCTACGCCATACATCTTGACAAGCAAGAAAAAAAAGAAACTTTGATTAGATTTCCATTAGACAAAACGAAGTTTTTGGTACATCTGCAATTGGTCAACACCAGGGGAACTGCAGTGCAGCTTTTCAGTCACTGTGCTTAGACTGGCTAATCCAACGAAAGCTTGGCGCGCACTGTTAAAGCTCCAAGTGCGGCACCGCTTATTACGCAACGAGATGCCCAAGATGAAAAATAAAGCAAAACAGTAGGACTTTTTCTCCCCACAGAAATGATCATTGTAAACTAAAGAGTTGTAAGAAAATATGAAAGTTCATAGAAAACTGCAATGAAACGCCGTACAATGCACCAATAAAAAGTAAAGCATTCAACGAGAGAACTACATTGAAGGCAGAGACGACTGCAAGCGTTCAAGGCTTCCGTGAATGACATTTTAATTGTTCTTAGCGGTGAGTCGTGAGTTTGTATGCTCTATTTGGGTATTTTTCTTACCCATGCTTAGACGCGAGAGCGGGTAGTTTTAAAATAACGATGAAATGGAAAGAGCTCACTGCATCCAAAGACGATAGGTTAAACTTTAATCAAAGAAGAGAAAACTATAGCAAAAAATTATCGACCATTCTTTGAACGTTTAAAATAATGTATTTCTGAAAGAATAAGGCATCCAAAAGCACTGAATAATGCTTATAAATAGAAAATAATAACGCACTGCAATGAACAGCGCAATAAAATAAACAGACTGAACAGAAAAAAAGTACAAGAAGCGCATACCTTCTATGCGAGCAGACATGACAAGGCAAGAACAATATGCACATCTACGGTGCAGTTTGATTAACAAGTTGCAAGAAGCAGATATTCTGTGCACCCCACACCCCTAACAAGACACGCAACACGTACACACACAATATTTGCAAGAGAGCATAACTGCAACACTTCATATAGTTGATACAGTTCTTTCTGGTTTCAGTTTGGCGGTACAGGGAAAATGGGAGTGAAGCAGCTCCCTTTTTAATTCACAGGGCTTGGCTAACGCAGCAAGCGAGTACTGACTATCTTCATAGTAGGCTGTGTCCCTCAATGCTGCGAAGATAATCTATCATAATCCGAGTCACTCATGCAAGTAATAAATCTTTGGGTAGGTGAGCCAATTAGCAAGCGTAGGAAAACTATCTTCATAACCAGTCAAAGAACTCGTGTGCACCGATAATGGTCTTTGCCATCAGTGCAGCCACTAAGCGAGTCAGCCATAAGGCAAGCCACTCAGAAAGGTAAGGACTTCCGTTGTAACAGATACCTAGGAATCTATCCACTCAGCCACTACGCAAGCGGTACGCGACTAACTTAGCCATAAGTCACGCCACTCCGAAGAAGAGTAACGACTGCCGTTGCAGCAGGTGAACTCTATCGATGGAATGCTGACAGTCACTTCTCCCAGCTGTTTTCGACGGCTCTCACTCCCGTGCATCTCTGGGAGGTCCCGTCGGCGTTTTCACCTATCTCTCTTCCTTCCCTTCTTCTAACTATCTCCCTCCACGTCCCCACTCCCTCCGGAACCTCCACCGGACGAGGATCGTAGTTCGGCGCAACGACGACAACAACAACAACGGTCACTTTGCCTTGAAGTAACTCAGGGGGGGGGGGAGCGCTACGCTGATAGGTGCTACAGCTCTACAGGATCTCACAGAAGCCTCTCATTTCTTATCCTGCACCTGTTTAAATCACACGGTGATTGAGTTGTACGTGCTTGCGTTATTGCGAAGCCAATTCAAGTATTAGGCAAATACAAGAGCATAGTTTTATGTTCTAAGCAAGTTAAATATCCGCAGATGCAGAAAAATAGCTGCCGCGGGATCACGACGGTGAGTGGCTGGCTTTCTTACGAGAAGACTTAGATGTATTTCAACCATGTTAATACAATTCCATTTAAACTAAAAAAATAGTTTTTAACCGTACCACTGATGTCATCAGTTAACTTTATCCAAGGAAATAACTTCTTAGTTTCAGTGTCGCATGTCGTCTCCCACAGTGAAACATTGCAATACGAACTTTCTGCCAAAACAGAAACAGCTATATGAATTAGACACTGATCCAGAACATGCATTGTGAAATCATATATGTTTTAACAAGCACGCAGAGTCAAAAAACGTTCGTTTCCATCTGTTCTTATCTCGTCCATAACAGTAAACATTTGCAGTGTAAGTCGGAGCTGCTTCCAACTTTTATTTCTAACCTGCAACGCAAATTCTAGAAACAACTCGGTTAAGTTGTAGTCCTAATGAGGCTACACTTTTCGTTAGAGCGGCAACTTCCAAATGCTCTTACAACCTAAGCCTGGGGGGCAAATTTCCAGAATAAACAAGTAGCAAAAAAAAGTAGAAAACAACACACGGTGAAGCGCCCAAATAAAGGGCGTCCCAATGTCAACACAAGAGCCCCCCTGAGACGGGATCAGCGGCAGCACACATGACTGTCGGATGCAGTGTCTCAGTGGCGGTGACGGCCCAGCGCCAAAAGCTACACACACGACCTTGGCTCGTCAGTTGGGTGGTGGTGATGCGAAACGCTCGAGTCGCCGACGCCTCAGCTCTTCGGCTGAACCAACGTCTGGTGACGCCGAAGTGCTGCAACAGAAAGCGAGCATTGGATCAGATGCGGGACGCACTGGCATCAAACTCACCATTCTGTGGGCGCTCATCACTGTACGTGCGTTCAAGTAAGCTTTCTTGCCGCGCAACAACCACCAGAAGCACTACAATGAGCATTACCTAACCCAACCTTTTCTAACCTGACCTTTTCTAACCTAACCTTTCCCAACCTAACCTTTCCTAACCTAACCTTTTATAACCAAACCTTTTATAACCAAACCTTTTATAACCAAACCTTTTATAACCAAACCTTTTATAACCAAACCTTTCCTAACATAACCTAATCTGCGATACAGCGCTCAAGCACAGCTCACGAACTTGAACGCCGCCCGCACGTACACCGATGCATATACACAAACGCACATAGCGAATGGCGAGTTTGGTACCTATGCATGCGGGACAATGGGCTGACTCGAGAGGACACATTTCCCGAAAGAAGATTAAGCCTAACTTTCCGTTAGCCTGAGTCACTGCCAAAAAAAGAGGTATAATATATAATTAATTCAACCCCCCAGGCCAATACAGAGGGGCTACACAAGTTAACGATGAAAGGACACACATCATGTCGGTAGGAATAAGTAACTCATGCACAAAGGTGCTTCCATAATGAATCAACGCACATGGGGACAGGAAAAGTTAGGAAGAAGTACAGAACAAAGTATTTACAATTAGTAGTACTAGCATGAACATGGAAGGAAGGAGGTTGGACACAAATGGAAAAACATTCAGAGAGCCTAACTTTAGGTAATCTATGATCCCCCTGGAGGAGCGACTTCCCACCAGATAGAAACGCGCATCATCAGCAGGAGCATGAAACTGGAAAGATGCGAAGTGGGCACGGAGAAACGACGTCCTGAAGGCTTGGCTATGGCTGACGTCACCAACAGCTTTCCCCTGGGGGCGCTGCTCCCCGCTACAGGGGATGTGCGAATCTAGGAATAAATGTTTCAATCAAGTAAATTAAATATTGGATCAATGTCTTCACCGAAGCGATAACTGTTACTGGGCAAACTCCAATAGCTTTCTTTGCCAAAAAATTCGCTTGCTCTTATTCCTGATTATGGTTATGTAGGATAGTTTAAGCCTCCCTTAATCGGTACTAAGCTGTTCTAAGGGAGAAAAGGAAGGGACATATAGTAGCTATGCCAAGATAAACGTGGAACACGAGTACGAGGGTATTCCCACATAGGATCAACGCGCAGGTCGGGAAAGATGAGGGAGAACAGCTGCAAGTAACGTTGGTAGAAGTATGAAAGCGGAAGGAAGCACAATGGGCACGAATCATAGATGTCCCGAAGGCCTTAGCTAATGGCTAAGGTAACCTACACCAACCCCCTGAGGTCATAGCTGGGAAGAAGACAGGATGGGCGATCGAACTAAGCGAACGACCTAAAGCTACGGCCAGGGACCCATCCTATGCCCCCTGAGGCACTACTACTTACTTGGCACTCGACGCAGAAGACGCATCAACAGCATCCGTGCTGCTATTAGGGCTACTATTGACAGCATTAGAAGTGTACGAATCAGCAGCTGCTGAGGAAAGCGTACTGCTCTCGGCAGAAGAAGCAGCGACATTAACAGCTTCAGAAGAAGTATCCGCTGCGGAAAAAGAAGCGCTGGGTGCAGGAGAAGAGGCCGCGTCAGACGCTGAAGAAGACGCCGCGTCAGACGCTGGAGAAGGCGCAGCTGCAGCAGATGTTGTTGGTGGCGGTGAGGGCTGTGGAGGCGGCATGGGGCTTTCCACATCCAACCTGGCCATCATTTGCTGGTATTGTGTGAGCTGAAATAGCAAATATGCATAGCTATAGTAATGGGTAACTACAAGTGCACTCGCAATGTATCTTCATTGTAACTCATCTGTTGCAGAGTAGGTACTGCAAACCAATGTTTTTTTCGAAACATATTTAATTACATATCTATCAAAATCTAGTGTTTTGAACTGTGGAGATGAGGCACAACTATGAACGGCTTTATTTAAAGTTCGAAGCTTGGTTAAGGTGACCATATGGTGGATGAATCTAATCTAGCCTTACGGCCTGTCCACTACTCCACTGAAGGGTAGCACACCCCGAACAAAATCACGGGATAAATGACGCCTCCAGGGATAGCGCACCTGCATTACAGCAGCGTGTATAAGAGTCTCTATGTTTCTGAGGGCAGCCAGACGGGCTTGGATTTGCTCCCGCTGGCGCCCCTCCATGGCGTTGAGCTCCTCCGTCGTGAGGGGTCCGTAGTTAGGAGGTGGCGGCGGTGGAGGCGGCACTGCAATGAAGCATTCAACTTATAAAATACTCAGAGCAAGGCATGAACGCTATCAGCACACAGCAGGAAAAATATAAGAGACGCATGAAAGGTAAGAATCAAAGAAAGACATTCCAAGGGTCAGACTGATGCTCAAGTAGGAGCGACAAAATGATACTGAATAGGACGGTGAGGATCAAAAGAAGAAAGGAAGGAGGAAGAAAGGAGGGAGGAAGGAAAAGAGGGAGAAAGGAGGCAGGAAAAAAAAGAGGGAGGAGAAAGGAGGGAGGAAAAGAGGAAGAAAAGAGGGAGAAAAAGAGGTAGAAAGGAGGGAGGAAACGAGAAAGAAAGCAGGGAGGAAAAGAGGAAGAAAGGAGGGAGGAAAAGAAGAAAGGAGGGACGAAAAGAGGAAGAAAGGATCGAGGATAAGAGGAAGAAAGGATCGAGGATAAGAGGAAGAAAGGATCGAGGATAAGAGGAAGAAAGGAGGGAGGATAAGAGGAAGAAAGGAGGGAGGATAAGAGGAAGAAAGGATCGAGGATAAGAGGAAGAAAGGAGGGAGGAAAAGAGGAAGAAAGGATCGAGGATAAGAGGAAGAAAGGAGGGAGGAAAAGAGGAAGAAAGGAGGGAGGAAAAGAGGAAGAAAGGAGGGAGGAAAAGAGGAAGAAAGGAGGGAGGAAAAGAGGAAGAAAGGAGGGAGGAAAAGAGGAAGAAAGGAGGAAGGAAAAGAGGAAAAAAGGAGGGAAGAAAAGAGGAAGCAAAGAGGAACATAGCTTGTCAAGAGCAACGAGGAACTCCAGCACGGGTCAACCGGCATGGACGCAGTAAATTTGGAAGAAAGAATAAAGCATCATCAGTGGGAGTATGATAGTGGAAGAAAGCACAGTGGGCACGAAAGAAAGACGTCTCGAAAGCCTAACGAAGGCCAAAGTAACTTACAGGGTCTCCCTGAGGTCGCTACTCCACTCCTGATAGCACAGGCTAGACGAACAGAACAAGCTAATCCTATCTTATGTTTCCTGCGACATAATTAGGTCCAAAATTATATTTCCAGGTGCTCGATATATGTAGCCTTGCATTAGGAGTAAAGTCAAAGCAAAGAGACCTAACAAGAAAACTGCATAAAACAAGTGGGAGGTACGTCGAGGACGACCCACTCATGGATGACGCGTAGCAGTGAAGGGATCAACGCTGAAGCAGCGGCAACAAACCCCAAGACAGTAGCTGAAGACAACGCACCACTATCTCTGCTGGTGAATTATTTACGAGGATTTAGAAAGCAAAAACTAGAGAACAAAAGCGTAACGTCCCAAGCAACTCACTCATGCCGGCGAAGGGAGAGAAGAAGGGCGGAGCTGAAGGTGCGGTACTCCCTGCAAAGAACGAGAATTTATTTCCTTGATGTTGAAATTGACAAGAAAACCACAAGCAGAAGGGTGCGAGAGATTGAATTAACTTATATATTGGTCTAAGTCTCGACAGCTTCGGCTGCTCATGATCCTTAGTATTTTGAGGTCTAGGCTTCTTTTAGCGCCGCAAGTTTCAGGGATATCTATAGCACTCTGAGAAAACATACCTCCGCCAGGCAAGGCAGCGGCAACGAAAAATTCAAATCGGCTCTGAAACCATGATTTTTTTATATCAACACCAAAATTTGCTCACTAGTGCCGTTTGATAGTATTAACAGCGTCTGTAATTTTCTTAGTCCGTTCATAGCTTTTTGAATTATGCTGCTAACAAACATTAGTCAGACACACAAACGGACGAACCGATCACCACCAACATTTAATCAATTATGTCTTTTAACATTACTAACAATTCCTGAAAATTTCACAAGGATCCATCCATAATTTTTGAGTTATTGCGCTAACAAACATTTTAACAAACATAAGTAAACACACAAATGGATCAACCGATCATCACCAAAATTTAATCAATTATGTCTTAACATTACAAACAATTCCTGAAAATTTCATACAGATTCATTAATAATTATTTGAGTTATTGCGCTAACAAGCATACAATGAAACACAGCGACAAACAAAAGAACGAACAATTATTATAATGGGGGTTTTCCCGCCATATTAGATACGAAGACTATATAACAGCGATCCAATTTTATATAATATGGTTTAGAAGTTGAGTCGAACTCAGATGAGCTCTTTTAGTACAATCTCGGCCAGGTGCACCATGTCTGTCAGGAAATAAGGCGCGAGCATTTCTAACCCTACACTGATCGGCCAAACGTAATCGCTCAGGCATGCGGCGCAGGGAAAGAGACGAAAAACGAAAAGAGAAGAAGACAGAAGAAAGCGAACACTCGTGTGGAGGGAGGGGTCCCTTTCGTGGCCTCCAGACGGGAGCAGATAGGAGTCCCATGGGGTGGGTCGCTTATCACCATTCGGCGGCCCATCTCGCGAAACAGAAGGGAAAATATAGAGGACCTACCTAACTACAAAACTAACCTCCTCAGCAGGAGCTGCGGCCAAATGCTACATCCCCTGCGGAAAAGGCACTCGGGACCCTTGGGCGCATATTGTGGCAGGGAAAGGGTCTGCCAGAGTATGCCCCTGAGGGCGAACGAACACATCATCACAAAAATTTGATCATTTCGAGGGCTTAGAGCCAGAAGTGGCTATGTCCATTTTTAGCGAAATCGGGTTCCATTCACAAACTGGGCACCCATGAGGCATATTTTTAGTGTTACGGGCGTCTATGCCATATATTTTCACGCAAAATCTCTTATTAATGAAGAGATATGGCATAGACATCCGTGACACTATAAATATGCCTCATGTGCACCCTTTAGTTGGGGGGAACCCGATTTTACCCAAAATGGACATAGTCACTTCTGGGTTTAAGCCCCCGATTTGCTCTCTGTATTAAACCCAACAACTCATGAAAATTTCATGAAAGATTGTCCATTACTTTTTAAGTTATGGCACTGACGAAAAAAAGCAAGACAAACAAACAGATCAACAGATTTTCACCAAAAGTTTATCATCTGTTCCTCCTAACGTACCTAACAACCGATGTAAGTTTCGTCAAAATCCGTTCATAACTTTTTGAGTTTTCATGGTGACAAACAGACAGACAAATCCGACGAAAACATAACCTCCTAGGCGCAAGTAATTATCGCTGTTATTCTGCCGGAAGGTCTCCAGTTTCAAGTGAGCTCGCGGGGGTTCGATCGGTTTATAGGTCCACTACCTTACTTGCTACTACTGATGGTGAGGATGTAGTACAGCCCTTTAGCAGGATATTTGTAACCATTTAATGAACTGAAGGAGGGCTTCTGACATACCTACACTATTATTAAATTATCTTGGTTATAGAGAATGGCTTGCAACCGTATTGAAATGTCAATGAACAACTACAGACATCCTCGTATGGAACTGTGCAGCACTCTCCCTTTATGATAACCGCCACACCAGAGCAGAAAGTGACGTGCTGCGCAAACATTTGTAGCACAAAAAAATGTAACGTCCGATACGGCGTCCCCACCGACATAACCCAGATCGCGCGAACGCCGTTGATCATAGGCAACCTATCTCCCGCAAAGCTGCACTGCATGGCTTATTGCGCTGGTGTAGTTCTGGCCTAATAGTCACCACTGCTCTTCAACTCCACTCTTACCTAGGTTGTGCGAGCCTAGCTAACCTAACCCAATAGCCATCGTACGCCTCCAGAGGCATGATGCCATTCTGTCATCACACCATTACGGCTAACGGCAGTACCTGCTGTGGTGGTCGTGGTACTGCTGGAGGCGGTGCCAGGCGTAGACGTAGAAGGTGAGGAAGTACTTGAGCTGCCGGCGCCTCCCGCTGATGTACCTGGTGCATGGGAAAATATGCTTATCATTACTTCTGCAGGCAATAATTCCGCCGTTTGAAAAGAGGCATGTCGTATGGCAGAAAAAAAATTTAATAGACGAACTGAGATACAGCCCACGACAGCAAGAAAACGAAGAGTACAAAAACAATAAGAAGGTAACAAAGTGGACACAAAGACAGTAGAGGAGTTTCCAATGCACAGTCAAATGAACGTGTTTTTCTGGTTGAGCGTCCTAGTATTTACTTTACTTCATATTTACTTTAAAAGTTACGGTCCTGGTATGTGTCAGGCTAGGTTCAGTTCAGCAGGAATAGAAACCTAACATAACCCGCCATGACACATAGTGTGCCTGAACCTCAGTCCTCAGGTGCGCCACACACTACGCTGACACAACCTATATATACTCAAATGTTAGCCCCCACGTCAGCTGGCTCAACAAGTTTGGGATTTCTTTTTCAACTTGGGAGCGAATCTAACATTGGGAAACATAGTAAAATAACGTCGCTGTTGTGTCTACACCTAACTGTGGTCCCTATCAGGAGGAGGACAAGGAGGGTGGCAGGGACGTGGAAGGAGACAGTTAAGGGACGCGCTGATCAACGCAAATATTCGACACATCTTATAGTGCGGCTGTAGCAACTCTGAAATATATATTGAAGTTGTTTTCACTGGGTGGATGACTTTTACAGTCATGATACGTAGGCCCTTCGATGCCATGGGGGGGGGGTGATCACGTTTTGCAAAGTTCGATCCCAATAGCTATGAGGGTTACAGGTGGGTGAGTAGAGAGATGGAGACGCAGAGCGGGGTCCCTCGGAGATACGACGATATGAGGGGTGTGGGAAAAGATGAAAAAACAGATGGCAGACTATTAGGTCTCCTGATATGTAGACCAGGCAAAGCAGCAAGATAACGTACTGCAAAAATCCGTTCATCAGATCGTCGCGTGAACTGGCTTTAAGAGAAGCGAGAGTTAGTGAGAGAAAAGTCTTGCGGCAGTTTCTCGGGATACCCAAAGATAGGAAATGTAGGCCGGGAGGCACGAAAATTGAACGATGGGATAGCAAGAATCTCACACTGTAGATAGTAGTTTTGGCCTCTTCACACCATTCCTATGAAGCTTATAGTCGGGGATTCAAAGGACGAGAAAGAAAGTAAGCAAACTCCAATAGAGCATAAACAATCCCAGGACGCCTGAGATGCTGCTAAGAACTCATCTCAGTTTTAAAAAATAAGAAAAACTGACTTGAATCATCTGCAGGTATTCGCGGCTGCCAAATATGGATCTGACAGTACATTAAGTTCTATAGTGCGCGTTTTTTCGAAAGATTTCAGGCACAGGAAGGGAGGAAAACTACAAGAATGCAGTCAATGCACCTCACCGTCCAGTACAGTACTTTGTAAACGGATACAAGTATCCACATAATGCTCTGCCTATGGGAGAGATGCACCAAAATATTATGGGCACACAAGCGACTGCCTCGATTACAGACAACAGAACCCCAAATAAGACAAAAATACTAGAACAGAGGCTGTACGAAAGAAAAGAAGCATCGCCGAAATATATACATAGTTTTCATCGAGTTTTGCAGCGCCTAATCAGCACCTCAACTGTAAGTGTGCGCTCAAGAGCAATCCTGTAGTAAAATTGTGCAAGACAAGCTGACAATCATATAGTCTTGTCCGGGTTCCGTAACTTCAGTTTAAAGCTCCAGGCAGAGCGCGATGTACCAAAGCGTGACAAGTCTCTTTTCAAGAGGTCGACCACAGCAGTACATGCAGTGCGGGTGCGAATTGTCGCTATAAAAGTGGAATTGTCGACACAGTTAATCTTATTATTATTATATTGGGTAGTTTAAGCCTCTGTCTTCACAACTATGGCGATCTAACAGAGGAAGAAACAAGGGACAAATAGAATGACGATAGAAATATGGGGAACCCATGCACGAAGGTGTTCCCACACAGGATCAATACGCATGGGAACAGCAAGTCAGGAAAGCAGAGGAAGACCAGAATAAAGCATGAGCATGTTGGAGTATGAAAATGGAAGGAAGCAAAGTGGGCACGACAGATAGACGTCCCGAAGGCTTAACTGACGGCTAAAATAACCTACAGGAGCCCTGGGGTCGCCGGGCCCAATAACATAGGATGGGCGAACCAAACTAACCTAACCCTTTGGCCCATTCTATACCCCCCGAGGGAGCAGTTACCTAATCCAAGCATTTTCCAGCAAAAAGAGTAAATCGCTCTCAGGGTTGCTGAGTCAGGCAATTAAGGAAGCTAGGAGTAGGAGTCGAGTAGGATATTTGCTCGTCCCAGGAGTTGGAGTCCATGAAAATGAGGCTAATTTAAGAAATGGGAGTTAATGTCGGACACCACGAGGGTGGAGGGAGGCAAAACATTCAATCGAGCCTGGTTCAACTGACTCCACAACCCAGATCACTAGTGTACAGAACAAACAGAAAAGGGCCAAGAACACTACCCTGATGAATTTGAGGGCTGAAAACAACCGACTGATTTGCCGAGATAGCCGTTAGTTTGCACAGATTGCGTGCGCTCAGAAACAAATTCACTAATGACGGATACAATAGAACCATGTACAGACCGACTGGGGCGACAATTTAGGAAAGACTGGAGCCGGGGAGACCAAACATCAAATAGCCGGGGTTGGAGCTGGGGTGACCAAAAATAATGAGTATTATTTTACTCTAACTCACAAATGTTTTTTTTTCTTGCGTTTAGTAGATTAATTGGGTCAATTCACGACCATTTAAATGAATATATAACGTTTTCGTTGCAAATGCTTAGTTTTCGAGATATAAGACGGCGAAGTTCCCATTGTTTTTCTATGAGAGAAAATAACACAGGTTAGGTTAGACTAGGCAAGTTCGATTAAGTTCCTATTAGGTTGCTAGCAAGCTCATAACGACACCGGTTATTTTCTCCCATAGAAAAACAATGGGAACTTCGCCGTCATATATCTCGAAAACTAAGCATTTGCGACGGAAACATTCATGCAAATAGTCTTATTATATTGTGGGTTTTCGCGCCGTACTAGATACAAAGACTATATAACAGCGATTCAATTTTGTATAGTTAGTATAGTTAGTATAGTTTAGAAGTTTGGTCGAACTCAAGTGAGTTCTATTAGAACAACCTTGGCCAGGTGCACCACGTCTGGCAGGAAATAAGGGGCAAGCATCTTCAACGCCACACGGCTCGGCCGAACGAAATCGCTCTGCCGTGCGGTGCAGGGAAAGAGACGAAAAACGAAAAGAGAATACAGAAGAAAGCGAACACTCGTGCGGGAGGTTTCTTCCGTGGCCCTCTACACGGGAGCAGATAGGAGTCCCATGGGATGAGTCGCTTACCACCACCCACCTCGCGAAGCAGAAGGGGAAATATAGAGGAACTACATAACTCTGCAAAACTAATCTTCTCAGCAGGAACTGGACCAACTGCTTCATCTTTTGCAGAGAAGACACTTGGGACCCTTGCGTGCGTAAGGCCCAAATACATTGTTGCAGGGAAAGGGCCCGCCAGAATATACTTCTGAGGGCGCCGGGATGCCAAACCGAATAGCCAGGGCCGGGGGTTCTTGCACTGGCAATAGTTTAAGACAGTATATTGATACGATATTGTATCGTAATTCATATTGAATCAGCTTACACAAAAAATCAGCTTCGGGCAGAAAACTTATTTTATTCCTTGTTAAGTGTCCCCCCCCCAAAAAAAAGGCCTGGCCAAACCCCCGGTTTTCACAGTTTGAAAAGCCGGAGCTTGGGTCGGCAATTTTCAATAAACTGGGGCCGGGGGCTGAAAAAAGGCCGGGGTTTGCCGGGGCCCGGTCGGTCCCTATAACAATGCCACCTGCACGTGGTTCATCCACTCCTAGTCACTGCATCGGTGCTCTCAACAAGGAGAAAGAAGAGACCTGTAGTATGTCAGGGAAGTAAGTAGGGAACCGAGGCACGAAGATACGGTAACAGGAAAAAAACCCTGTAGGAAAAAGCCTCGCTTTCATTTGGACCTATATTTGAGAGCTCTATTCATTTGATTAAAGCATCTTCAAGTAAACTAAGCATTATTGTGATAAGCTATATTTGACTCAATATTTGCATGTGCGAACGTTGGTTGAAAGAATCCCTGAAATAGGTAATGTGAGGTTAAGTTAGAATTAGCTAGGTGAGCTTAGGTTAGGTAAGGTGAAGTTGAGCTAGGTAAGTTCATGTTAGGTAAGATCAGGTAAGGTAGGATCAGGTAAGGTAGGATCAGGTAAGGTAGGATCAGGTAAGGTAGGATCAGGTTAGGTAGGATCAGGTTAGGTGAGATCAGGTTAGGTGAGATCAGGTTAGGTGAGATCAGGTTAGGTGAGATCAGGTTAGGTGAGATCAGGTTAGGTGAGATCAGGTTAGGTGAGATCAGGTTAGGTGAGATC
>LQNS02001155.1:9246772-9257692 GCA_001587735.2 Parhyale hawaiensis
AGACAGGCATAGTTTGTTACATGAGTTATATCTAATAGAGATTGTCCTGTAAGAGTCCCGGTCGTAGTGGCCGTGTGGCCTCTCAGATGAATTCTCCGGAGGTCGGAGGGTAGCAGTGTTGTCAGTGCCTCACAAGGCACTGGGGCAATGACGGAATGTAATAAGAAAAGAACAGAGAAAAATACAAAACCTTTTCAATAATGCTATACGCAATTATTAATGAATACAGCAGTACCAATCACTAACAGTATACAACGTAATAAGTTTTTGGGCAGCCCTTACCAAACAGAATAACAACAGATAGGAAAGTCCAATTGCGCTGTAGAGACCCAACCGTCAGCTCCAGTTCCAGCAGCAAGTTGATGCGCAAGAGGTTAGGAGAACTCGGCAACATCATATCTTCGAATCGATACACCTGCATAGTGCAACACTCAATTCCAATAAGGTGATATTTGTAAGACTATGCCACCACTGGCGGTTAGTCACAGCAAACACTAGAACAGCAGGATAGCGGCTCGGGCCATTCTAGTACGAAAAACACTGTAACTCACCTCTGCAGGCCCCCAAAGCCCAAGCTGCCCCAGAGCACGACAGCCAGAGTAAAGAGAGAAGCAAGGCCCCACGCATTGGCACCGCCAATAAGAGAATGCACAGCAGCACAGGCACGTACACTCGTACAGCAAAAGAGCCGGAGAAGAACGCAGTGGGCCTCCAAAAGGCCACAACAGATAACACAGACACACTTGTATGGATAGTACCCCAGGAACAGTAAGAAACACAGCAGGGGCTTTTGGCACAGCGTAAGCACCATAATGGCAGAGAACCAAGCATGATTAGTAACTCTCCAGCACAGTGACACGCCGCAACACAACAGTACCATCACCAACCCCACCATACAAAGCAGGAAAGCAGGATCACCCACTCCACGTAGCATATTGGGCCTCGGCTTCAGGTTAGACCAGCGTTGCATGCTCAACATTGACCGAATGCTCATTTTTTTTGGAACGTCGATCACCCGCGAACGAAGTGAGAGAGGTGATAATGTTTTCGTTGAAGATTTAAGTATATTTGTATACATATTTGTCAGTCCACTCAATAAGTGGTAGAAGGAGTTGAGCAATCTTCATAAATTTTTTACATGGAATTTGTTGGGTTGACCTAGATGTGACCCATGCCAAAGACTAGTCCTAGCTGGCCATAAACAATGACGGCGTTGAATTTTTCTCCAACGCGGCGAATTTGCCTCCACCGCGGCAGATCGTCTCACGCCACGAGACATCCCCTTTCGGGGCCGTCCACACGAGAGAGAGAAGAGGTGTCGCGCGTACTAGGTCGGCTATCTCAATCGACAGCCCACCTCACGGAACAGTAAGGGGAAAATAGAGAACCTACCTAACTTCACAAAACTAACCTAGACAGCAGGAGCTGCGGCCAGGTACGACATCCCCCGCGGAAACGGCACTAGGGACCCTTGGGTTCGTGAGGCTCAAATATATTGTAGCAGGGAAAAGGCCCGCCAGAACATACCCCTGAGGGCTTTTAGATTTTAATTTTAAAACATACAAAAAGAGGCTTTGGAGTAATTTTATATTGCTGATTGGCCGCTGAACTTTCAGTTACCGCCTCACTTGAGCACTTAAGGCGCTATTCCCTCCTCCCCATTTCTGCAGACTGTCTAGCTTCTCTAGATTTGAATAAAAAAGACGTCAGTCTCCATAGTGTTTCCTTTATACCTTACGACCTTAGTTAATAACCCTAAGGCACTGAAAAGCCTCTAGTCGTCTGACTATACTTAAACACTGGAAAGGCAAAAGACCAAAGAAGAGTATATCGAATAGAAATGCAATTATATCTAGAGCATTCTAAGAGCGCAAGCAAGGCCAAGCTAATGAAAAATTCAAATTGGCTCTGAAACTATGATTGCCTTTGCATCAACGCCTAAATCTTATCATTAGTGCCTTTTGACTGCAATAACAGCTTCCGTAATTTTGTTGAAGACCCGTTCATAACTTTTCGAGTTACGCTGCTAACAAACATTCTGACAAACATTCGACAATAACGCAAGCTGACCAATCGATCATCACCAAAATTTAATCAGTTATATCTTTCCAACATTATTAACAATTGACGAAAATTTCATCAAGATCCGCTCACAACTTTTTGAGTTATTTTGCTAACAAGTGCAAAATTGAACGCAAAAATGACTAAGTGAATAGACAGATCGTCAAAAAATTTGGTCATTTACTCTTCGTGATGAACCTAACAACTCATGCAAATTTCATAAAAAAAATTCGTCCTCAACTTTTTGAGTAATGGTATTAGGAAAAAAAAGAATCAGACAAAAAATAAAGAAACAGATCTTCACCAAAAAAATGACCATCTGTTCCTCCTACGAAACCTATAACAATCCCTGAATTCCTGCAAATTTCGTAAAAATCCGTGGATAGCATTTTGAGTTATCTGACAGACAAACAAACTTGAAGAAAACATAACCTCCTTGGTAGAGGTAATAATTTACCCAACGATCAAATAATCGCATAATAAAAATATAACACGGCTATATATAATAACTAGAGCACTCTGAGAGCGCAGCCTCCGCCAAGCGAGACAACGGTGTTAAAAAAAATTCAAACTGACTCTGAAACCATGATTTTCATTGTATCAACCCCAAAATCTAATCATTTGTGCCTTTTGATAGTAATAACAGCTTGTGCAATTTTCTTGAAGATCCGTTCATAACTTTTTGAGTTGTGCTGCTAACAAACATGACTCGAACATACAAACGAACGAGCCGATCTGCACCAATATTGAATCATTTATGTCTTTCAACATTACTAACAACCCCTATAAATTTCATAAAGATCCATTCATTATTTTTTGATTTATTGAGCTAACAAACATATAAAAACAGTGACAAACGAACGAACGAACGAACAAATCATTACTAAAATTTGGTCATTTACTCTTCGTTATACACCTAACAACTCATGTGAATTTTATAAAAATCAGTCCATATCTTTTTGAGTTATGGTATTGAGAAAAATGAGGCGGACAAACAAACAAACGGATGTAGTAGTAATAGAAGTTATAACTAGCGCTTCAATGGCACACTGCCTATATCGAGCCGAACTATTCCTGTGTTTAACCGCAGGCTCGCGCGCCGATTGGGGCGCGTTTTAAATTATTAATGATTTTTGTCTCGGCTTTCTGCCGGTAGGTCTCAGAGTGGTCAGTGCGCTACTGACAGGAAAAAGGCGCAAGTTGAGCATCTCCAACCCCCGGGCGCGGCTGAACGCTGTCGCTCAGATACGCCGCACAGGGGAAGGAAACGAAATACAAGAAAGTAGAAGTCTAGCGGGAATAGGTGAGCCACCTCGATCGGCAGCCCACCTCCCGAATCAGAAGGGGAAGTACTGTTTGAGAGCCTACCTAACTTTACAAAACTAACCTCGTCAGCAGGAACTGCGGCCAGATGCTACATCACCCGCGGAGAAGGCACTCGGGACCCTTGGGTGCTTTTTGAGTTATCTTGGTGACACACAGACAAGACGAAAACATAACATCCTTGGCGGAGGTAATTACAAAAGATAATGAACTGCACTATTTTCATAATAACTAGAGCACACTGAGAGCGCATACCTCCGCCAAGCGAGGTAACGGTAGCAAAAAATTCAAATTGCCTCTGAAACCATAATTTTCTTTGTATAAACTCCAAAATCTAATCATTTGTGTCTTTTGATAGTAATAACAGCTTGCGCAATTTTCTTGAATATCCGTTCGTAACTTTTTGAGTTACACTGCTAACAAACGTTATGACAAACATGAGTCAAACATACAAACGAACATATCGATCTGCACCAAAATTCAATCATTTATATCTTTCAACATTACTAAAAACCCCTATAAATTTCATAAACATCCATGCATTACTTTTTAAGTGATTGTGCCAACAGGCATAAAATTATAAACAGTGACAAACGAGCGAACAAACTTACGGATCATTACGAAAATTTGGTCATTTACTCTTTGTTATATACTTAACAACTCATGTTAATTTCATAAAAATCCCTCCATAACTTTTTGAATTATGGCATTGAGAAAAATGAGGCAGACAAACAAACAAACAAACGGATGGACATATCTTCACCAAAAGTTTATCAACTGTTCCTCCTAATATACCTAACAATCCTTGTAAATTTCGTTCAAATCGGTTTAGAACTTTTTCAGTTATCTTGGTGACCGACAGGCAGACAAACAAACAGACAGACTAACACGACGAAAACATAACCTCCTTGGCGGAGGTAATAACATAGGCATAGGTATCTCGAGCTGCTACGTCGAAATCCCTGGTAAAATGCAGATCTTGAATAAATATTTGCTGGAAGATAAGAAAGTTTTGCTTACTGATATTTTGAAAGGATTTTTCAAGATCAAAAGATATTACCTACCATTTTTTACAAGGGATGAGCCACGCGTCCTGACAATATAATATACCGAAGCTGAGCGGTTCGGACGCCTTCGTCCGTCCACGTCGCGCCTATAACTAATTACTGTACCAGATAGAAAGTGGAACCCATTTACGAGGTGTCCTCAAAATTGGACAGCATGGGAAAAGTAAGTCGGGAAAGGAGAGGAATCTAATAATAAAAGAAAACCTCATCAGTAGGAGTATGCAGACGGAAGGAAGCAAAGTGGGCTCTCAAGAAAGATGTTCCCAAGTTGCCTATAGCCACCACTACGAGGGGCGACCCCTCAATGAAACAGAACGGGTGAACCTATGTAACTACCCTACCCATATGGCTCATTCTGTACCCTACGAAGGGTAATAGTGAATGGTGACACGAGAAATAAAACATCGGTCAATTACTTGTCATATATTTGGCATAAAGAAAAGCAACATCATACGGTAATTAAGTAGCTACATATGCTACAGTAAGCAAGATGATAAAATTGTAGTGATAGTACACAATTTATGTATATATTATAACCCTACAGTGAAAAGACGGAAACTTAGAGAGGAAAATAATCATAAATCGAAATTGGCACAAAGAGATCAGCAAAAAACCTGAGAATTTGCAGTGAAATGTAGAAATGGTGTAACACTGTAAAGATCTATAAAAACCAGAGAAGTGCAAATTAGACAACAGCAGTAATACTCAATGATAATTTGACACATAGAGTAACGTACATTAATAAAAAAACAAAAAAGAATGAGCAAAACCTGGAATAACGTAGAGTTACATAAATTGCTGGATATTTCTCTAATCGCAACGACGGGTGAGCTAGGCGAAGGTGCGCCCGGCCACACAACTCGCTGGTGAGGAAATCGTCCAGATATCGTTGAGAAACCGAGGTAATGGCAAGATACTGAATGCTTCGGGGAAAATGAAACTGTAAAGTAAGGCGGCGTAAAAGGGCATACAATAAACGGATGCTGCTACTTATTTCAGAACGCAAATAATTTAGAAGTTTACCGTGAAAATATAAAGAACAAATAAACAGCGTAATCTACTTTACAATTCATAGCCATTAACAAAAGAAAATTAATCGAATCAAGCAACACAGACGCATTTTTGTAAATCCTCATTTTAATTAGTTTAGTTAGATGCACAAAATAAACAAATTTCATATTCGGAGTATAATTATAAAAAAACATCATAGCTACAAGACTTACTATGGGTAGGTTGATAAATAGTTCTGCGTAGGACCACTGTTTCAAATAATCGCTCTATATAATAAAAAATAAGAGTGTTCTTTTAGTGCCTTCCAGGAGGCATAAACCTAAGAAACCAGTAAAAATTCAACAAAGTCTACAGTGCAAATGACAACAAATGGATCACTGCCCGTTATGGCCCGATAGATTTACTAGTTGTCAACCAAAACATTTTAGCAGTAAAATAAGCACCATTAAATAAGAGACACTTACAATCGGTGATCTCAATAAATATAAATGTCATCAGTCCTTCGGAGTATCTGCAGCCGTCTTTTTTTTTGTGCTATTGAGAGTTTTTATCTCCGGCCTATTAACTGAAGCAATTTTGTTTTCAATAATGAAAAAACAGTACATACAACCAAAAATATATATTAAAATCCCGGTAGTCCACATCAAGCAGATCATTGGATTATTGAATGGTCCATGCTTTCGTCTCCACAACTAAGGCGATTAACGGAGGGAAAATAAGAGATACATCGGATGTTGATAGAAACAGGGAACCCTGCACGAAGGTGTTCCCAAACAGTACAGCGCGCACGGGAACAGCAAGTCCGAAAAGATGAGGAAGACCAGAGGAAAGTAACATCAGTGAGAATGTGAAATCGCAAGGAAACAAAGTGGGAAAAAAAAAGAGAGAAGGCCTAGCTAATAGCTAAGGTAACCTACAGAATACCCCTGGGGGCGCTGCTCCCCGTAACATAGGATGGGCGAGCCTAACAGACCTAACCCTATCGCCCATCCTATGCCCCTTGAAGGGGGTTAAGTGCAACTAAAAACGTTGAACCTACCTAAATGAAAACTACATAAAGCGACTATGACCAGGAGCGAAGACGTCCAGTACTTAAAATTAGGTCAACGAACAAGCATATCTTTATTCAGTAAAGGAAACGAATGACAGAAATTACTTAGCTAAAAAATACGGAAAAGTTGCTTCCAATTCGCGTAAATAAATTTGATTAAGTTACAACAATTTCATAATGCATCCTAGCTTCAGATCTTTCACTAATCGTAGTAACTGAAACCAAGGAGTCATATAAACGTAGCTTAAAGTAGTAAAATAATGTTAATACATAAAGTTAGACGTTTTTCCTTATAGTGTTCGAAATAAAACAGTCTCTATGAGAGTAAAATTTTTGTACATTTTCGAACTAAAAAGCTCAAACTAGATTCCTTCCACCTGATATGATGTATGGGAGCAAGAACTTACACTCTGTGTTATAACCGTAGTAGAAAGAGATAGCTAATGGTGCCGGCACACCAAAAGCAGTTCAGCGAGAAGCTGGCAGGCAGGTTGGCAGCTCTTGAGAAGCACGGAATGCATAGGAGTGCGCACACCAAACAGCGGCAGTGCGGTGTGCGCGCTCCAATGCATTCCCGTGCTGCTCAAAAACTGCCAGCCTGCCTGCTTCTTGCTGAACTGCTTTTGGTGTGCCGGCAGCCATAGACAGGTCATGGAACATAACTTTAAAGGTGGGAACTCGTTAGCGTTACGTCGGTGCGCAACTCAAGGTTTAGAATTTTGGAGTTTTGTAAACGATGGGCAAGGGACTATAATTTTTGCATTCTGCGAGCTACCAATGAGCTAACTGTTCTAATAGTAGTCCCCTATACTACAAATAGGAGCGCTAACATGTAAGATAGCAGAACTAGAGGAGCTGTAGGGCAGTACTACAAAGGTAGTAAAGGGAAACCATTTTATTGGGATTTCGATCAACTACATAGATAAAAGGAAACGTACATTATAGGCTTTACTCATCAGCGTCAGAGCATCTAGTCTTCAAAATAAAGAGTAAGTTAAAAATAGCGGTAAGAATAGTCGTTTTATGCCGATACGTACTGCTGTTTTTACGTCTTGCGTTGTATAATATACGAGCGATGGCATCTAGGAATGCGAGAGACAGGAACTCAGGGTGTCAGCACCTATACCTAAAATAAGAGTAGCTAGAGAAGCAGGGCAGTGATGGACGGAGAGACAGGCCCTAAACTATGGAATGTAGGCTGAAATAGTCATACCCAGGGAGACAAAATAACGGGAGCACCGGACAGACATACGAAGAAAGAGAATTCGCGTGAAATGACGTTTTTTCGAACCAGCAGCCGCAGCGCTGCGCTCGCTACTCGTTTTCCTGCATATTATTTTTTAGCTTATAGTACTACTGTATATGTTACCTACAAGGTGCAGTCAGGAAGTACTAGTACTTCATCCTGTAAGACAAGCATAGATAGAGCACTTCAATATTGATAATACAATAATTTTACACACATAATGGTGAGAGTGTGCTACAGGCGCTTGGTCCAAAAAACGTCATTTCATGCGCGTTCTTTTTCTTCGTATGTCTATTTGGTTTTGCCGTTATAATTACTCCCTGGTCAGACCAGTAAAGTGCATAGATGGAAGGCTTCGATTACCTCTTTGAATCGCAGCCCGGATACAGAATACCCCGAGTGTCTTCCACTGGGAAGATAATGGGATGGGGCGTGGCTGAACTACGTAACAGGTAAACTCATCACGTGACCATTTTGGGACAGTTCTGCGCATCTCCTCGTATGACGTTAGGTGGAGCGAAGAACGTTGGTGTTGCACGAGCATCAATAGTGTTCCTAATTCATTCATACCATCATTTCCGCTACAATACCTTGAGTTACCTTGGGAGTCTTCGGAAGAAGTCCAGGTGACGTTTCTCACATCACCTCACGTGTGTGGAGTCACTCTGCTGGGTGTCTTCTGTGGTGCCGCAGTTTGCAACCAAAGAGAGAGCCAGCAGCNAGAGCCAGCAGCGAATTATCTCCACAGTGCACGTAACCGCTGACCGCTGGTCTATCTGGAATTCTTCTTAAATGTGAATCCAGCAAATTTTTGAACTCTACAGTTTTGATATCAGTGGCGTTTCGAATATGCCGGGGCATTTTGTTAAACAATCTTGCTCCTCGTACAGCGTACAATGGACTGATAATTGATGTATGGCTAGTTCGAACACCGAAAAAGAACTTGGTCTACCTTCTTTGTTTTCCCAAAGCTCCGGAGTAGCGAAAAAAGGGGGGTTTTGGCAGCAAAATAGTCAACTAAGTTTTCGCTCTCACCGGTAACATCTACAGTGCTTCAAACATTTTTTTTGCCCAGCAAAATAATAAACTACAGCGGAGTAATTATGAGTAATTCAGTTTTCCCTCCAAATTTTTCCATATAATCACAGACAACACTAATTTCTCTTAAAGAAGTCATGAAACTTGAAACAAAATTTTTCTTGTTAAACTTTGAACGCATGTCTCGTCAAGTTGCCCTAATAATTACGTTTTTTCGGAAAACTCGAAAGAAAATGCTATTTCGACAGGGAAACTTTAATTACATGAAATACCGCCTTTGAACGACTGATATATGAAGCTTGTACTAGTAAAAAAAAACACTTCTCCGCTTCACCATTTGCAATATTTTGACGAGAGCTCTTTAAAATGCAAGTTTCATAAGTAAAGTTTATAAATTTGGACTTACAATTACTTCTAGAACGTTTAATACTCCACCAATAATAAGTAAGCAACTGCAGTTTTTTTTTGTAAGCCATGTTCTTCTGCGGTAATTTTTCATGGCGGAGTGTACTAGTATATAAAATGATATCTGAAGATTACAAAATAAGCCAATCAATGTTCTAATTGACTCCTTCGTCTGTCAACCTATTCGTTTTACATTTTATTGTCTTATTTCTAGCAAACGGACTCTTGCATCGCACAGTAAAGAGCTGTGATCGTGCAGAAATGATTACCCTCATTTTTTTTTCTTCATGCAAGCCCACTCTCACCGTATTTATTAAGCAAGTAACAAGTATGAACTAATTAACACAGTTTGCTATCTATCTCTCCACCTGACGTCACAGGAGTGGGCGGGGCTTAACACGCTACCTGCGCGTGAGTTAACCTGTTACGTTGTTCAGCCATGGGATGGGGGAGTGGGAGGTGGGCTTCAGCAGTGATCAATGAACCTAGATTTGGCTGATACAAATTTTAGATCTGCCTAGAGAACGGACAATGCCCGCCAAAATGTTTTTGCTTATGAGGCGTCGTCGACTGGAAACAGCGAAAGTAAATACAAATGTAGATTAAGAGTAAAACTGAGGGTCGCAGCAGGCAAAACAAATCGAACGCACCAAGGGATAATCTTCTGAATCCGGATTACAATTCAGAGAGGCAATGCACCGAGCCTACTGTGTTTTCGCATATCCTAACAACTATCTATGGAATATCCTGTATTATTTTATTCTATAGCTAATGGCAATTACACAGAAATATTTTGCAGGACAAATTATCGAGATAACACACCTTGAAAATCAAAGAAATTGCTTACCTCTATCTTCTTGTGCTCCATTTACATCAAGATTGACAAAATGTCGGCGAGGAAAAGAAAAAAAAAAAAAAACCGCAAAGCACAAAGCGCGCAAAAATTTGACTTGACATAAACAGCACCGATATATATATTTATATTTTGAGAAATTTTGGCCTCCAACAGGTCAGATGAAAAGATAGTTTCTCTGAGAAGTAGCAGCAGTTGCAACATCACAGAATAGCAGAGACCAGTGGCGTATTAAGGTCGAGTGATGGCTGACTCCAATATTATGACTGCATGATCGAAAACTGACACGTAAGCCTTATGATAAAAAAAAATTAAGAGACAAGAAGATATTTGACGAGTGCAAGCATAGACAAAACTTGACAAGTTTCTTAGACATAAACTGAAATCTTATAAATTTACCAAGGTTTTCCAAAATGATATTCCCCTTCTGTTGGGATGCGCCGAGTCACTGTCCCTACCACAGAGCGTAGAACATCCGATGTACCGACTTGCTTATGGATGACGTCACCACTGGTCTCTTTTAGCAGCGTCCACCAATGGCTGGAGCCGCCCAAAACTGCGTGACCAATCACCGATTGGCTAAAATTCAAAGTGACCAGGGCAATGAGTTGGTCGTCCACTGAATGTGCAAAGTTGATGAGGATCTATTCGGCAGACTAGCGCAAGCCCGCAACACGAGGTAGATGGGCGCTCGGCGATGCAAGGGTAATTTTATTTGCGTGATAATGCAACAGCAGAAACAGCGTCAATGTGCGTTCATGCTGGGTGGTGTTGTGCCCTGTGATCTGGCGCATCGTCGCAGAGTTGGTGGGGTCTGTTTTTTGTATAAAATCTATAACTGTCCCAGTCATCCACTGTCTGAGTT
>LQNS02001155.1:9257759-9280279 GCA_001587735.2 Parhyale hawaiensis
ACCCGCTGGGCTGGTTGCGTGGGGGTTTGTTAACCTCATGGAGTTTCTCCGTTCCTGCGTCGCCAGTCTGGTGTGATTTAATAATAATAATAATAATAATAATAATAATAACAGCGCGGAGAGGTGAGAAAAATTAAACTGAACAACAATTACGACAGGTAGTGAAGCACTACGTGCGGCAGCGAAGGAACTAGTAGTAGAAGAGCTATACAACATAATAGACGTCAAACACAAGCATGCATTCAATGCAATGTCTGAGCAAATATGCAAAAACTGAGGCTCGGGCATAATATAACACAGACAGAAAAAGAGCTTCAGTCTCGGAACAAAGAGAAACACAGCTTCATGCACTACGGGCGTAAACAAACAGAAACCTGAGGTATCAATCATTAAGAAATTAAATTCCAGACGCAAAACCAAACTGACATCTGGAAGTTCATGCCGGAAAAAGGACAGACGAGTTTCAGATGCAAACAAGAAGAAAAAAAAAAAATGGCATTGTAGATAAAACCAAGAGAAAATTAGAGCTCACTTCATAGAAAGAATAAAAATCAACGAAGCTTCAGAAACCAAATAATTACAAAACTCGAGCTTTAAACAAATAACAAAATAACCTAGAGCACGCCGCAAACAAAACACTTACACTATAAACGCAAAAAGTAAATCAGAAAACAAAAAATGGGGCGCACAATGACAGCAGAGAAGTGGTCCAAGTGTCCTATGATTACCGCTATTACTATTACGAAAAAGGTCATGACGCATCGGCTTATATAGACTTCCCTTCTTCGCAAATTTGGAGTAATCCGTACAGTCCAACAATCGTATCAGGATTTCAGTTCCAAGATATTTTACTAGCAGGCTAAATACAATCGGGTACAGAAAATCAATCTACTATAGGAGGTTCATGCACTGCATGGAGATATTTAGTGATAGTGAGAGGGTCGAAAAAAAATTCATTCAATTGGCTAATAGTCGCTATTGGCACAACGAATCTTATCTTGCTCGTGTACCCAATGTCGTTAGCACTACCGGCACTAATTTTCTAGCAAAACTAGCCACGAACTAGTTACATAACACTAGTCCACCGCTGCTGAGCACTAGATACAACAGGAAGTGACTAGGAACAAACCTATAATGTGTTTCTTACGTTATCACAAAACTTGGCACTTCCCTACCAGAATTTTCGGCTTCTCCAAAAAGCTAACTAGTAAATCCACTTAAGGGGGGACCAAAAATTTTGGGAGGGTAAGGGTGGCACCGGCGACATCTAACGGCAAACGATGGCGCCAAGTACGCAAATGTTTTTTTTTTCAATGGGGGCAGCTACAAGGAAAGTCTAATTCCTCAAAATGAAACTAAAGTGGTTTCTCCACCAACTGTACATTATGCAAGAAATAATCACTGTTTCAATGAAATACCTGGCTTATTTAATTATCTAATCGACTTAGACTGGGCCTCTACAGAAATGAGTGTTTCCAGCGAGAGAAAAGCAAGAACTGCAGGGCGTGGCGAGAAATGATAACCCGAGCGTATTCCTACCCTGGGGGATCCCCTGCGCATGGGTAAAGTAAATCTGGAAACAAGATATCAAAGATATAAGAAAAAGGCAGGAAGCACAATAGGCACGACAGATCGATGATCCGAAGGCCTTACTAAGAACTAAATACTTTTGTTTCCTCAGCTAAGTAAACATTTTTTATGCCCTTTCTTCCTTCATTTTATTTTTCTTTGCTGATTCTCTACGTCATATTGCTAGACTAGTACTATGTGTACGCTAATATGTCATCTGCTATATCTCCCTATTAATATATGTAGAATTTGGATTGCTGGCTAACTGATCTTAATTAGGAGAAAAAGGAGTATTGAATGGGAGGGAAAACCACTCATTAAGAGTTGAATTAGGTACTGACTATTGACATAGGTACCGTCAAACAGCTCGAGCTATCAAAGACATGGTGTTGATGGGCGCCAAGAAGTAAATCTAAATAAAAACTACCCGCTCGATCAGGGTGAAATATTCGACAAGATGCGGCGTAAAATTTCAATAGAAATGTATTGTCAGAGAACATAGATATATATACATCTGCAATAGAAACAAAACGCAACCCTAAAAGTAAAAAAAGCGAACATCGCATACTGGCAAAAACGGATATAAAAAGCTTACTACATATGCTTAATGTATAATAGTCTATGAATAATAGATACAAGCCCAAGCGGTACACGCCTACAAAGGAAAGACAAACTGAAGTAGGTATACTACTTTACCATAGATAAAGAAAGAGTATTGGTATTTTGATTAGCAAGAAACTGGCCTTTTTAAGAAATATGAAGCCATGTACCTGAGAGGGTTAGTTTCGTTTAGGTGCACTGCATACTAAGAGAAAGTTCGTTATAAACAGCGAGTGCTCCCTTAATTAAGGGGCGTAATTCTTTTTGCAATGTTCTTCATATCTAGGCCACACTCGACAATCGTACACTCAACTGATGACCTGACCTATGCATCGTCCCAGTTACGCAATCAAAGTCGGTATCCACAACAGCGTTGCAAAATAATCAAGCTGAACATTCGCTCATAAGTTACACGTGCGATTGCATAGCGTAGTCCCGGCAATACGTGAATACATAATTGCTTCGCTTAACCCTTTCTTTCTGAAATTAATTTGCTTCTCTCCTAGGAATAACACTATCTGAAGTGCAACTTATACTTTACGGCATAAATGAAAGGGTTAATCATTCAGCGCCTCAACTTACCATCACTTTTCGTATCAGCAATGCTGTTCGCTACGACCACACGCACACGCGAGTAAGGAGGTGCAGCCCTGTATAGCACTAGTGCCTCTTAACTGTACACCTTTTGAAAGACCTCAGCTGCGGAACGCTTGGCATTTATATACATAGTATTATTTTCATTATAGTCCTCGTTTTACCACGGTACACACTCGATGAGTGACCCGTACGGTGCAGACTCGGTCGTTCTCTACAGCTCTGTAGGAATATTCTACCTCGGCATTCCTACCGGAAAATTTCGGGTGGCTCAGTGCGCTACTACTGGCGGGAAAAAAGGTGTAAAGAACAGAAGAAAAGACACTCAGGTGGACGGCCCCTTTCGAGGCCCTCCACACGAGAGAGTAGAGGAGTCCCGCGCACTAAGGTCGGCTATCTGATCGACAGCCCACCTCGCGGAACAGCAGAAAAGAAAATATAGAGAACCTACCTAACCTAACAAACTTTCTCAGCAGGAACTGCGGCAGCTGTAACATCCCCTGCTCGGGACAGCCCTTGCGTTTGTGAGGTTATATTCTTAGTTTAAGCTTCCATACCCACAGCATACACTGTGATTCAAAGAGAGAAAGGTGCAAGGGACATAAAGAACGTCGAGAGAAATGTGAAACCGAACAGACGAGGCACCGCGGATAGAAACAGCAAGTTGGGAAAGAAAAGGAAAAACAGGAAAAAGCATCAGCACGAGGAGTATGAAAATGGAGCGAAGCAAAGTTGGCACAAAAAACAAACATCCCGAAGGCCTAGCTGAGGCTAAGGTACCAATGGGGACTCTCTGGGGCACTAGGTACTCCCCGTAACACAGGATAGGTGAACCTAACCCTATGCTCCATCCTGTGCCCCCTGACTCGGGGGAGGCTTGATGTTATTATTATATTAAGGGGTTTTCCACCGTAGTTGATGGGTGCACGACACAACAGCGAGTCGTGTTCGGAAAGGGGGGGAGGGGGTCGGCCGTGGAACATGTGTGTAGACTACTACATAACTGCGCTATTGTAGCCCTTGCGCTGCCATCAAATGACGACAGAAATGATGTCTACGAAGTTTTGTTTTCTTTGCTGTTCTGCGTGACGCTATTCTAAAGAACTACTCAAGAAGCGCATCATCAACTCAGAAAAAAAAAAAAATACCCGCAGAGCAAGTGCTTAACTCGTAGATGTGATTTTGCATCTGCATGTAATCAACAGAAGTCAAGAAGTTAAACTTTTTTTAAACCATTCCGTTACCAGGTGAACGGAGAATCTTCTACTTAAAAGAGGTTAGATTCGGAAACGTAGCGAACAGAAAGACTAGCAAACAAAACTGAGGGGTATTATATAGGATTATAAACTAGTTTAAGTTGCCTCCGACGAGTAGCCGACGATTTGAAGAGAGAAAGGAAGACACATGCAAGATGTAAGCCACGGCAAAGCAAAGGCAAGTTCAGCTGAGCCCTGTAGCATCAACTTGTCCGAAATTCTGGAGAGGAACATTGGTTTCGCCACTTGGAAATGTAATGTAAGCAGTGCCACTTACAACATAATTACGCCTGGATCCGAATATTCATTTTTCAGTGCAGTATTAGGTGCAATGCTGCCTCAAGGCTAATCAATTTATATTTAACGGATGAAACTCGATTCAAAGTGGACAAACAAACTTATTATTATTATTATATTGGCATTGTCCCGCTATTTCCGAATCAGAGACGATCAATAGCGATCTAACGTGGAGGATTTACTCGGCTATATGGCCGGAACCACAACGTTATGGGATAGTGGGGTCTTACACTACAGTAAATTTAATGGTAGAAGTAGTAATGACTTCAGTTGTTTTTTAGTTATACCTTAATTCAAAGGTACCGTAGGTCATTATTGTTTTAAATGAGATGTAGAATGTGAAGAGAAAGGAAAAATCGGTGCAATGGGCCGTGGAGTGTCGCAGCCCCTCCGAGGGAGAGTTTACAGGTCCAAGGTACTGTGTTCGCTGAGCAGCGAATGACAAACAAACTTTTGTTACACTGAAGCTCCGGGCAAGTTAAAGCTTACTAGCTTAACTTCACTTGCCTTCGCCGTGTCAAACGATGGGGTCTACGGTACACTGGGGGAACCGTGGAACCCATACACAGGCACTCTTACCAGAATCAATGCGCACGGCACACGGAAACAAGTTAGGAAAAAAAAGAGAATAAAATGAAAATACTCTGAGAGCACATCACATACCTTCAAGCAAGGCAACGGTCACGTAAAATAAAACTGGTTCTCTGACGATGATTTTCATTGTATCAACACCAAAGCTAATCATTTGTGCTTTTCAACAGTGTCAACAGATTCAGTAATTTTTTTGGAAATCCGTTCATAACTTATTGAGTTATGCTGCTATCAAACATTATGACAAACATGAGTCAAATATGTAAATGAACCAACCGATCTGCACCAAAATTTATCCATTTATGACTTTTAACATTACAAACAACTCCTATAAATTTCATAAAGATCCATTCATTATTTTTTCAAGTTATTGTGCTAACAAGCATAAAATCAAAAACAGTGACGAACGAACAAACTGATCATTACAAAAATTTGGTCATTTACTCTTTGTGATATAGGTAGGTACCTAACAACTCATGTAAATTTCACTAAAATCCGTCCATAACTTTTTGAGTTATGGCATTGAGAAAAATGAGGCAGATAAACAAAGTAACAAACGCATCGACGGATCTTGACCAAAAGTTAATCAATTGTTTCTATCAACATACCTAACTAACCCTGCGAATTTCGTCCAAATCCGTCTATAACTTTTTGAGTTACCTTGGTGAAGACAGACAGACAGAATACCAGATAGACCGAGAGACAAAGCCGACGAAAATATAACTTCCTTGGCGGAGGTAATAAATACAGGCAGTAGAAGTAAGAAAAATGAAAGAAGCACCGTAGGCCCCAAAGTACGACGTGCCGAAAGTGTGAACCGATTGGGCACTACAGAGACAATGCCACTGGGGGTTGAGACACGGCATGAAATGTTGCGTCCGTAAATGACTGTGGTCACTGAAGACTGCGCAGCCAACCACAGAGCAGTACTGTGCAGCCAATCACAGAGAAGTACTGTGCAGCCAATCCCAGAGCAGTACTGCGCAGCCAATCCCAGAGCAGTGTTAAGCAGCCAATCACTGAGCAGTGTTGAGCAGGCAGTCACAGAGCAGTACTGCGTAGCCAATCACAGAGGCTGAAATTCGGAAGTGATCACAAGTGATATCATCAGTGAGTTGGTCGGTCCATTGTTAGCTCTATGCCTTGTGGCGGCAACTGGAGCTAAGCTAGGGAATTTGAGTGTCAGCAAGACCACACAGCGGTCAGTAGCCCTTGATGATCGTGTGTGTATCACATGCAGTACCTTTATTTATTATTATTATATTGGTATTGTCCCGCTATCTCTGAAACTTAGACAATCAATAGCGATCTAAGATTGATTTACACGGCATACAGCCGGAACCACAACGTTGTGCTCAGGTGGCAAGAGATGAAGGACGAAAAGAGAAGCAGACAGAAGAAAGGAGCGCCCGTGCGGACGGTCCCTTCTGTGGCCCTCCACACGGGCGAAGATAAGAGCCCCGCAGAAAAAGTCGGTCACCTCGATCGGCGGCCCACCTCGCGGGACAGAAAGGAAATATANAATTGAGCATCTACACTAAAACGTAGACGTACATTAGTTGTCTTCAGTTCTTCAATTTGAAAAAAATTTGGTAAGGCAATGGTCCACTTGCCTCTTAGAAGATGAATTTTCTCCAATCTAAGCCTTTGCATCGGAACGGAAAGACTAGCAAACAAAACTGAGGGTTATTATATAGGATTATAAACTAGTTTAAGTTGCCTCCGACGAGTAGCCGACGAAATTTGAAGAGAGAAAGGAAGGGACATACAAGACGTAAACCACGGCAAAGCTAAGGCAAGTTCAGCTGAGCCCTGTAGCATCAACTTGTCCGAAACTCTAGATAGGAACATTGGTTTCGCCACTTGGAAATGTAATGTAAGCAGTGCCACTGACAACATAATTACGGCTGGATCCGGATATTCAATTTTCAGTGCAGTATTAGGTGTAATGCTGCCTCAAGGCTAATCAATTTATATTTAACGGATCAAACTCGATTCAAAGTGGACAAACAAACTTTTGTTACACAGAAGCTCCCGGCAAGTTAAAGCTAACTAGCTTAACTTCACTTGCCTTCGCCGTGCCAAACGACGGGGCCTACGGTATACTGGGGGAACCGTGGAACCCATACACAGGCACTCTTGCCAGGATCAACGCGCACGACACACAGGAACAACAAATCAGGAAAAAAAAAAGAGAATAAAATGAAAATACTCTGAGAGCACATACCTCCGCCAAGCAAGGCAACGGTCACGTAAAATAAAACTGGTTCTCTGACGATGATTTTCATTGTATCAACATCAAAAGCTAATCATTTGTGCTTTTCAACAGTGTCAACAGATTCAGTAATTTTTTTTAAATCGGTTCATAACTTATTGAGTTATGCTGCTATCAAACATTATGACAAACATGAGTCAAACATGCAAACGAACCAACCGATCTGCACCAAAATTTATCCACTTATGTCTTTTAACATTATTAACAACTCCTATAAATTTCATAAAGATCCATTCGATATTTTTAGAGTTATTGTGCTAACAAGCATAAAATCAAAAACAGTGACGAACGAACAAACGGATTATTACAAAAATTTGGTCATTTACTCTTTGTGATATAGGTACCTAACAAACAACTCATGTAAATTTCATTAAAATCCGTCCATAACTTTTTGAGTTATGGCATTGAGAAAAATGAGGCAAACAAACAAAGAAACAAACGGATGGACGGATCTTGACTAAAAGTTAATCACCTGTTTCTCTCAACATACCTAACTAACCTTGTGAATTTCGTCCAAATCCGTCCATAACTTTTTGAGTTACCTTGGTGAAGACAGACAGAATACCAGACAAACCAAGAGACAAAGCCGACGAAAACACAACTTCCTTGGCGGAGGTAATAAATACAGTCAGTAGAAGTAAGAAAAATTAAAGAAGCACCATAGGCCCCATAGTACCATAGTACGACGTGCCGAAAGTGTGAACCGATGGGGCACTACAGAGACAATGCCACTGGGGGGTGAGACACCACATGAAATGTTGCGTCCGCCAATGGCTGTGGTCACTGAAGACTGCGCAGCCAACCACAGAGCAGTACTGTGCAGCCAATCACAGAGCAGTACTGTGCAGCCAATCACAGAGCAGTACTGTGCAGCCAATCACAGAGCAGTACTGTGCAGCCAATCACAGAGCAGTACTGTGCAGCCAATCACAGAGGCTGAAATTCGGAAGTGATCACAGGTGATATCATCAGTGAGTTGGTCGGTCCATTGGGAGCTCTATGCCTTGTGGCGGCAACTGGAGCTAAGCAAGGGAATTTGAGGGTCAGCAAGACCACACAGCGGTCAGTAGCCCTAGATGATCGTGTGTGTATCACATGCAGTACCTCCGCAATGCGCATCTTCGTTACTTAAGTACGTTTTTATTGTTACTGAGGCTTCGTCCATTCGTTCCTTTGGCAGCAACGCAGGCTTTCAGTGTTAAAAGAGGGAACATTGCGTGTGTCAATGACATAGGCCCGGAAGCAGGAGTCGGTTTAAAGCCTCTCCTCACTTAGGCGGAGGAAGAACACTTTTGTTTTGCACAGTTATTTTTACCATGTCGGCAAAACTTGGTTAGTTTGGCTGCCGACACCTGACGGTCCATGCAGGGGCACCTGCCCCCACCCAATAGCGCAGCCGGTCAAGGGTCTGAGATATTGCGAAGGAATACACTTGTGTAGGAGAGAACTTCTGCACAGATACAACTTTACAAGCAGGCATTCGGGCATAGAAGTTTCACGCTTTTATAAGCGCTAGTCAACCGTGCAAACATTTGATCGTAAAACTTACTAATAGTACAAGCAAGTAACAAAAGTTTAGAATTTGGTGCAGTGGAATAAACATTTGCAAAAGGTGTTCGACTATTTTATTTATTTGCGATATTTTCTAAAATAAAAGCGGCCAAAAAACACAAAAAGATGGGCCAACTACAGAAACTTTCGCGTCAAAAGAATGTCGCAGCAAACAAGAATGCGTTTAAATATTTGTCATAAGCACGAAAAATATATTAATATAAACAATCAATCAATCAATCGACAGTCCACGCGGTGCATAAATGCGAATAACAGTTTGCCATAATAAAGAACGAAGTCTATACGACAAATCCTTATTATAGGCACAAAAAATATAAACAGACCGCGAGGCAGCTATACACAGGATACGAGCAAATATCTGCCACAAAGAGTTGATAGTCTGCAAGGAAGGAAACAGCTGGCGAATATTTACTGTAAAACACTAATACAGCACAACTTACCAACAAATAGTTTAATATTCGCATCTCCTAAAGTACGATTTAAAAATATCACAAAGAAGCTCTATATATATATATACTCAAGCTGGTGACCTATAAAACAACGCCATTGGCCAGCATGCGATAACATAACCGAGGGCATCGTTGCTATGCATTAATTAATGTTTAAGCCAAAATAATTTTGATCATTTTATTGACGATTTTAAGCGTCCTTTTCACTACAATGGCGGTCAAACAGCGGAAGAAGAAGGGACACCTAGTACGTCGATAGAAACGTGGATCCCATGTACGGACCACAGGGGGCGGGGGGTGTCTTCGTGTACTTACGGAGGAATACGCTAGTTTACGGCTACCTACTCTGCACGAGGCATTTCAAGAGAAGAAGGCATATAGAGTATGTCAGATTTTCCTAATAAGAGGCACCTACACTTCTCACTTTAAGCTGCACCTTGTATCGCGCGCCATATGTAGCCATAAAACGCAAAACGCAGGGGCCACATTACATATTTGCACGCTCAACTTGTGAGTGGATGTTCCGCTCGCACGTCGTCCCAATACACAGAATAAGTCGCTAGCATAGATACGGCAGCACGAGCGACACAAAGTTGACAGCGCGACTGTGTAGTGTGGGCCCAGGCATACGACACAGCTAATGTAATGTATCAATGTATGGCAAGATACAGAATAGTTCAAGCATTACTATTAATAATAAACGTCTCAAACCATTTATAATAAAGAGCTAGAAAGCAATACAACACTTAGACCCAATATAGACAGCAAACAACAACAACAGCGATAGCGTATACAGTAAAACTATTTGTAATGGTAGTATCACATTAATGGTTGTTTCAAAATACATAAGGCTTCCATCATTCAGTTGTAACTTTTAAGAGGAGAGGTTATAGTCGCCGCGATTTGTTACAAGGAAAATTTAATTTCGAATAAAACAACATTTGATAGGCAAAAGAAGATTTGCTCACAAGTATTCGAGTAGCTGCTGGTATTTCTTTGACCTCGGGAGTTTTCTAGTGTCCCTGATGGCATGCTGAGATCAGATGTACGTCGCTCTGAGAGTTTTCTATGATGGGTGTTCCATCATCCGGAATTACGAAAGAACGTCCAGAGTATAGGCTTAATCCAAATTTACTACAGTACACTTCAGCTGAAGCTGCCTAAAATTAGGACGTGCTGGACTTGCCCTCGTTCAGCCAGATAATCGAATCCACTCCACTTCAACTTGCCTAGATACTGAAAATTTTTGAGCGTTCACTTCACCATTTTGGACGAAAGATTGAAATTTCAGCTACTTTAACTTAATTGGTTTAGGATCACCGACGGAAACTCGATCGGAATTGGCTTATCAAAACAATCCAAGATTACATTTCCATACAAATTACCTACTCTGGTTAGATTATCTTACTTAAAATGGGTGAAACAAAGAAGCAAAAGGAAAAAAAAAATGCAGCAGTGGTGGCTCGTGTGCAGATACCGAGGGACAACAGCGCCGCTTAGTTTCCATCTATGTTAAAACTAACGCCACTGTAATGACTTTCTTTCTTCACTTAACACTTGTTTAATATATAACCATTCTTGAACTTCATCCAAAGCCGTCCCAAAAACTGTAGGTCACGTTTCATCAGCAGACTATAATTAGCTTAGGAAATAATGATTCCTGGTATAATATCACCTACCTGAAAGTATGTAATAGGTTAAGTTAGAGTAGGACAGATATAGACGCGGTTCACCTGGGACAGGTTCCTGACCTAACCTACAGCCAGAAGCTATATGCACAAACCACAATCTCATATAGATGACATACTAAACCAACACCAAAAAATGAGCAAACCTTCGTAGGAAACAGAGTAGCCTTCCCGTTAATGCTGCCCACGAGCCATGCCACTGAATATCGGCTAAAGAGAAAACGCTTTGCAGTTTACATTATAAAGGTAAAGACATGAAGATAGACTAGAGAATAAATTGGAGAAAGCTGAAGATGGTTTGAAATTGTATAAAAGGCGTAGGAAGGATTAGTAAGTAATGCATAGCAAGTTCAGACTGTAAACGATGCCTGACTATCATATCAAATAGGCATTTATTCACGGCTTTCAAAAGCGTACTGGCAGTAGAAGCGAGATTAATGTAATGATAGATTATATACTTGTGGTCTATATTTTTCTAGCCTAAAAAAGCACCGACGTATTTACAATTCATTTTATTACTACTATTATTAAAAATTTACTCGTTAGATTAGATCCCCCTATGACGGCGATTTACGAGAGAAAATAAAAGGACATGCAGTAGGCATGCCCAAAATTAAAAACAAATATCAGGGAGGGTGCACGCATTAATCGCATCGTATGGGAACAGTTAGTCGGGGAAGCAGAGGAAGAACAGAATACAGAGGATCGGTAGGAGCCGGAATACGGAAGAGAAACATCGCTTACACTCACTACCTATCTCACGAGCCAATATTTTCTTTTGCACTTGGGAGGCCGCAGCTCAAAGTGTTTTCGCAATCCGGTTTATTTAGCAGAAAGTAATCCGCACCAATCATTATATGCACTGGTAATTCTTTACACAATGTGCTTCGTAACCATACAATTATTTGCACTAATAACCAATTCCATAAGTGCACTGGACTCTTTTATGCATGGTAGCACGACGTGCACAGGGTACCATACTACTTATGGGAGCTGGTAACCACACCCCTCACTACGCGCGCACGTCACTCCAGCAGATGTAAGTCATTCAATAGCGCACATTGGCAGCGCGTACCATGAGGAATATTGAGCCATTCTGTGAATGATAACCCATAGTAGAATGTGTGCTCCATTAGCACGCGACCTAGTAGCTACAAGTTGATACTACACACTACAGCGAGTAGCTAAACTCCAATGAAGCAAAAAGCTGGCTCAATTTACGGGAATTCGCATGGTAGAAATCTAAGAAAGAACGACGAGTAGTTCGTTGAATGAGTGCAGAAAGCAGCGGATAGCAGAGGACCTGAGATCGGAGGATCCCATAAGCTGATAGGTGTACGAGACTCTGAACAAAGGGCGGCGTCCAAGCAGGTTCCTTAATAATTCGAACTTATGTCACAATTGGAAATATTTCCTGTAGTAGGCGCAGAAGGCAGTCGGCAGCAAAGGACTTGGAATCGGAGGGTCTCCAAAAGTGCTTCAGGTCTGAAAACAGGAACAAAGGACGGCGCCCCAAGAGACTGGCGGTGGCCACGGCTAGTCACTGCTGGTCCTTCGGCATGGAGTTTTTGTAAGCAGCTTCCACCTTGAGCAGGAACCACTGTGGAACACAAAAACCTTTCGTAAAGAACATGTAATGATAAGCATTAGTAAGTAAAAGTACGTGGGAGCAGAACAATTCGGTTTTAGGGAAAGACCCACAACTGGTAGACTAGTACGTGCGAAAGGTGAAACTGTCAACTCTATTTCAGGGTTAAACCTGCCTGTCCATAATGACGATTAAATATAGCACTGAATGAGGGACATACTGTACGTCGAGCGACAGAAGAGCTAAAGAGGTTCTAGAATCAATTATGCGCCCATCCGGCCGAAAGGTCCGATTCCGACTCCTAGGATGAGTGGGTGACCGACACAACCACTAGGAGAGCTTCATTTCCCCCACACTCATGACGTCATCTCAGACCACAACAAGCAGCGGCCTTGATTGGCGGAACACTCCGTTTTAGAAAATCAAGTGAGCAATCTAAGGGCAGCAATTGGTTCATGGTAACGTCACCGTCTGTGACGATGCCTTGGTTACATCGAGTTAAAAAAAAAAACGAATTGTCAATACCTTTTTCAGTTCCACCACGCAGTACAATTATGGACTTACCAGACTATTCACACTAACATATATGATAGAAAAGAGTAAGAAAATTGAGGACCAATATACAAATGCATGAGACTTTTCTAGAGTAGGTTCATAAACAACACCGTATGGTTTTGTGTAGTCTATGGTACGTTCTATGAGGGCACTCGCATATGAGAAACATATGAACCTTACCTGACTTTTCATATTTACATTTAGGACAAGTATAGTATACATGTGTGAAGTAATCACAGCAAGCACACCTAATGGCGATTCATGCAAGAGATAACGGCGGGAATAATTCATATATATACATATATACAATTTTGTACATTAAATCATAACTATTTTTCAAACAAACACGGAAGTCAAAGGAAGTCGATGAAATCGAAAAATGTGAAGAGCTCATGAGTGAGAATTTGAGTAATAAGAAACAACACTGGAGCGCGACATGATCAGCGATCGATAGTTCACAAACTGGAGCAATAAAAAAATGCTAGTTGCCAAGTATTGAACCCAATTTTATAGAAATTAACAAGTTTGATTACTGACAGCTTTTTGACCTTTCAAGATCGTAACGGAGCGTCAGTTTAGGTAAGAACAGCACTCTTTGAAACGTGGTTCACGTGGATGACAGAGGATTGAGTAATGCAGTTCAAAATCTCCTCTAAAGCCTTTCCTTCTTCTTCTGATTTCAAGTTTTCTCTTCTTTTGTGAGGCTAAGGAGGTCCATTTATTTGGACAACTCCCTATCAAAATTCATGACCGCCCCAGAAGGCAAAATAGCTTCTGGGACAACCAAAAATTTCGCTCGGGCTGTACATAATTACCAAAAATAAACAGAATACTATGCAAATACTGTCAACAAGCATTACTGTCTGAATGCAACTCCATAACGGATACGTGTCAGACTTTATTAGTTTGTTTAGGTCTCTCTCCTTCACAACTACAACATGTGGCGGCATAGTAGACGAGATGCAGAGCGTGAGGGCAATGAGGAACTCACGCATTGAAGAACGCCAAGTAGCGAGACAGGAAAGAAAAGGAAGAACAGTACAAAGGCAGGGAGAAGGAAACAACAGAAAGTACGCATTGCGGGCACAATAGAAAGATGTTGAGGCTAAAGTAATCCATGGGGGTATGGGGCCTCCATAGCGGGAAGTAACTACCCATCCACAACATAGGTATAGGATAGGCTAACCTAATTCTACGTTCCACTGCTCCTCTTTGCCCCTCGATGCGACAGTACTCACGACAACACAGAACAAGACAAGTACTTTACACTGCCCCCAGAGGCTTAAGAGGGAACTTCAAGGTTCTCCGAACATAGAAATGGGGATCTGCTCAGGTCGGTGTTAAATCGAGCATGCCAGCTGCGCAGTATGTCCAAAAGTATCCATTACAGGCAGCGGCGGGGCTGTGGTTATCGATACTTTCTGAATGCGTGCCACCTACTGAGCAGCTAATTAGTCACCCCGGGCTGTTGCCACATGTGGTATTCNACATGGCGGCTCTGGTTTGTTTACAAAATCGTTGGCCGTTCTTGTGCTTTTCAATGATCACGATGATCATGATCACGGTGATTCTGATTACGAGCGTGGCCACAAAAAGACGCCTTAGGAGAGCTTCATTTCCCCCACACTCATGACGTCATCTCAGACCACAACAAGCAGTGGCCTTGATTGGCGGAACACTCCGTTTTAGAAAATCAAGTGAGCAATCTAAGGGCAGCAATTGGTTCATGGTAACGTCACCGTCTGTGACGATGCCTTGGTTACACCGAGTTAAAAAGACCGAATTGTCAATACCTTTTTCAGTTCCACCACGCAGTACAAATATGGACTTACCAGACTATTCACGCTAACATATACGATAGAAAAGATTAAGAAAATTGAGGACCAATATACAAATGCATGAGACTTTTCTAGAGTAGGTTCATAAACAACACCATATGGTTTTGTGTAGTCTGTGGTACGTTCTATGAGGTCACTCGCATATGAGAAACATATGAACTTACCTGACTTTTCATATTTACATTTAGGACAAGTATAGTTTACATGTGTGAAGTAATCACAGCACGCACAGCTAATGGCGATTCATGCAAGAGAGAACGGCGGGCAAAATTCATATATATATACAATTCTGTACATTAAATCATAACTATTTTTCAAACAAACACGGAAGTCAAAGGAAGTCGATGAAATCGAAAAATGTGAAGAGCTCATGAGTGAGAATTTGAGTAATAAAAAACAACACTGGAGCGCGATATGTTCAGAGATCGATAGTTCACAAACTGGAGCAATAAAAAAATGCTAGGTGCCAAGTATTGAACCCAATTTTATAAAAATTAACAAGTTTGATTACTGACTGCTTTTTGACCTTTCAAGATCGTAACGGAGTATCAGTTTAGGTAAGAACAGCACTCTTTGAAACGTGGTTCACATGGGTGACTGAGGATTAAGTAATGCAGTTCAAAATCTGCTTTTAAGCCTTTCCTTCTTCTTCCGATTTCAAGTTGTCTCTTCTTTTGTGAGCCTAGGAAGGTCCATTTATTTGGACAACTCATTATCAAAATTCATGACCGCCCCAGAAGGCAAAATAGCTTCTGGGACAACCAAAAAATCCTCTAGGGCTGTAAATAACAACTAAAAACAGAATACTATGCAAATACTGTCAACAAGCATTACTTTCTGAATGCATCTCCATAATGGATAACTGTCAGACTTTATAAGATAGCTTAGGTCTCTCTCCTTCACAACTACAACATGTGTCGGCATAGTAGACGAGATGTAGAGCGTGAGGGCAATGGGGAACTCACGCATGGAGGGACGCTAAGTAGTGAGTCAGGAAAGAAAAGGAAGAATAGTACAAAGGCTGGGAGAAGGAAACAACAGAAAGTACGCATTGCGGGCACAATAGAAGATGTATGTTGAGGCTAAAGTAACCCATGGGGATATGGGGCTTCCCTAGCAGGGAGTAACTACCCATCCACAACATAGGTATAGGCTAGGCTAACCTAATTCTACGTTCCTCTGCCCCTCGATGCGACAGTACTCACGACAACACAGGACAAGACAAGCACTTTACACTGCCCACAGGGGCTTAAAAACAAGCAGCTTATAATAATTTGTTCCATAAACAAACAATAAAAACTTAACACTTCCTAACGCCACTTGTAAAGTACATAATTTAGCTATGATGAAATCAAACAAGAAACCAACAATGAACATTGGTCATATCTAGAAGAAAACAAAAGTGTACACGTTACAAAACACAAGGCAAAAGACAGCTCGATAATATCTAATGTGGATGAAAACAAACTCACAATTTGCCAGGACGTACAACACTGGACATAGCACATACGAAATGAAATATGGTGGAAATACACTAAATAAACAGTGAACACATTTTGTACATAAGGAAAATACAATTTGCCCGCTAATTGAACACTCAATAGGGTCCACCCACGGCCATGTACACATGAACTAAGAAAGCGGAAGAGACTGTTAGCTGTGTACACAAAGTATGCCCAGCAGTAGCAGCTGTCACAAACAATGGGCTAATTGTATACATACGGTAAAAAAAAAACACAGATGCTCGGCAATTTGACAATGGCAAATCTTTACGCTGGAGTACTATAGGCTGTAGTCTATCAAGGCAGTTCGGTCGTGGTCAAATTCCTACATAGCGTTGCCAATTCTATGGGTATTTCTGAGATTTTATTCGGCCCATATCTTAGCCTCGCCCACTACCTGTATATAGAGAAATCTCAGAAATAACCACAGAATTGGCACCGCTATAGATGGAACTCGACCACGACCGAACTGCCTTGATAAAATGGTCAGACTATAGCGTGCCTCAAAAGTATATGTACCTAGGCACGTTCAATCCCGCATGAAATAGAAACAGATTCAGAAGTGGAAACAACAAAAGAAACACGCGACAGATCAAGACTGAAAATCCCCCACACTGACGTAGTTCAAGTAAACATATATACACTTGGGCACGTTTGTGCCACATTCAAAAACAACACGCGGCATAGTCCCATACAAAACTGGGGGACTAGCGTGCCCCATATATTTATATACCTTGGCAAGCTTCGTATCGCACGCAATGGGTACGATACGTTCTACCGAAGTATAACCCATTGATGGGGTGCTGGTGGAAGCGGCAGGGTGATGGGGTGATGATGGGTGAGGTGCAGTGTGGGAGAGGTTCGGTCCCTCAGAAGCCACACGGCCGATATTCCTGCTGATGTCAGTGACGTTCTTGCCCAGCGAGGTGCCGAATATGGCAATACTCCGGAACAGGCCGCCACTTCTGGCAGGCTGTGCTGCAGGCTATTGTTGCGGAGCATTTCCAAGCAACTATTAATTACAGCTTAATTGAGAAGAAAAGGCCATTATTCTATGTATTTGCTCCAGCAATGGGCCAACATCCCCTGGTTTTTGCAATGAGGTTCCTAGAGAAGAAAGAAGTGATACGCTGTGAAAAAACAAAAAAAAAAAAAAAAAAAAACACACGAGAATTGATTCTCAAGGGATGCATGTGCATAGGAATAGCAAGTTGGGGACAGCGTGAAAGATGAAGAACAGGACATAAATAATGACAAGCAGGAGTACTAAAGGAAGAAGCTAAATGGGAACGAAAAGGAAGATATCTAGGACACCTGGGGCTGCAGCAAGCCAAGGAATGACCATGGGGCGCAGCTCATCACGACAGAGGATGAATGATGGCCCCACAAACAGACCAACGATATAAAGTTAGCTTTTTCATACAATTTGCTTGTTATTTTAAGAGAGGGGAAGGAAGGTGGGCTACATCACGCCGGAAGAAACGTGGAACCCAAGCGCCGAGGTGTTCCCACATATAGATTAATACGATAGGGCATCGCAAGGCGATACAGCAAAACAAAGCATAATTAGGAGTTGAAAAATAGAAGGAAGCAAAGCTTCACGATGTCCCAAAAATCAAACATATTGAGCTCAGGTACTCCACTGGGTCTCCCTAGGAGCACACCTCCCCATAAATAGGATGGACGCCCCCTGGCAGAAGATCAGTATTTGCTTCAGTAGCTGCAGATAGCTAAACACAGAGGGGAAATTCATATAGTGATAAGGCCTGCATCTGCAGGAAGAACCACACGAACCAATGCAAATATCACGAGGAAATAGTAGAGTGCTGTAGATGTTCTACACATCATGCGTATAGGTATTGTCGTATAAAAAAAAAAGAAAAACTGGCCGAAGGAAAACGCATGTAACTCAAAAGCTACTTGACATATAACAGTGGAAAAATTTTAGGAAACGTGTTTTGAGATCACATTCGTACAAGAGGCGCGTTGACCCTGTGGTATAATAACTATGTGTTAGGTTAGAAGAGGTTACGTAACCTCTCCTCAAATTCCATAATATGGTGAAATTCTCTCACAAAACATATTAGGTCAACTGCGTCAAGTTAGGTCTCATTAGATAGGTATTCTCATAATATTAAAGAACCATAGGTCAGGTTAGGGCTTTTAACGACTGGTTTCCTAGAAAAGAGAAAAGAATTTGGAAGCTTTACGGATTTAGAGAACGGTAAATATAAGTTGTTAGTTAAGACTAGGTTCACGTAGAATTAGTTTAGTTAAGACTAGGTTCGCGTAGAATTAGTTAAGACTTGGTTCGCGTAGAATTAGTTAAGACTTGGTTCGCGTAGAATTAGTTAAAACTAAGTTTGCGTAGAATTAGTTAAGACTAGGTTCGCGTAGAATTATTTAAGACTAGGTTCACGTAGAATTAGTTAAAACTAGGTTTGCGTAGAATTAGTTGAGACTAGGTTCGCGTAGCATTAGTTGAGATTAGGTTCGCGTAGAACTAGTTAAGACTAGGTTCGCGTAGAATTAGTTAAGACTAGGTTCGCGTAGAATTAGTTAAGACTAGGTTCGCGTAGAATTAGTTAAGACTAAAGGACTACACAAGGCAAAAAATCTAATATTAAATATGAGTCGACAATATTAAAACTTAACGTTTCAGGATGAAAAATCCCATCTTCAGAAGGAAAAAAAAACCAAGGCTACGATCAATAAATAAAAATTCCTTTATTGTTAATAGGTAAGGGGAGCGTAGGTGTTGTTCGGGAAAGTCTAAAAGGCAAATGGACGGAGCCGCGCGCAGGGGCCGGACTTCAGCTCCTGTACAGTTGGCAGAATTCAGGTTAGTATATACAGTATAGAGCGGTACAGCCGTGGTCATGATGTTGAGGCTAGGTTTGGTGTTATGTATGTGTAGAGACTCTAATGTTGCGAGCTCGATGGGGTTGGAAGAGTCTATGATGGAAAAATCATTCCTGCTGATAGGACGGTTGTTTTGTTCGGCATGTAGGCGAGGGGCTGAATGTGAGGGCTTCGCGAGTGGTGAACCGGTAAGACTGGATACACCTAAATGTTGGTCAATACGGGCTTTGAAGTGTTGTCCAGTGCTACCCACGTAGGAGGCGCTGCAGGCCTGGAATCGGTAGAGGTAGATAACACTGGACAAAAGTGTTGTGGGAGGCTTGTCTTTAAATTTGAAGTAGGACCCTATGTTAAATGTGATTTTGTACGAAAATTTGAAGTTGATATGTGGGAAGGCTTCAGAGAGGAACGTTTTCAAAGTGTTTACCGTATTAACAGATGCCTTGTTGTAGTACGGGAGCGAGTGAAAAAAGTCCAATTTACTGACCGACGGTTTGCTGATGCCGGGATCAAACAGCTTGTCAAGGAACAATTTACAGTAGTGATCTAGAAAATGATGCGGATAGCCGTTGTTTTTAAAGAATGTTCGGAGAAAGTCAACTTCGTTGGAGAATGCAAGGTAGAAGGAAGACAGATGGTATGCTCGGAATAATAAAGTTTTTATTGCATTGATTTTGAATTGATAGTAGCAGTGGCTGAAAAAACTTGTCCCGAGGCCTGAGAATGTGGGTTTTCTGTAAATTCCAGTGGTAAGTTTTGAGTCTTGGTTGGTTATTAAAACATCTAGAGAGGCTAAAGAATTGTTTGATTGATTTTCGGCAGTGAATTCGATATTTGGATGTTTACTATTAAAATATTACAAAAATAGATAAGAATCTGTTTGATTATTGAATATGATGAAGGTGTCATCTACATAACGATTAAAGTGGATCGGTTTGAAGCACGTGGGCAGTCGTTAAGCCAAAGGGTTTCTTGATGGCATTGAAAGATATTTACCAGCGAGGACTAAGCGGGGAGCCCATGGAAACTCCATCTATTTGCTTGTACAGTCTATTGTTAAACATGAGGAATGAATCTTTGATGGCAAGGCTAAGAAAAGTTCTGAAGGTAGGTTTATCCATATTGTGGAATAGGGTTATCACTGTGAATGAGCGGACTGTCGCCACACACTCGGAAAGCACTGGAAGGACATGTGATACTCGCATCCGAAGCAGAGATGGTGGAAAAGCCGTAGCCACAAAATATTCTAAAAGCTTCGCTGTACGGGGAGCAAGATTGTTTAACAAAATGCCTCGGCATATTCGAAACGCCACTGATATCAAAATTGTAGAGGTCAAAAATTCGCTGGATTCACATTTAAGAAGAATATCAGATAGACCAGTGGTCGGCAGTTACGTGCACTGTGGAGATAATTCGCTGCTGGCTATCTCCTTGGTCGCCAACTGCGGTACCACAGAAGACACCCAGCAGAGTGACTCCACACACGTGGAGTGACGTGAAGAGCGTCACCTGGACTTCTTCCGAAGACCCTCAAGGTACTCAAGTTAGGTCCGTGTCAATAAAGACTTTGTTACAAATAATATCTATGGTTTCCTCTACGGAGATGTTGGTGAAAAGGGAGGTGATGTCAGAACTGACTAAGTAGGCATTGGAAGGCAATTGGAGGTTTTTGATTCGGTCTCGAAAGTCATATGAATTGCGCAAAGTGTACTGATTGGTTGTTAAAGGTTCAAGTACTGAAACGAGGAACGAATTTTGCAATAGGGTAGGACGGTGTTTTATATGCAGCTAGAACTGGCCGTAGGGGGCCACCGGTTTTGTGTACCTTAGGAAGCCCGTACATGACTGCAGGGGAAGCACCTGAATTGTAAGTGAACGGTAGATGGAATCAGTAATGATGCCTTGGTCTAACAACTTTTCAAAAATCTATGGATTTTGTCGAAGAATTTAAGCGTAAGTTTAAAGGGAACGGTATGAGAGTTGTAAACAGTGAACTTTGTGGTATCAGCCAGAATTGCATCAATTTTCTGATGGTACTGATTTTTATCTAAAATAGCAACACCTCTTCTTCTGTCGGGTCTGCACACAACGGAATTCTGTTTGTAGAAATTAGACAGTAAAGATAGTTTGGATTTAGAAAAAAATTGAGAAAACACTTCATGTTTGCTGTACGAGGTGTAAATGCTGTCACAAGTTTCTTCGGCAAACGAAAAATTAGAGTGTAGTGACATACCCCCCCCCCCCACACCACTTTTGTCCACTGTTACCTACCGTTACCTATGCCAGGCATGCAGCGCCTCATACATCGGTAGCACTGGACAACATTTCAAAGCCCATATCGACCAACATTTGAGTGTATCCAGTCGTACCGGTTTACCCCTTGCGAAACCTTCACATTCAGTCCTCCGACTACATGCCGAGCAAAACAACAATCCTATCAGCAGGAATGACATTTTCATCATAGACTCTTGCAATCCAATCGAGCTCACAACATTAGAGTCCCTCCACATCCACAGAACCAGACCTAGCAGCCTCAACATTATGACCTCGGCTGTACCACTGCACACTGTCTACACCTAGCCTCACATCTGCCGACTGTACAGGAGTTGAAATCCAGCCTCTACCACGTAGCTCTGTTCAGTCACATTTTATACCTCTCCCCGACAACATTCATGCTCCCCGAATTGATTTGAAAAATAAAAGAAATTTTTATTGATAGGTTGTTAGTTTATAGGTCTTTTCTGATGATGGGATTTTGCAACCTGAAAAGTTAAATTTTCAATTGTCGACTTCTATATAGTATCAGAGAAAAATAATTAGATACGAGAAGAATACGGAAGAAGAACGAAACCACTGGGGTCGGAAACTCAAACGCTCCCGATACGCATCTCGCAAGTCATATCATAACTTCGTGCGATATCGAACGAAGTCTTGGAACCCAAGAAGCAACTGAATTGCTTATATTCACGTCTACCTAAGCTAACAGATTGCCGGTACCTACTGTATACACCACATCAGGAGCTCTCTATAGGGGTGAGCGTGTCCCCAAAAGAGTGAGCGCGTCTATTCTAACGGGTTCATAAAAAATTTCTGAGTATTTTTAAAAACTTTTGGTAAAGTGTTCAGACGGTTTTGAAAATGTTCAGACGGTTTTGAAAATGTTCAGACGGTTTTGAAAGTGTTCAGACGGTTTTGAAAGTGTTCAGACGGTTTTGAAAGTGTTCAGACGGTTTTGAAAGTGTTCAGACGGTTTTGAAAGTGTTCAGACGGTTTTGAAAGTGTTC